>RSEF01000001.1:220916056-220931150 GCA_003993805.1 Himantopus leucocephalus | reverse complement strand
GACACGCAGGCTGTGACACACGGAGCCCCCTCACCCGGCTCACACCGCTGCCCCCCCCCGCAGTAACTGGTTTTGGGGACACCATTCCCGCTCCCGGTGGCTGGAGTTTAAAGACTCCCGCTCACTCCAGTAGGTGACACCAAATCCCTTGACGCACACGCAGGTCTCACCAGTAGCTGGCACTTGGTCCCCGCAGCACCCGCTCACAGGGGGTAGAGAGTGAGATGACACAGAGGAATAGTTAAGAGAATATTTAATAAGAACATATAAAAAGATAGGACAGGCAGTAGCGACCAGGTGCGGCACCCCGGCTTATATCCGAGTGGCCCCTTTTACACCCCTTTCTGCCTCCCCCATCTTTGTTCCTCCTGGGTCCCCTTCCCGCCCCCACGGATCCCATTCCCGCACCCAGCCCAGCCCGTGTCTGGAAGTCCCCCTGCTTCGCAGGCTCAGCAAAGCCCAGGCTGATCCTCCTGGAAGGGCCAGCCCCGGTGTGGTTCCTGGATAGCCCATCAATTAGTGCGCGCGGTGATGTCTGGTCCCCTTCACCGCCTCCCTTGTCATCTGGCGGTCAGGCCTGCGTCCCTGCATGGGGATCAGGTTCCCAGCTTCCTCCTTTTTCGTGTTATCCCTGATGCACCAAAGGTCCTCGACCCTTAATGGAGCAGACACGCACTCCAATAGCATGTTCCAACAGCAACGTGTTCTCCAGGTGTTAAGGAGAAGGAATAAATATGAAGCAATACTTAAGGCAGCAGTCTCATTTCCACCCCACAAAGCCACAGAGCATGTGGTGGGGACCATTTCACTCAACACTCCCTGGAAGCTCCTTTGAGCTTCCAGAAGTTGCTGTCTCCACTTAGGCAAGTCTGAATTTCACCTGAGCTTGACCCAAAAAATCTCTTCTTGGATACTGATCACCGAGGCAGACTGCTCCTGCCCTGACTGGCGTGTTCAACAGCGTGTTCAACAGCAGGAGGCGGCCGCCAGTGAAGGCATCCACGGGATCCAGAAAGGAACTGACTTTATGGATGCGAAGAATGTGATTTGAAAACAATCTGCTGGCTTCCTTTTGAACGTAAAGCAGCCGCTGTTAAGGCGGACTTTCCCTGAAGATGCGTGAACCTGTATCTTCCTATTTTTCATGGCTTCTTTGGGGGGGGCGCTCCTTCAGCCATTGCTGCTGAGGTCAGGATGCTTGTTTGCCCTTTCAGTGAATTTCGGTCATTTGGGTAAACCAGGCTGGAGAGGAAGGTTTGATGTTGATGTGGGTTCCCATCACCATCTGTGGGTTGCTGTGGCTTGCGCATGAGAACAAGCCTTTGCAGACAGCTCTGTGTGGTAAAGCAGCTCTCCTCTTCCAGCCGTGAGAAGTGCCCATGGACACTGAGGATAGGGAGGCTGAGCTTGAGGTACCTGTTTTGATGGGAGCTCCTCTGCCAACAGCTGCCCGGAGCTTCTGGAGAGGCAGAAGCCCTGTCTCAGGGAGGCAGACAGGTCTGAGATATTGGCACTGGATCGGGAACTAAGGTCTCTTGTTCCAGCAGCTTCCCACCAGTGGCAACCAAGTCAGCCAAGCAAGGCAGGCCTGAGACTGGGAACTTCAGAAGGTTTATTTCTACTTTGCACCATGGATTTTGCATTGAAAGGTCAGGGTTCAGGCACCGGTAAACCTCATTGCCCTTCTGTTGCTCCCGTAAGCTGAGTAATGGGAGCTTAAGCAGTCTGGTTTCCCAGGCCTAGTTGGACTTCTCCAGGTCTGCGATGAGGTATGGGTTTTTTGTCCGGAGGATCTGGTAGAGCTGCTCCTGGGCCTCATGCCCTTTCTTCTCAACTAGATCCAGCAAAAGTTGGTTTCTCTTTTGCCTTGTACCTTGACCTCGCACCTCCTCCTCTTCATCGCTGTTGATGACGTTTTCTTGCCGTAAGTGTAGCAGAATGGTGGAGAGCTGCCCCATCCTGGAGCAAAGGTTGCTCCTGTGCTTCTTCAAGAAGGCTGCGCCTAGCAGACACCAAGGCCACGTTACTGTGCTGCACGCGGCCAGGCAGCCGCAGGTGAGTGCCGTGCTGCACATGCCATCCTAAACCACTGGACACCACGGCTGTGCACCCTGTCCCACAGCCACGTGTCTCCATCCCTCCACCAAAAAGGATAGGCACCTGCTGCACCAGCGGTGGGAGCACTGGAGGCAGGGCAAGGAAGGGGGCAGGAATGTGAAGCCGGAGCTGGAGGAGGTGAGGTTGGTGGCAGCCCCCTCTCAGCTGCCGGCAACTGTCCCCTCTGGGATTCCTATAGTGTCTGGGCGTGAAGTTGCCATCCTGCCCCCTGCCCTGCAAGGTGAGGAGCTCCTAACTCAGAGCACAGGTCGCTCAAAGCTCCGAAATCTCGGAGGATTGCAAGTGGTTTGCAAAGAAAGGGAGCCTGGAAAGGCAGCCGATGTCAGTGGAGTGCTGAGCAAGCCACAGGTCAGTGCAGTGGGCAGCGTTGCCCCGCTTCTCCTCCCAAGGCTCCACCCAGTCCTCCTACGCGAGGGTCAAGTGCGCACCCAGATGGGCATCTCCTTGTAGAATCACAGAATGGTTTGGGTTGGAAGGGACTGTAAAGATCCTCTCGTTCCACCCCCCTGCCCTGGGCAGGGACACCTCCCACCAGCCCAGGTTGCTCCAAGCCCTGTCCAACCTGGCCTTGGGATCCCTCCAGGGATGGGGCAGCCACAGCTTCTCTGGGCAACCTGGGCCGGTGTCTCACCACCCTCAAGATAAAAAATTTCTTCCTTGTGTCCAATCTAAACCTGCCCCCTTTTAGTTTAAAACCATTGCCCCTTGTCCTGTCCTTGCTTTCGTCTGCCACTCTGCTCTCCTGGTGCTCTCGGGCAGGTTATAGGCCAGCGTGGCAATTCCACATGGCGTGGCAAGGAAAAGAATAAAGCTGAAATGTCCAAATTTGTGTCTGCCCAAGCCAGGCCTATTTGCCTCAACCTGTGGCTTGGGTGCCCGGGTGTCCTCTTGGATCTGGCCTTTCGTTAGTAAGATGAGATGCAAGAGGTAACAATGAAGTATTGTGGCCCTGGAGGAATCAGGCTGGGACAATACGTTCAAAACTGCTGGGAGCATGTTGTTATTACTGTATTTGAAGCAGGTAGAAAGCAAAGCCCCTTGGTCAGAAACTCCTGGAGCTGCTGTAGAGGTGGCCCTGCTGTCCCCTCTGCCAACACCTGGTCACGGGCTCTTCCCCAGAGGCATCGCTCCCATGGAAAACGCTCCCGTTTGGCACAGGGGCTGTCAGCCCCCACCCCTTACTAGAACTCTGATGAACTATTATTTACGGACTGGGAACTGTACTGGCTGCAGCTCATTCTCTGTAACAACAGCATGTCTGTCCCCAAAAAGGGCAAACCAGCTTGGAGGGTCACCCGCACTATGCCACTTCACCCACCCGCGTGGCACCGAGCATGCTGCCAGCAATGTGGGAATAAGCATTTGAGGTTGCAGCTTTCAAGGCTTTTTGTCTAGAAACTACCATAAGAACAGGAAAAGAGGCTGATATCTGCTTTAAACCAGAGGGTGAGCTCCAAAGAAACAGTCAGAGATGCAGCTCTGAAACACTGTACTGACCTGACGAGGACTTGGAGGCGCAGGCAGGAAGGTTAATATCACCTGAAAGAGAGAGAAATCACCGAAGGTGCCATCACTGAAATGATGGTGCCTAATCTTCCACGAGATCTTCCTGAGGTGCCTAATCCTCCACGTAGCCACTCCTGCCCATCTGTGAACTCACGAAGTGATCCTGGGCTCTGCCCGGTTGCGGGTGTTGCTTTGAGGAGGTGCCAGATTAGACTAACAGAGCAGTGGTCCCAAGGCACGCCGAGCCATACCGTACCCCACGCCTGCGAGATGCTGCCACCCACAGCTCCTCTGCCAAGCTTTCCCACAGGGGACCCCATGGGTGGGTGCTGCTACGTGATGTTAGTGGCATGTGTGGTGGCTGCGGAGCCCACCCGGCAGCAGCTGGAGAGCAGGTGGAGAGGCGTAGAGATTAGGAACCCGCCGCTCTGGAGCTGGGTGCGTCTCTGTCCTCCCAGAGGACACACGAGCATGAGTTTTGGAACCCGCCATCACTAACCCTGCTCCTTCTGCCTCCATCATCCGCTGTCCTGACAAAGTTCTGCACGGGACGCAAGTCGGTACAGCCAGCCCTAAAGCAGAATAGTTGTAATGCGATGGTCTCCTGATGTCCCAAGAGAGCAGTCCCCACACCGTCACCCTGTGCGCTCTGGGTGTTGTTCCACACACTGGTGTCGCACCCAGCAGATCTGGAAGGGTAGCGCTGGCTGGAACGCGTATTTTTTTTAAGATGTTGATTTTCACTAAAATTTTGGTATTCTCCATACCTCCGCTGCATTGCACAGTGGTTGCACTAGCATGTCCGTGGGTGTTAACGGACTTCGAAAAATAAGTTAAGATTTCTATGCCACCAAGAGAACAGAGAGACACCAACAGTGCTGTCATGCTCTCTTAAATGACAGCATCTGAAGCTCCACGTTAAATCTGAAGCTCTGGTCTACTGACATTGGGGTGTCCTTTCAGGTCCCTACCCTTCAGCGGCCGATTGCTGCATACCCAGGGTTTGCTTTCCCTGCAGGACGCGCAGACGACTGTGACCAGAAAACATGTGAGACCTGCTTGGGTGGTGCACCTCTGCTTTCGCTAAGGTGAATGAGCCCCCGGATGGACCTGCTGTTCCTACCTGATCTCAGTGATGCCCTCCAGACCTCGGTGTCATTGCGTGTGTCTGTCATACGCAGCCCAATTTCCTCTGCCATGTTCTTGATGTAGATCTCGAAAAAGAGCTGCTGTTCCTTAGGACTCTTGTAGCAAAATGGCAACTGTTCCTGTACAGGTAAGAAGCAAGTTGAGTCTCTCTCACCACGGCGAGCTGCAGTGAATTCCCATACATCATCCTGTGTTTCTTGGCCGTACCGGCAAGAGGAAAGACAAGGGAAGATGCCCATGTCAGGGCTCTGCTATGCTGCCAATATCACAAATTTGGGTTGGAAGGGACCTCTGGAGTGTCTCATCTGACCTACCTATCAAAGATGGACCAATGTCAAGCCTAGATCTGCTCAGCCGGGGCTTTGTCTACCTGGGTACTGAAAACCTCCCTTTTCAGCAGAGATTCACCACCTTCTAACCTTCTCTGATGGCTGCATCTCCACTGAGGGAAAAAAAAATTTCCTAACATTTGGCCTGAACTTCTCAGATTGCAGCTTACGGCCTTCACCACTTTTACCTGAGACTGCTGAGAGCTTGGCTCTGTTATCTTTACAACCGCTTCGCAAGGCAGAGGGCACAGTTACTGCCTGGTCATTCCAGGAAGTGGGAAAACTGAAGCTTTCCTCGTGATTCACGGATTTAAGACCGTTTCTCAATTAAGCTGAAGGTGGTTTGGGGCCGTGCTCAGCGCGGTCGCAGGGTTGTAGCTGCAAGGGGGCACGATGAATAAGCCGGAGGGGAGGGATGCCAACGTGGAAAGGCTGGAGAAGTTAGCTGGCAGGACGCTCGTGCCATTCGGCAAAGGCAAACGTAGAGTCCCGCATCTGGGATGGAACGGCCCCACACCAGACGAGAGCCGGGGCACCGGGCGGGCACAGAAAGCAGCTTCACAGGGAAGGACTCGGGCGTCCTGGTGGGCATGCAAGGTGAACAGGAGTCAGCAGTGGGCTCGGGCAGCACAGGCTGGCCACATCCCAGGCGGTATTAGCAAGACCACAGCCAGAACAGTGAGATCAGGGATTCCTTCCCTCTGTTCAGCGCTGCGAGGCAGCATTTGGGCGCTGGGTCCAGTTTGGGGCTTCCCAGTGCAAGACAGCCATGGACATCCTGGAGCTTCAGGCTGGTGTGCACAATATGCAGGCAGAGGCAGAGGGAATTGGTGTTGTTCGACACGGAGAAGAGAGTCATGGGGAGAACTTATCACTGTCTAACGACATGAAGGGGGACCAAAGAAAAGACAGAGCAGCCTCCTGGAGTGCAGAGGGATGAGACGAGAGGCAACAGGCACAGGCTGCAGCATCGGAAACTTCGATTAGATAGCAGGGAAAAAAAATCACGATGAGGGTGTTACAACACTGGACTAGAGACCCAGAGAGGCTGTGGTGTCTCCGTCCTTGGAGATATTCAACCTTGCCTGGACGTGGCCCTGAGCACCTTGATCTGACTTTAAAGCTCACACGCTTTGAGCAAGAGATTGGACCAGAGACCTCCCGAGGACCAGAGACCTCCTGAGGTCCCATCCAACCTAAGCTCCTCTGATTCCCTTCTCACGATTATGGTGCAGCGCAGACCCGTGAAAGGAGATTTTCGTAACCAGCCACAAACATGTCATTGGACTGTCATCAGCTGCTCTCAGGATGTCACAAACTCCTGTGTAAAACGAGTAACCAGAAGGACTAAATGGCCAAATCTGCCCAGATTTCCCCATTTGATTACCACAGGGCATGGTGCCCAAAATCAGAAATCCCCAAGCGGATTTTCAATAGGGAAAGAAGTCACATCACATCATGGCATAGAGAGAAAGTCTCTTTCCAGTCCTGCTCCTAAGCTGAAGGAAACTCACTGCAGAGGAGATGAAGATTAAGGACTTGGGACCTCACCTGAGCCAACACCCCTGAAATTCCTTCTCGATATGCAGCTATGGGAAGTCCAACAAGTCCCACATTATGATTTCTGCCATAAGGAAAAACAAACGCAGCCCCTTTGGGGCTTTGGGGTGGGCTCCGTGCTCTTTCTGGGAACGTGTATCGTGAAATAACTTTGCCACTTGTAACCAGTACAGCTCCCTGCACCTCTGGCTCCGACACCTACTAAGGCAGATTCTGGTAGCAGAATATGGCTGAAGACAGAGACTTCTTGTATTTTCTATTTCACTGCAAAAAAAAAAAAAAAGGCGGGGGGACAATCCCACTTACTTCAGGCGTTATCTCCACGGAATTTGTACTGGTCACGCGGTAAATGCAGCCTAAGAACAGAGGTCTGAATGGAGGAGGCTTGGGAATCACCTTTGAATTCCAATCCGTTTCTTGTTTTTCAATGGCCTGTAAACATCAAACATTGCTTTTGAGAGAGGGTGGGGGGAAAAAAGAAGAGCTGTGAACCAGAGGTAGCCCTCGAAAAGTCAAGAAGAGAAGAGACCGACTCAGACAGGAGAGACCGCTGACATGTACTGCGGGCGGTGCCGTGCTTCAGGGGGGGCAGGCAGCTCCCGCTGGGCGCAGGCAGGACCCTACCGTACGCAGGCAGGAACCCCGGGCAGGGTAATGCCCTGTCACTCGGGGAAAGAGGGTCAGGGCTTGCACACAACGGGAGAACAGCGGGTGTGCAGCCACCTACTGCTGCGCCTGGCAGCGGCCAGCACGTCCTACATCTGCTCCGTGTTGCAGAGCACCCCGTGCCACGGCTTCGCTCGTGCTAGGATGTGCTGTCCCAGCTGAAAAGACGATTCCTGGAGGCATCTGGGAAAGAGGAGAGTGGGGGAGATGCGGGGGGAGATGGGGGCACAGGGCCGCGTGTGGATCAGAGGCTGGGGGCAGAAAAACTGGGAGGCATCGCATCAAATCCAGTCCCTGCTACTGCGGCCACCCCCGATGTCATCCTTTTTTAACCCGGTCAAGCTCCCTCCGTCTTACCTGCTTCACAGACACGTCATCTGGGATCAGGTAGAGGTGAAGAGTCGTATTTGCAGCACTGAGCTGCTGGAAGATCAACACCAAGGAGTGCACAGGGAGTGAATTTAAGGTTGAACGTAACTTCCTCCAAAGCACCCCAAGCAAGGAGAAGCTGGGATTCTCCAGGGCAGCAGAGAAAGCAATCAGTCTGGTCGGTCTCTCCAGGGTCATCTTCCCAGACTTAAAATGGGCAATGGAGCACAGGCTGGTATCTACTTCTTCTGCAAGAGACAGCAAAGGCAACAAGGCTCTGTTTAGTCTTCCTGGCACCCTCTTCAGCTGCCCCCTTCTCTTTATGGCTTTAGCAGCAGAAAGGAGACGTGCACCCACACACGATGATGTGCCCTGCTTTAGGTCCCATGCGTGCCCTGGTAGCTTTTGGGGTTCGGCAGGGAGCTGCAGGCCTTTGGCAGTCCTCCTGCGGGCTGAGAAAACTGCAAAACTGAAGGTGGCAGCTTGGGACCGTGAAAATTGTCAGGTTGCACCCACCCTGCGTACCAGCACCACACCGCCACGTACCGGGGGGGTGGTGAGTCACACTGGTTTTTTGATCACCAGGGCAGCCTGAACATCCCGTGGTGACACCCCTGGGGGTGACTGGGTCAGAGAGCTCTGCTGATGTCCAGTCACCCGGGTTGTCTCTGGAGCACGCTTTGCTATCAACCTGACAGATTAAGACAATTACAGCATGTTGATTAGCACAGCTGTGCCCGTGAAGAGCGTGTAGAACCGTTTTTCAGCCGACACGGCTCTGCTTGCCAGGCCCTGGGCGGGAGATGGAGCCACGCAACAAGAAACTCCTTTCGCAGCGTGCTCTGTTTTGGAAGAAGACGTGGATTTGCCAGGAAGAGTCCCTCGGCCAGCACACCCAGTGGCTGTCTCAGGGCATCCCAGCACGGGGCCCTGGGACTCCTCTGCAGCCCAGCTGCGGGTGCTGATGCTTTTTCTCTGCTTATTAACAGTAGCTCATCAAGAGCACGGCAGGGCAGAGCACTCAGATCCAAGCCTTGTGGCTCCTCACGTTGCCTGGGTGAAAATGGACAATTTTGTTCCACTTATTCTTCTGGCCAGGCCAGCTCTGACTTATCGCATCCCCCGCCCCGGGGTGGTCCAGCCTGTCGCGGTGGGGCAGATCAGGGACAGCCGTTGGCATCCACAGCTGCCATAGGGCTGAGAAACTCTGCGGGGCAGCCCCGGGGGCTGATGTGCAGCTGGGCTGGGATAGTGCCCGGGGGGGCATCACGGCAGCTGAGGGGAGAGGGTGGGCGAGGAGGGGCTGGTGGTGTGGGGCGGGAGCTGGGGAAGGGACCACTGCGAAGGCTTGACAGAATGTGAGAGAAGGATGAAGGGCGCCAAAGCAAAGCAGAGGAATATGAGGGAGTACACAGGACCTTGAAGGGAAGGGAGAATTTGGCTCTGTCTGGAGAGAGGTCTCCAAGGAGCCAGGAATGTCCGCAGGAGGGGACAGGCTGAGGGATGGTGGCTCAGGAGACCCAGGTCCCCACGGCTCCTGTACCTGCCAGGCAGATGAAGTGGGGGAGATACACCTTCTCCACGACCCCAGGCTGCACCCAGATGCGGAAGAGGGGTCCAGCGGGAATCCACGTTTCCTGGTCAGCCTTGCTCAGGTGCTTGGTCCAGGTGGCGTACTGGTAGGTGATGGTCACTGCCGACTTCACCTTGAAGGCGATGCCTGTGATGGTGCACTGGAAGACGCCTGCGCCAGGGAAATGAACTCTGCAGGTGGGAGGGATGACAGGCTCATGTCACCATGGACGGGGCTTTTGGAAGGTTCTCCCGCTTCTCCCGACAGCTCTTACCGATACACAGGGCGGCATTTATGAAGCTTTTGGATTATCGCTGGTGTCACTTCTGGAAAACCCTGCAACACAAGTGCAGCCAGTTTGGGACAGAACGGGATGTTGTGTACTGGGTGCTGCTTGCAGGGGTAGTGCTGGGATTTACAGTGAAGCGCGATGCAGCTTGGCATGGGAGCTTGGAGCCTCACAAGCAGCAGCAGGACATCAGCGGCTGCTGCCTGGTGCCCAGAAAAGCACCACGCCGATCAGCGAAGAGGCCAGAAAAGCCATTGACTGGCTACTCCTCTGCCCTGGGAGCCAAAACAAGCACTGGCCACGTCTGAGGCTCATGACCCCTTTAATGCGGATCCCTGCGGCGCCCAAGAGAAATCCCAGGTGCAGGCACAGCAAGGAGGACTGAACGCTTAGCCACCACTGGGGTGGATGCCACTGGGGTGGGGAAGGTATCGGTTAGTCCATGCATCCCCCATGCATCAGTAGGGAAAGATAACGGATGGACATGCAGAGCAGCTCCCGGAGCTCCAAACCACATGCTTCACCCACTGATTTTTAGGATGAATTTTGCAAATGGGGATTCCAGATAGTTTCTGTTTCCTGAGAGAGAAAATGTTGGTGACTGCCGACTTTCTTGTGCATAAAGCCTGGGCTGTTGCCTCCCTGCCACGGTGAGGACAGTGTCCTCTCTGCAGAGAGGACAGTGGCCACAGGCAGACAAAATGTTTAGCAGTGAGAATAAATTTGGGAAGCGAGCAAGTGGAATTTGTCTTCTCGGGAACTTGAAAACTGGGGCAGCTCGTGCTGAGTTAGCACAGCAAAAAGGACTGGACTCTTCCGGAGGGTGAAGAATTGCTGTGAATAACAGGTTTTGAAGGCACACCCAACCTCCCAGGTGACAGCCAGGGTCAGCCTCAGGGTCCTTGCTGTGCCATTTCCTTTGGGTGCGACAGTGCCCTGCCAGGGCCGGCAAAGCCCTTACCATCCCCACGCAGTGATGGCAGTTTCTCTGCTGTGATGAGCCCATGGTTAGCCAGGAAAGGTGTCCCAAAAGATAGCTTTCCTGCAGAGGGGAACATAGGGGAAAGCACTCACAAGCTGTATTTCTCCCCTCCAGCTGTGCTTGCCTGCTGGAGGCAGGAGAAGAGGTCTTCTGAGAGCACGAGCAACATCTCCAGCATCCGGTGTGGTGCTGGCCCTGCTCCCTGCTCCTGCAGGGGTGGAACAGGCTGGCATGGGAGTTGTGCCCACCTGGCCTGCTGGCAGGGTGACGTCTCTCTCCTGGGACTGGGGGCAGCAACCATGAGCTCCTGCTGCCCGGCAGGGTGCTGCGGTGGTGGTGGGCAGTGCCAGACCCCCCCACCCACAGGGCCGGCTGTGAGCCCGCGCGCTGCAGCCGTGCCTTCCTCCCCAGCCCCACGTGCTCCTCACTCAGGCACCCCAGCCTCAGGCACCGTGTCCTGCGAGACCTCACCTCTGCGCTCCCCGAGGCCTCGTCTGACAGAGGTTTCGAGAATCCCCCCTGCATCCTTACTAATCCTGTGACAGGAAAAAATGGAAAGACATTGTAATTTTTTCCTCACGTTTGGGAGAAGAAGGCATCCTCAACCAGCCTTCGCGCAGCCTTCCCAATCCCATTAGCTGCACTGGTCCCCTCGTCTACCACCGCGTACTCCCACATCTACCGCAACTTCCACATCCTCCTGTGTGAACCATGGCAGGGAGACGCTCACCACTGCGCAATGAGTTGAGGTCCCACACTCACCACCGCGCAGCTCCACCAGCCCCGCTACGCCAGGTGGTCAGTGAGGACCAGGACGTGACCTTACCTGAGTGTTCAGGTTTGTAACCACCAGCNCACCCCATCCTCTGCCCGTCCCCTCCCTTCACGCCTTTGCTACAAAACCTCTTCCCGATGGTTTGTGCCCACTCGCACCAAGCTGCCGGGCACCAGGAATCCCACCCAGCCCTCCCCCGTCCCAGGAGGGCAGCGTGCCGCGGGGCTGAGAACATGCTCCCAGCTTCTGCCTCTCCGTCCCTTCCTGCCTTCGTCCTGTATCGGTGCATCCCTGGGCCCTCGCCTTCTTCCCACCTTCCAGTGCAAGCACGCTCTGCCAGCTCCCTGGCGCACACGCAGCCGCAGCCGCCTTGCCCCTTCCCTGCGGGGGCTCATGCCCGCGGCCCTGGTCGGGGTCCCTCCTCGGGAGACACTCCGGTCTGCATCCCTTCCCCTTCTCCCACCTCCAGACAGACCCTCACCCATCTTCCCCAGCCCACCCTGCACTTACATCTTCGTAGGTGGTACAAAACAGAGTTGGGTGTGACCTTATAGTATTCCAGGGTCTGGTCATCCTGCATTTGTTTCTGATTGTAGATCATCCTTCCACTGTCAGGACTCCTCGAGGGGTCCTGCACGTTCAGCTTGGCCTTAAGCTCCCTCACAGTGTCACTGAGAGACACCGGCACTGAAAACACTGTGCCATCCAAAGTCTTAATGCTGACATAGAACTCATCGGGGCTCTCGGCCGTGTGCTCCTGCGGCTCCATGGACCCTCTTTTCGCCATTCCGGAATATCTGAGGCTCTCTCACTTCCCGAGAAACTGAAAGCAGCAGATGACGTCAGGCCTGACGCCATCAGGGCGTCTTCATGCCTGCCTGAGCGCTCCCCCTCCTGCCCACGGCTGCTGCCTGCACCCCGCTTTCTGCCCTGCCTGCACCGAGCTCTCTCCCTGCCTGCACCCCACTTTCTGCCCTGCCTGCACCGAGCTCTCTCCCTGCCTGCACCCCACTTTCTGCCCTGCCTGCACCGAGCTCTCTCCCTGCCTGCACCCCACTTTCTGCCCTGCCTGCACCGAGCTCTCTCCCTGCCTGCACCCCACTTTCTGCCCTGCCTGCACCGAGCTCTCTCCCTGCCTGCACCCCACTTTCTGCCCTGCCTGCACCGAGCTCTCTCCCTGCCTGCACCCCACTTTCTGCCCTGCCTGCACCGAGCTCTCTCCCTGCCTGCACCCCACTTTCTGCCCTGCCTGCACCGAGCTCTCTCCCTGCCTGCACCCCACTTTCTGCCCTGCCTGCACCGAGCTCTCTCCCTGCCTGCACCCCACTTTCTCCCCTGCCTGCACCGAGCTGCCTCCCCTGGGCTGCTCAATTCACCCAACCTCTCACCCTTGTTACCTTCCCTTTCCCCTTTTCCCCAGCCCAGCTCCTCTTCCAGGATTCCCTTCCTCCCGGGGAAGGCAGGGAAGGGCTGTGCAGGCAAGGGCAGAGCTTTTTCCCGAGGGGACGGTGCAGCAGAGGCTTGGATCCAGCCTGGAAAGCAGGTCTGGGAGTGCCAGAGGGTCCCACGCTGGGTGACAGCATCACCCCAGCGCCTGCTCTTCACCCTCTCCCCAGCACATCCCTGCTCTCCCTTTCCTGACAGCCCTGCCAGCGCCCGGCTGGGCAGGACGGCTCTGCCTGCCCCAGGCTGCATGGGGGGCCAGCCTGTCCCTGTCCCCGTCCCCGTCCCTGTCCGTGCTGCAGTGGTGTGTGTGTCAGGGGCATTAATTTGGGGGTGGTGGGAGGTGCAGGGCTGCGGGTTGTCACGTCCCTGACCCCTGCAGAGCTGGCAGGGAGCTGAGGGTAGGCAGCACGGTGGGCAGCAGCCTGGCACCGCTGGCACGGCCATGTCAGCCTCCCCGTGAGGCACTGCTGTCCCCCCTCGGGGCAGACCCACAGGCCCTGCCCCACAGCACCCACCGCCCCCACCAGCAGCCCCGGGATGCCCGAGCACCCTGCCCCACACCCCAGGGTGCCCAGGGCAGCCCAGGAGCCGGGCAGGAGGGGCAGGACACTCAGGGTTCCCTCTGCCCCTGGCACAGGGTGAATGAGGACATTTCGGTGACCGATCCTGCGGTCTGGGCGATGCCCGATGTGGGAATAGCGTCAGGGTGACGGAGTCAGTGCCCGCAGCCCAAGGCTACACGGCGATGATGGGGGCACGCGCTGCCCAGCACCTCTCCGGTATTTATGGGCATTTATGGGGCTGCCCGCACACCCTGCCGTCACCGGTCCTTGCCCATCCCAGTCACCCCACTGTAGGCAGAGCTCCGTCTCCCACTCTTCCCAAGGGAGCGCAGCTGGTGTCTCTCCGTCCCTCCCCCGGAGCAACGCGCTCAGCCCTGCAAGGTGCAGCGAAAACAGCCCCAAATCTTGTACGCTTGTAGTGTCAGCCGAGCCTGACCGCCCGTGGTCCGCCGACTGAGCGGGCTGTTGGGATAATTCCCTGTAAAGCCATTTATCAGCTCCTTCCAAGGCCCAGTCCTTGCTGTTTGCTTGGCAGCTGCGTGGGAGTGGTTTTCCACGCCAGAGGTCAAAAATCCTGCGTGCCGGGCAGGGAAACAGAGGTGGCCGTCGGCTGCCACGGGGCCCTGCTGCCAGCAGTACCGTATCCTGTGGGATGAGCTCTGCTCCGTACCCCAGCCGGGCACAGCACCGCGTGCGGGGATGCTCCCGCTCCGCTGCCTGCAGACATACCCAGTGCACTCAGTGTTCGTTTCTCCTGCCTGTTTTAAGGCAGCTCCAGGAGGATCCACGGTCCCTCTTGCAAAGCCGTGTGGAGGCATGTGGCTCCCTGGAGCTCCCGCCTCTGTAGGCTCCGTCCGTGGGTAGTTTTTTTTTAAAAAAAAGCTGTGAAAACCACAGCCGAACGGCCCAGTTAAGCCTCCGGGCTCATTTCCAGCAGGGAGCAAGGAACCGAAGCCGCGCACCGGAGGGCAGTGAACCTCCTCGGCAGCTGGAGGGAGTCCTAAGACAGCGGTGACCCAAGACGTGCTGTGTGCGGGGAAGAAAAACCCTTCCTCTGTATCCAGGGTGGTCTCGAAAGTCAGAGAGGGAAGAGAAGGAGGTCTTTGGGGCACGCAGTAGGAAAAGGCACGCAGAGATGCCGGCGCTCCGCCGAGCTGGGTGTGATGGAGAAGGAGAAGAGTTTTATCGGGGAGAACAGAAACGTGCCGGGCGGGCAGGAGGGGGCAGGGAGCCCCGTCTGCGAGGGGAGAGCAGGGCAACGTGAATCCAGCGGGAAAACGTAAAACCAGTGACCTGGGAAAGGAGGGGGCCGGGCAATTCCCAAGAAGGGCAGGAATGACCCCGGCTGCGGGCGGCGGTGCCCGACCCCGCTTCGCCCAGCGGCAGCCGAACCGCTTCTCTGCGTGCCCGGGGGGGCCAGCGTGGCCACCCCCACCCCGCCTGTGCCCCGGCAGCGGGAAGGGCCGGTGGGGACCACCGCGCTGCGCTCTCCGCTACCGGGGCCGTGTCCCGGGCGGCCGCCCCGCCCCCCCCGCCCCGCCCCGCCCCTCCCGGGGGCGGCCGCGCTCCCGCCCGCCCCCGCCGCGCCGGTAAGGCTGCTGCTTGCCCAGGTAAGCGCGGAGGCGGCGGGGTCCCGTCCCGGGGCTCATCCCGGGGCTCATCCCGGGGGTGGGAGGGTGGAGCGGGGCTGCCGGTGCGGGGTCCCCCTGCCGTCCGGGGGACCGGGGGGTGGGAGCCTCCGCTTCCCCCCCCCCCCCCCCCTTCCTCAG
>RSEF01000001.1:220875775-220888528 GCA_003993805.1 Himantopus leucocephalus | reverse complement strand
TCACAATAACATCTGCCAGCTCCCTCAGCACTCGTGGGTGCATTCCATCAGGGCCCATGCATTTGTGGGTGTCGAGTTTGCCTAAATGATCTCTAACCCAACCCTCCTCAACCAAGGGAAAGTCTTCCTTTCTGCAGACTCTCTCTCTTGCCTTCAGGGCCTGGGATTCCCAAGGGCCAGTCTTAGCAGTAAAGACTGAAGCAAAGAAGGCATTCAGTAACTCTGCCTTCTCTGCATCCTCCCCTCTATATGTATCTGAAAAGAATGAGAAATAAAATGGGAGGGAAGGAGAAAAGACATTTAAAGCACAAAAAAGGGATAAGGCAGTCTGAAATTCAGTATGTCAACACTGGCACTTGAGCTTTAAGAAGGAAAGCTGTAGGAGAGAAAATCATCTCCTCCAGCAGCACCAAGTACAGCTGGAGGCCAGTTACTAGGGGTGTACCTCAGTGTCAATACTGAGACCAGTGCTGTTTAACATCCTCATTAACAGCCTCAACGACAGGACAGAGTGCACCCTCTGCAAGTTTGCAGCAAGTTTGCAGACAACGCACAAGCCAGAGTGCCGGCTGATACACCATCTGGTCGTGCTGCCATTCAGAGGGATGTGGACAGGCTGGAGAAATGAGCCAACAGGCACCTCAGCGTTTAACAAGGGGAAGTGCGGAGTTCCACACCTGTGGACCAGCTCTGCAGAAAAAGCCCTGAGGTCTTGGTGGACAAGCTGACCACAAGCCAGAAATGCATCCTCGTGGCAGGGCGAACAGTATCCCAGGCTACATTAGGAAAAGCATTGCCAGCAGGTGGAGGGAGGTGGTCCTTCCCCTCTGCTCAGCACTGGGTCCAGTTCTGGGTTCCCCAGTACAATGTAAGATACAGACTTACTGGAGCGAGTCCAACAAAGGGCCACTAAGATAATCAAGGTATTGGAACATCTTTCATACGAGGAGAGGCTGAGGGAGCTGGGATTGTTCAGCCTGGAGAAGAAAAGGCTCCAGTGCAGGAATCCTACCCATGTCTAAGTACCTGATGGGGGTACACGGAGAGGAGTGAAGAAGACTTAGCCAGACTCTTTCCTGCAGTATCCAGTGGCAGGTTGAGAGGCAATGGGCACAAACTGAAATACAGGATATCCTACTTCAACACAAGGGAAAAAAGAAAAAAAAAGTTTTAATCAATTTTTTTTTTTTTAACTCATTTTTACTGGTCAAACATTGGCACAGGTTGGCCAGTGAGGTTGTGGAATGTCCATCCTTAGAGCTATTCAAAACCTGACTGGACATGGACCTGGGCAACCTGCTCTTAACTGACCTTGCTTTGAGCCGGGGGCTCAACTATATGATCTTCAGAGGTCCCTTCCAACTTAAATTCTGTGTTTCTGTGATCTGCAGCCTGACACTAGGAGGAAAAATGCAGTGTTAACAGAATTCTTTCTTAGTGGATACTTTCCACTACAACAAAACCTACAATTTCATCCTGCGGCATGAAAAGAAGCAGCCTTTACAGTCACAAAGCACATGTTGAAAATACAAACTGACAAGGTTTTTCTGTCTTACTGCTGCAGAACTGCAGCAAAAACATAAATTTGAAGGATAGTTCAAACCTTAATATGGAAGGAGCAGAAAATGATTCACCTGGGATCAGATTCAGTCAAAAAAGTGGGACCAGTAACCAATACCACAAACTTGAGGCAATGATGCATTTTAGCCAGAATAAGCCATTGTGTTCCCTGCTATGAAGTCTTGAGATCTTCATCTGAGGATAGAGATCTTCAGATTTTCATTTATATCTTTATCTGCATCTTTAGCTATACTACAAAATATTATGGCAAATTAAACTACTCCACTGAGACTGTTTTGTCTGCATGTCAAACATGAAGCATGCAACCAGCTATACTGAAATTGAGCTTTTAGTTATTCAAACACCAAAAGATTGAAATTACTACTTAATGCTCAGATATAGCTACTGACACCTAATTAAATGTAAAACTTAAAGCTTAGAGTAGTAACAAGTAAACAAAAAGACCCCTAATATGTAAAGTGGGAAGGCCTCAACTATTCCCCCTACTATCTTTATTTAAGATATTTCTTATTTTTCCTATTTTGGGCAAGTTGCTCTAATGCTTGAGAAGCAAAAGAGCGCCACTGCAACATTATGTGAGCATCTGTGCNTCAGAGCTATCAGAGGAAGATGGGATGGTGGGGCAGCAAGCACCAGTTGGACCAGAATGAATCCTTATTGAACTGTGGTCTGCTACACTGGAAGACCTGCTGGGCAAGTCTGGTTGGCCCAATATGCAAAGCACAACCAGCATGAGTCACCTAAGTTACCTTCGAAATTGCTATGAATTTCTTTTTAAAACAAACAAATTTGTTAGGCATGTTGTGGTCTTTAGAGCATAGCAAGTGTAGAGTTTTGTTCTTTTAAAGAATGTTAGAACATGTTAAAAATGTGCAACCCCCCACTCTTCTCCTTTCTCTGAAAGCTTAAGTACAAAAGAGAAAAACAAACATCCTTGTTATAAAAATTTTATAGCCATGTGCCACAGACACCACAGAGCCACTATTTAGGCAGGGACAGGGTGACAACTGTTTGATTTTTAGTGGGCTTCGGATTTGTTTGCGGAAAGCAAATTGAAGAAAATACTTTCTCCCTAAAAGGGCACTCTGAAAGCAAACCCTCTATCACAGTTAAATTACTGTGTTAACAATAACCTGAGCTGTCTTTGCAGAGTCAACTGTCTAAGCAGCAGAATCTACCCAGGGGCAATATCGTAAACTACAGTACTATTACTACAGTTTCCTTTTGAGTCACTGGCAATGGTATGCATTACTAATTTGATCCTGTTGCTTGTCTTTCCAGATGTGAAATTCCCTGTGATGCCAAAGAGTCATTCATAAGGTACTTCACTTCCCTCAACTGTTAAGGTGGCTCAAAAAGTTCAGCCACCATATCAGACAGCCTTAAAAAACTAATACATACAGGACAAAAGCAGATCTTCCCAGTCAGGTTCCAGGGGAGACAATGCCCAGAGAATACACCCAGGTTCAGGGCCCTAAGTAAAGGGATGCTTTTCAGATTGTGTAATCAACACCAAAAACCAGTACATCCAAACCAACTGTGTGAAAAATCCCATTGGGGTAATGGTTTATGCAAAGCAAATTACTTGTGAAATAGCAGTCCTGTTTCCTCCAGAGAGAGGACTATCTCTTTCAAAGTTGGGGGGGCGGGAGGGGGAATGGTTGAAACCTGCTTTGCAGCCTCAGCTGTTAACTCTGAGAATCTTGATGCAAGCTGGCTAAAACAAACTAATAATCAACAAGCCACCGTACAGGACCACAGCACTCACACAATTTCCATTCAACTGTTCAACCACTTATGCAGAGCTGCACGCTGCAACACCACAGGACTCTCTATTAGGAATCAAACTTTTTTCTTTATACAACAGAAATAGATTCTGCACTGTGTAGCCCAGAATAATACGAATACTGGGGAAACTGGACAAAGGCTCCACTGAAAAAAAATGCACCCACAAGACAGAAGCAAGCCTTCAAATAAATAATTGGGGAAAATCGGTCATTCTGTTTCAAGAAGAAAATAAGATAGGAGCAGAGTCTGACTGCTTTAAAGAAATAAGGATAAGAATCATCTATTGTCATAAATAGGTAGATGCAACTCACACGAGATTTTTTGCTTTCAAAGGACAGATTTGAGTCCTTACTCCTTCTGGACCAATACATAAGACTTGAAGGAACTTGTTACAGAAAGTTTAAGTATATTCTGTGATAACTGTTCAACTGCCCAAAATGAACTCCTGATAAAGACTGCACAAAATTTTCACTGTTATTTAAGAGGAAGCAAGCTCTATTACAACAAAGTTCTGCAAAAAATTGCTGTTTGGCTTTTTAAAAAAAAGTGAGGTATCTGGAAAGCCACAGTTCTAGCCATATGGAAGATTCTGCTCCAACTTAATCTAGACTTCCAAGTCTGGCCAGTTGAAAGTATGGCTTTAAAGAGCAAGTAATTGGGGGCATATAGCAATGAAGCTGCCCAGGAAGAGATGGCCATTTCCTCTCCTTTTAAGATTTGTAGATTGCAAGCTTCCTATATAATTTCAAGGAAATCAGAGCATCTAGATAGTTTTCAGATGTTTTTCCCCAAAAATACAGCTGCAGAAATTACACGACACATTCAGCAATCTTCCAACAAATTCCCAAGGCCGTGGAATATCAAATCTTTCTGGGGACAGCAGAAGAACTCAACAGAATTTAGTTCTACCTACTGCATAAGGGACTGGAGAGGCTAGCTAGGAACGAGAAGACATGAGTTGGAAGTCTCATTTCCATTTTTAACTGCAAGTTTTAAGTTACTGTATATTTTGGGACCATAGACTTCTCAGAGTGCTATACATGAGGGTCTTTCAAGTAAAAGACATGCAGAATGCAGAAAACTGGCACTGGCTTGCACAAAGAGGGAGAGCAATTTCTCACAGAAAGCTGATAAAGCACACTATTCTAGTGCACTTATAGCTAGAGAGGTAACTAATCAAGGGTTTTCTGGTACCCATGAAATTCTTTGAAGTGCCTTGAGGTTTATCAAATACAGGAACCAGAAAATGGTAACAGGGCTGGAAGTAAACAAACATTACTTTGTCTTTAAACAAGATGTAGAACTTGCTTAAAACTCCAAGTAAGAGTTTGCATTCATCTCTCCCTACACACCAAGCTTAATTAAATAGCATAGTGAAAAGGTTTGATCAGCCCCCAAGCACTCAACTACTTAGCTCTAGAGCTGCACCACCAGGACCGGGGGCAGGCAAGGGTCACAGCCAAAAGGGTATGTATCAAGAAAAACTGCCGGAGCAACTACAGGTAAGAACTAAGACTATGCTTTTCAGAAGACGTACTAGGTTAAAAAAAAAAACAAACAACTACACTACTGAGCAAGGAAACCGTTTTCCCAGTGTTCAAATCCAGCTGGGCTCAGAAAAATACGACTTTGCATATATCCTTTAAATAAGTCATATTGATGAAGATCTGGTATTTTTTTTTTAATCAATTTTTCCTCCTAATGGAAACAAACTGCATGACTTTAATCACTGGCTGAAGGTTCAAGTCAAGAAAACCAACAATACTATTACTGGAAATCGAGATTCTGACTGTGGTAAGACCACCCCTATATCCAAGCTCTGGTCATTACCTCCTGCTTATCTAAATCAGGTTCAGTTACCTCTTCATATTCTTCAGGTCTTGCCCAAGTTACTACAAAATGCTATTGATGCTGTCTCGTTATACGCGTCTCTGACATTTTTCAGCCCAGCTCATCATACCGTACAAATAGTCACCACTTAAAAGCAGTGCTGGATGTATCTTTACTTTTAGATTATCTGTTAAATGCCCTACATGAGAAAGGCAAAAGGCCATTCTCNGTCTCTGACATTTTTCAGCCCAGCTCATCATACAGTACAAATAGTCACCACTTAAAAGCAGTGCTGGATGTATCTGGAAAACCCTTTACTTTTAGAATATCTGTTAAATGCCCTACATGAGAAAGGCAAAAGGCCATTCTCTGCATTTATTTATTGTCTCCCTACAGTGACCTCAGAACTGAGGAGCTTCTCTCCACTTGAAGGACATTGACCAATTAAACCTCTTCAACTTAGTCAACGCTGGGCAGAAAACACAGAGGTACCGAGCGCAAGAACAGAAATATATATTCAGTGTATTTTGAGATTGCAGAAGTAGCGTAATCTAAAAATCAATACCCTCAAGCAATATAACTGTCCACTAATCAAACAGCTGCAGCATTACTCTCTCCTCCCCCCCATAGACCTCTGCACCATCCTCCAGTTCCAGTGGGATAGTGTTGCCATGTACCACAAAACAGAACCAAGTCAAACATTTACGTTCCAGTGGGAGGGGAAAACTTAATAATGAAAGGCATGCAAAGAATCAAAAGATAACTGGATACAGATGCAAGGAAGCAGAAGGACAAGCCTTTTAAAGACGCCTCAAATGTTTGCACCGTTAGGTTTCAAGGACTTCTAATAAACCTCTCACCCATGCTACAAACAACAGCCTTTACAACAAAGAAGTTATAACATGAACAAGAACTGCAAAAATATTTCCCCTTGGACTTCTTAGATACTATGTTCATTTTCTTCAAACAATGGGTTTTATAAAGGTCAGGGGGAAAATGATGCTCAGTTACCACAAATTTAATCAAAATAATTTAATCATAAAAAAATAAGAAGCTAATGATGCAAATTAACATAACAGCAAATTCCTATATTGAGTTTTATGTTTCTGTTTATGCAAGTCCCATTATTAAAAGAAGAGGCCACAGTAGGTTTGAAAAGCATGCTGGAAAGTGTACGACAATAATTCTAGCTGGGAACTTAAGCTACTACTTTTTCTGGTAAGACACAGCAAAATGATTCAAGCCAACAAAGCATCTTAACCGTATTTAAATTTACCCCAGGTTATCCTATACCAGTTCAGCGACTCTTAAGAATTAAGTGTGTGGCCACATTTCAAGTTGCCAGTCCACTATCACAAAATCAGAAGCAACACCTTTAATGGCACCCTCAGACTGTCACAAATTAAGTAACTAGCAGGAAAAAAACAGCCTCTCTCATTAGATTATTCTAGCTGACGTACCTCAAAGCAGCAGCAGAAAGTTTGCTGTTCCTAATTTTAAAAAAAGTTTAGCTCTCTGGCATCTGTTACTATTATAAAACAAATAATCCTCTTACACCTGCTGACAACTGCAAAAAATACCTTGGATTTGTGGCTGACAGTCTTACCAGGAGTTTCAGTAGTACTTTTTACTGACATAAAATGGTCAGACTTGATACAAACAAATTTATTTAAACATTCTGAATGGCCGGCTCCAATATCTACCCTTCACCCTCAGCACACAGACTAATATTTAATGCACCTTTCAATGAAATACCCAGGTCCCAGTTTCGAAATATGCTGCTGCAGTGACAGTAATTGAGGCTTTTCTTCCTCTCTCTTCTCACTCCTCAAATTAAAAAAAAAAAAATCCACATCTCGGATCAAAAAGTTTTTCTATATATTGGGAACAAATGGTAAAAATGACAGCAGACAAATGTTGGGGGAACAAAAAAAGAAAAAACAGACTTCAGAGTACTTCAATTAAAAACAGCACTTCACTGCAGAGCAGTTTGTCTGGAGAGCACCCATAAAAGGGTTGAACAACAGTTGTGAAAGAGACTGTGGAAACTGACTTCTCCATTTCAAATACAGCAACCGTGCCACAAACACAAGAAGATATTACAAATCTCAAAATTCCAATTAAATGATTAATGCGAATACTCCTAAGTCTGTGGACAGTAATAGGCACTGCAAGCACTTCACATGCAACTTGTCATGATCTGTGGCTACAAGTGCCTTGGCTGACTCATGAAGCACTTGCCAGAAGTGTTACAAATTACCCCTTCCTCATACAAAAAGAAAACTAGGCAAAAATAAATTTATTCAGGCTACAAAAGTCTAGCACTCCCACAGGGCAAGAGCTTTGGTCAATACACTTAAAACATCAAATTCTACCTATCCAACTAAGTCCTCTGTACTTTGCTCAAAGAAACCCTGCCTCATAGCAAACCCAGTGAGTGATCAGACACTCAGATTTACCTCACTGTTTTTGCAAAGTATCAGGAAAGGGTGGTAATGAGACTGGAAAAGGAAGGAGCAGGCCACCTGCTATGGTTCTTTTTTCACCACAGCAGCCACCTAAATAACCCTTAGCCTTCTTACAGTGACGCATGGCAACGCCACTTGTGGTTAAGTGAACTCAGCTCTGCATTTTAGCTATTAAATTTTAGTAGCCTGTTGAAACATTCAAAAAGAATGCAAGCAATAAAGAAAAAAAAAAGGGCATGTTTCAGTATTTTCTCCCTTTGAAACAGATGAAGGACCAAAGTGGTTCTCCAGCCTGTAAAAATCTTCTAAAACTCCAGAAGCCCAAGGTAGGCATCAAACAATCTTTAAACACATCCAAGACAATAGAATTACCTGGGCAAAAGCTTTGCTCTTGTCACATTCCCTTCCTATGTTACTAGGTTAGAAGATTGAAGTATTCATCTGTTTGTTTTCATGTAATCCACTACATGCGAGAGGCTTAACAGACATTCGTATTAACCATACCTTCATCTGAAAGCATTTTTACAAACATAGACTGAACTTCATAGGTCCTTCATGTTATATTAGCGTATACACAGGCTACAGTTATATTTATTTCCAAGTAAAGCTGTTGCTAGGAGGAACAACAACTGAATTTTACACCAGACAAGCACAGAAAATAAAAATGGGTATGAAAGAAGAATGCATTTGGAAAAGAAATTGGCAGTTATCAGAGCTGGAGTTTTGCCAGGCCATCTATATATATTTATGCATATCAAAATAGACCAGGTTCAGGTACATATATCTCAAGAGTTCACCTTTCTAATGTCCCTCACACGTGCCACACAGTGGTACAGAAGAATCCTTCTTGACAGACTCTCACACTGCTTACCACCCACACCATTGCTCTCTCCCAGGTCTGCCCAAATACACCTTAAGCCTTATGTTTCTACATGCCCTTGGGTCAGATTCATAACTGACTTTCTCTTTGGCTCTGCCCTGCGTACAGTAATCTGAGCATCGCTGTTCTGTCTTGAGAGTTTCAGTTAGGCTGATGCCCTTCCAGTCCTCCTTTAGGAGGCTACACCAAGTGCCATTTTATATACAGAAAGTCATATTGTCCGGGCTGGGCACCCCCATTAGGTATGGCTCCTGCCCTTGCCTAGAAACTATGTGGTCTTTTTCTCTCTCTCCTATATTTTCCTCTAAATTTATAAAACCTCTGTTCCCTCTGGTTCCTCCCCAGAGCTCTGAAAGGTCTGCCCCTGTGATGAAGCACACAGAATGACATTCTGGTACCGTGAAAGTCAACAGCAAAACTGTCAGTGGCTAATCAGAATCAGCGTTTCATTTAACTTTACTTTTAGTAGAAAGTAACTACTTTTTCATGGGTGGGAACAAAAACCACAATAGTTTAAGTTCTTTTACCACTTTATCCTTTTGGATCTAAAAGGCTATGATAAGCAAGGTGGACTAAACATCATCTAAAGGAAAGGATGCTGCTTCATACACTGACTGCCACTGCCAGATTAACACGTTGCTCCAGAAGCGGCAGAAATAACAAAGCCTGGTTTCCCAAAAACATGTTGCCTAACCTCCTTCTCCTCAACAGGCTGGACAAGATATGCCGGCACTGTGGCAAACCCAAAACCATTGGTGCACTGGTTGGACATACAGGAGATGTCAAGCAAGACACATGATGGCCAAATCTGCCTGCGCCACCCTCAGCTGAGGCACTATCTTGGGGTCTCTCTCTCCTCCGCTCAGCTGCCAATTTTCACAAAACTCATGAGAACACCATTATGTCTGAAATCTGAACCATCTGGTCAATCGCAGACAGATTTGCAAGGAGGCAAATCAGAAGTGTGGGAGGGGTGAGAGAAAGAATAGCTGTTAAACAAGTAGCTTAATCACATCAGGAAACGATGCTTAAAACACTGTCACATTTATCTAGATAGATAATAAAATACCCAAGTCACCAAATTACATTAACATAGAGTTCAATGGCCCACCCTAAACACCACACTCAAACATAGCTGATGCTCAAATTAACCAAAACCACATTTTCTTAATATTAATGGATTTTTTTTCCCCAGTTCTGGCAAGCAAACAAGGACACCACAAACTTTCACAGAAACTGCACGTTTGTAACTTCGGGATGCTAGAAAACAAATGAAACTACATTAAAAAACCTCAGATAAAATACTCCATTTTGTGACCAAAAAAAACACAGCCACAAGCACTCATGCCATTGTCCTAATGAATCAACTTTCCAGAACCCATGTCCTCCCAAACAGCAGCAACACTGGCCCTTGCTTTTAGAACACCATTTCTATTTTTAGTTCTACATAAGTGAGAAGCAGTAATAAAGCTATTAATCTTCTGTCTCCCCCTTTACTTGAATTACAAAACTGAGGTGAATCTTTAAGCTAGTTTAAACCATTAGACTCCTTAAATAGGGACAATTCATTACCTTTTAGAACTACAACGTTTAAAGAAAAAGTTTTCAGATTACGTTGTGTGACTGAAAAGAAGAAACACCATTGACACTATCCTGCAAAGTAAATACTTGTGAAAAGACCTAATGAAAGCATTTAAGAAAAAACAGACAAAACCCCCAGGCTCTGCTGTCTTTATATCTTAAACACTTTAATTTTCTACCTTCCAATGACACTAGAAGTCCCCTTCTTTACACAGAGGCAGGGAGGTTGCATCTCATCTGCTCTATTCTGCCCATGAAACAGAATCACTGACTTGTCCAATTCAGGATCAATTAAAGTTCACCTGTGAATGAAATTGTTCTGATTTGATTTCAGCTTGCACTAATGAAGCTCTTGACCCTCTTAGAGCCCCTTCTTACTTCTTCAATAGCTTTAAAATAACTGAGACAAAACCAACAAAGTGTGAAGTTGAACCACTGATATTTTTTAATATTATTCTCCATCTTGTTCTTTACATATTTTATAACAGAATGTATAGTTGTACAGTGATCCAAAACCTTCCCTAAGCTCTCCACCATGATACTAATCTCTTTCCTAAACTGCTACTTTACTTAAACGTTTAGTACTTTGGACTGTTCAACACTGAACAACTGCATTTTGTTGGCTATTCATACAGCTTAAGTACTTTTGAAGTTCTTTATAATTGTCTCTGTGGCTGACAAACAGTACGAGTACAAAACTTCAGAGGAACCCCACTGCTAACCTTTCATCAAAATGAACACTGGTCTTTTTATTCCTTTATCAACCAGTTTTCAGTTTATGATAATCCTTTGTTCTCACCCTACGCTTAGTTTTCTTCTCTAAAGGAACTTTGCAGAAGGCACTTTTCCAGTCTAAACAACACTAACCAGTTAACAAAATAACAAGAAAAGCTGAAGAAGTCTACTTCAGTGACATTTTATTCACATGCTAGAGCCCTGTCCTGCACAGGGCTGCTCTCTTGAACTGGGACCATAAGCAGTAGTTCAACAAACATGTTAAAGCTGGTACTGTCACCAAAAGATGCAGTTCCTTCCTCTTTCCCTTTGCTGTTTGTACTCCCCCTCTTCTTTCACCACACCCATAAAATGAACTGGGTTAGGGACTGCGTTTTGTAAGTCACCCAGCAAAAAAAAAAAGGGGGGGTGGGTAGTCTTAGTGTGGATCAGGGCCGCGATCCAGATCACCACACAATCATTAACATATTTGGCCAATAAAATTGAAGCAGTGGTGGTAGGATGCATCTGAAAGGCTGGGACTGCCTCTCTTCAGTGGCACTCCTTACTTGAAATGCCTGTGGGGGAAGACAAAAAAATAAATAAATGAAGCCTCATATGCAGAATCCCTCACTGGTGTCATGGAACATTTTTAGGAATGCAAACACATTAGACTTATTTATTTCAGTAACTGAGTATACAAATGGCTGGACCATTATCTCAACTGTGGTGACTGCAACAGCAGTGCAATTACGTGCCTACGCAGTCCAGCATTTGACATGTCATCTTAAGCATTACAGTTTATAGTCCGCTGTAATAAAGGCAAGCAGATTACATATCTTGGAGCTGTATTTTGGCTCAGTTCACACTGGAAAGTTACACCACTAAGCTTATATTCCATAAAGGATTTACTAAGTACCCTGTCTAATTAAGGTTGCACAACTCTTCCATTTTTACGATCCTGTTTTCAGCGGCTTAAAACCTTGCCCAACTAGCCTTTGGCAAGACTTCTCTGTCCCTCACACACACACGACAGAGAAAGGGAAAGTGATATATTCTGCTCATCTGCTTGAGTTTCATTCTGAAAATGTAATTTCCCAGAACAAAATGACAGAAAAAATAGGTTTTATCCATATTAAACATCCACTTTTTTCACCAGTTTTCTTGAAAAGCTCTAGAATTTCTATGCTTTAGATCAGTTACATTAAATGAGAATGGGAAATTGCATCTCTGACATAAAGGCATCATCTCTGACATGTTCTAATACAGACATGATCACACTGTCGAAGTGGAAAAGAATTTCTCCTTCATACACTCTGCAAAGAATTTGTGGACAAAGAATTTAACTCCCTAAGATTTTACTTCTCCAAATCAGAGCTGGACAAAAGCCTTCCTGTAATTATTTCACACGGTTCCTAAAAGCCTACCATCAACAAAAAGAACAAGAAAATGTACACAGAACAGATACATCTCTCTCAGGTATTCTTAGTCATATCCTTTCAGGCACTCAACCAGCAACAAAGGGAGAAGTAAGATGACTAGTGTGAATAGACACGCTAAAAACAAAGGCCCAGAGAACTAGGAAGGATGAAAACACATCCTAAAAATAGCAGACTCAGCCATAAGCAGGAATAAAACCCAGAATTCCCAAAATTTTGTCCTCCTTCGGCTGTTAGCACATAAGCTAATTCAGAAGCATCCCACAGCCATTCCTGGACTTAAAATTAAATAATTACACCTTTCTGTATAGGTATTCATCAATAATTTCATCTTTACTATCCTTAGGCAGATGTGACAGATTTGCTATACTTGTAATAGTTTTTGTATTACCCAGAGTAGGTGAAACAGAAGCAGAGGCTAACCCATTCTTAAAAAAAAAAAAAAAAAAAAAAAAAAAAAAAAAAACAAAAA
>RSEF01000001.1:220848336-220874775 GCA_003993805.1 Himantopus leucocephalus | reverse complement strand
CAGGTTGGATGGGGCTTTGAGCAACCAGGTCTAGTGGGAGGTGCCCTTGACTATGACAGAGGGGTTAGAACTAGATGATCTTTAAGGTCCCCTCCAATCTAAACCATTTTATGATTCTATGATTATTTATGAAATTTCCATTAGAAACAAAAGAATGTTAGCCAGTTAGTTACACATCTATTTTCTCAAATTTTTGCTCAGTTTTTGACAATATTTTGGGAAGTACTTGATTATTTTTTTAGAGCAGTAAATCTAATATTTTTTTAAAAAATTATTTTCTCCAGACATATTGTCAAAGAAGAATAACATTATTCCAAGCCAGACTCTTGTATATCTTAATATATAATTGTTGCAGCCTATTCCTTCTGTATTCTTTATTTAACTTCCCATTAAACATCAAGCCTTATCGACTTGGACTAAAGCAATGATCATTTCATGTATTGTGCCTGCTTGTGTAGTAGTTCAATTAGCTGATAGTAGCGTGGGGTCTATTTAGATGGTAAAGAATCCAAATTTTACATTCTGGATTGTAAGATGAAATGCTGTGCTTNTTGTGCCTGCTTGTGTAGTAGTTCAATTAGCTGATAGTAGCGTGTGGTCTATTTAGATGGTAAAGAATCCAAATTTTACACTCTGGATTGTAAGATGAAATGCTGTGCTTCTGCAAAATTTAGAGACCTATTTATTAAGAGCATAGCTGTACTCCAGATATGCTTAACATCTTATTTATCTGTACCTGGATTAACTCAACAGTGCCTTCTCAGAACTCTTCCTTCTTGAAACCTTTTTTCTGCCTCTCCAGGCAGTCTACTCCATTAAAAAGTGACCTTTTTAGTGCTTTAGACCACTTTTCAAATACATTGTGACATTTCAGTGATGTCTGAGACAAGTAAGTCCATAACTAAACTGCTACTATAATAAACCCTTCCCTAAGAATATTAAAAAAGTATAACCTGAGTGTACTATGCTAATTTCTGCAATTTCATCCTGGTTTAGTTAGTCAACAAATTGTGGAGGACTATGACTTTAGAAGGATCTTGTGAACCAACTTATTTTTGCTATTATGAATAGCAATTTTATATGATCATTTTGCAAAAATTTATTTTAAAAATAGTTAACTTTTTCCCGTTTTCCAGAAAATCTTTGTCTATAGACGGCTTATACCTACTAGTTTCCATCCCACATTATTTCTTCACTTAAGACAATCTTCCCACTGCAGGAGAAGTGGGTCCTTTCCCTCCTGCTATATCTATGGATAGCAAGTGTTCTGTGTTCTCTCTAAACCTTTCTTAAAACTTGAACTGTGGTTACATCTTGATACTTTACCATCATTAGTTTTTGCATAATCTGTGTACAGCTTTCTACTATGTTCATGTGTTTGTTGTATCTACAGTACAGCTTTTCTTTCTGTGTTCTGATACTTGTTTTGACTAACAGAAATCTGTCTGTGCTCCTGTTACACAGCAATGTCTTTCATCACCTGTCATTAGGTCACATTTTCTTAGTCATTATTGTATTTGCTGTTGTCATTCATGATTCTGATAAGAGAGTTTACCATATCTCTAAAATATTTTCAGGAGTATTCCCACTTCTGAAATGTACAGATCACAAAAAGAATTTGAGTGTCCTTTTCTCAGTATGGTACAGCTCTTACACTCTTGCTGTCGGTGCATTTGTATATTAGAGAACACATTACTATATTCTCTTTTTTTTTTTTCTTTTCTCACATAAGGAAATGCAATCGTCTAATGACTGGCAATAATAGATTATAAGAATTAAGTGAAAATTTATGCAGTAGTTTCAAGTAGATTTGAGCACCTGAACTTTGAATTTAGGTATTGGAGAAAGTTATGAGACATTTAGATCTCCGTATTCTTATTTAAAAATACATTTTGCATAGATCAATGACTCTTCCTTTTTAAAATACTAAAATCTGTGAAATCATAATGATTAGCTCAAAATTTTACAAATATAATATTACAAATACACAGTTCTGCAGAAGTTAGAATGATTTTGATCAGGATAGCTTACTGCACTCCAATATTTGTATCTACAGTTCCAAGAAAGTGACCTCTATGTCTTTTCCACCTGATTACTCATTATAGTGTCCATGCTATTGTAAGTTGTTGCTGCATTTTTTATTTTGGAAATACAATTACGGGACTTGGTTTAATGAAACGTGTTGTTTTCAAGGCTATTCTCTAGAGTTAGTATATTGATTTGTGGGGCATTGGAATATTTATCAACCTGTAAGCTTTTTCACTTCTAAACTAAAAATTGGCAAAAGGACTTAAGGCTGAATAACATGATCCAATAACATCACATGGAATCTCATGACAAATGTAATATTTTCTCCTGTGATTCTGGCTGGAAAATTAAAATGGGGTTTTCCTTGCTAGATTTTATTTTTTTCCAAAACACCTTTAAAAATATGTGTAAACTCTAGGGGCTTCTTGTCCCAGTGTGTATGAAAGCTGTACTCCTGTGCTAGTTGTGATCATCAGATCAAATGGATTCAACTTGCTGAATCACAGAATCAGTCACAGAATGGCTGAGTCTGGAAAGAACCTCTGGATGTCACCTGATCCAACTGCCCTCTTCAGGCCATGCCACCTAGAGCTGGTTGCCCAGGACCAAGTCCAGGTGGCTTTTGACTGTCTCCAAGGAAGGAAAATCCATAACCTCTGTGGGCAGCCTGTGCCAGTGCTCGGTGACCCCAACAGTAAAAAAGTGTTTCCTGATGTTCAGACGGAACCTCCTGTGTTTCATTTTGTGCCTGTTGCCTCTGGTCCTGTCGCTGGGCACCACTGAAAAGAGCCTGGCTCCATCTTATTTGCACCTAAGTATCTTCAGCTATGTATATATATTGATGAGGTCCCCTCTGAGCCTTCTCTGAACAGTCACAGCTCTCAGCCTCTCACAGGAGGGGTGCTTCAGGAACACACACTGTTGACTAGTTCTTCCTAGAAGAGGCCTCTGTAGGGAACAGAAAGCTAGGGAGGCACTGTTTGGATGGAAATGAGCTGTAGAGCTAATCATAAAATCCTCTCACCCACCCCCAGAAGCTTTAACCGTGTCTCGGTTATGAGAGCAGATGTAGCGAAAAAGAGGGATTTTGCAGCATAAAGCAGTAAAACCAGTCCATGAGACAGAGCCCTATGGCTCTATTTTGAGGAGCATGTTGCATTGCAGGAATTGGATACGTGAATTGAATTGCCCTCTTTCCACTTTTTCTTTTCTTTTTTTTCTTTCCTACCTATTTTCCTTAACTTCAATATTGGTATTACCTAATAGTTAAGAGTTAAATTGATAATTTGATACTATGTTAATTATTTTTTTTATGAAGTCACTACATTTACATGATCCAGTTACAATTTTACATTTATCATTTTTATTTTTTTGCTTTAAATAAGTACTGAAAATTATAGGTTAACTTTTAAAATATTAGAAAATTAGGTATTTAAAGAAAGTCATTTCCAGACCCCAGAGAATTTTTAATTATGCAAATGGTTCATTGCAATGCATAAGCTGAGAAAGTACAAGAGCATGAATTTTTATTACTGTTAGTTATTAATATGAATGGTATAAATTTATTGAAGATCTGGATTCTTTTCTTTTTACTTTGAAGACCCGATTCCATAGGAGGCCCAGAAGCTTAATGCAGCGTTTCTGTCTTGCTTCAGGTATTTATAGGAAGCTTTTCTTAGGAGTAATCTCGATATAATCCCCAGTACTTTCATTACAAAAAATATGGAGCAGATGAAATGATTTTTTCCCTTCTTTGTTCATTCCTGAACTGTCCAATGTGTCCCAGTGTATATAATTTAACCAGGAGAAGAGCAACCCATACAAAATATCTGTAAATGTAAAACTACAATCACAAACTGCTAATGAGGAAACTGCATCCAGCATGCTGGAGCTGTCACTCAGTGGTCAAGCTCCACTCGCTGCACACAGACAAAAGGTCTGATTTCCATTCTTCGGGCATTCAAACTTCTCCTGACTTTAGAAGGAGCTTTGCAAAAAGAATATAAAGAAATGTAAAGAATGCAAGATGAGGAGCGGGAAGCCCAAATTAAATGACAGTGCAATGTCTTCACTACTGCTCTTGCAACATTACTGAGAAATATCGCCATATTGCCTTAGAATGGGGAATGGACCATAACAGCAGGTGGAAATAATGTGAACGTATGGATGTACGCGAGGAGCTGAGATTAGAAGTCATCCTGATTATAATTTTTAAAAAAAGAACAATTGACTCCTGTGACATTAGGAAATGTCATATAAGCAGCTGTGCTGATAGCTGTGTAGAAAAAAGGTTGCACATGAGATACAGCTTGGTTCATATAAACTTCTTTCCCAGCAGCACTGAAATCAGCTAAAAATGCTATGTATTTTTAATGAAAAAGAGGAAGGCTTACAGCCTTTGCAGATAGACAAGTTCACATAAATGCATATATTTATATAAATTCCTACTAAAATACCAGTGAGCAATGTGCATCCAAAGAAATTTTGATGTATTCCTGTCCATCTGATTTAATGATCTTTTTTGTAAATATCCTTTAGAATAGAAAGCAGTTGCCCATTTTTACTAGATTTCACTTCAGGCTTTCTAGGCATAATACATAATTGAAAACTCAGAGAATATCTATAAAAAAATGTTTTTAATTCAAGTCACAAGCTTGGGTCAGCAAAGCTCTTTGTATAGCAACCTTGCAATAATTATTAAAGGAAACTTAGTCAGAGGTATTAATGGGATCGTTAATGGGGGACAATCAATGTTGTAGCATCTTTTGAACTACTAGGTCATACCTAGTCAAATGAAGAAGTTTTCCTAGTCAGGAAAACTAAACACTCCCGCATGATTCCTTTCCTATTTAAAAAAATGAAATTTATTTAATGTATGTCCTTTATTTCTTGTGACTGAACCAAACATATGAATTCATTTCATTTCTTTCAAGATAAACTCCCTTTGCAAATGGGAAAAAATTAAAAATCTTCATTTCTAATTTGCATAAAGACAGTGTTGGGGTTTTTTTAAATAACCAAATAAGAAAATATCCTTGTTTTTTTATTCTCTCTGTTTTGACTAATATGGCTCCAATGACTCTGGCCACTAGGGTTTTCTGGGAGAGTTCTGTAACATCTTTTCCTATGAGGAGCAGCTAAGGACTTTGGGCATGCCTAGTTTAGAGAAAAGGAAGCTGAGGGGCGACCTCATTGCTCTCCACAGTTTCCTGAGGAGGGGAAGTGGAGAGGGAGCTGCTGAGCTCTTCTTTCTGGTATCCAGTGATAGGATGTATGGGAATGGTTTAAAGATGTGTCAGGGACCGGATATTAGGAAACATTTCTTTACCGAGAGGGTGGGCAAACACTGGAACAGGCTTCCTAGAAGGGAGCTCAGTCCTCCAAACCTGTCAGTGTTTAAGAGGCATTTGCACAATGCCCTTCATAACATGCTTTAACTTTTGGTCAACGCTGTGGTCAGGCAGTTGGACTAGGTGAACATTGCAGGTCTTCCAACTGAAAATTCTATTCTATTCTATTCTATTCTATTCTATTCTATTCTATTCTATTCTATTCTATTCTATTCTATTCTATTCTACTCTACTCTACTGTACTCTACTCTACTCTACTCTACTCTATTCTATTCTATTTTTTTCTATTCTAATTTTACAATCTATCAAAATCTAACAGCACAGACCAGACTTCCTTTTGGCCATACACCTTATATATTCATCTGTAAATGTGCTAATGAATCAAAAATACTGTAAAACTTAAGCTTATGGTGTTCTGGTTTGAGCAATGTAGGACTAATTTATCTTCTAAGTCTTGGGAAAACTGCACTTTTAGAAGACTCTAGTGTCTGAATTTCTGAAAATATTTACTTTATAGCCAGTTATGGTGTGGGGTTGCAAGGTCTCAGTGTTTTTCGAGCTTGCCAGGTGCAGGTATGAGGAGGAGCGAGACCCGGGCACTTGACCCAAGCTGGCCAACGGGATTATTTCATACCATGAACGTCACATGCAATATAAATTAAAAAGTTTGCTTCAAAGTGCTCTCTCTCTCTCTTAACGGCTGTGATCAAGAGAACTTCTTTGCCCCAGTGCCAGACACCTGAGGCCTTCCTTTTCTCCCGAAGCCGTAGCGCTCACAGTGTCTGACATTTGCTGTCCACTGCTGGGAGTGCGCAGCTTCCTCCTGATAGAAGGGGCTGAGTATAATCCTTGTATATTTTATATTGGTTTGGGGATCAATAATCTTGGCCAATTATATTGGTATCGGGACCAATAACAATTAACCAATAAAAATTAACATTGTTATTAATGTTAACCATCTAGTCTTATTTTCTTAAATCTCTTTATATTTCAAACCCCGGGTTTCCTTGTTTTTTTTCCAATTCCCCTTCCCCGGTGGGGAGGAGTCATCGGGTCACAGAATGATTGTCTAAATGACAATAAATTGTGGCTTTCTCATATCTTAACAATGGGTAGCCAGATAATGTGAAATATTTGATAAAAATGAGTTGAAATTATATGTAACTGTGTGCTATACATACACATACATCAATATGTACATATAATAAGTATATATTTTATATCATGTATTTGTAATGATTAACCTACTTCATTTAACTATTTGTTTCTATTTATCTTGGAACTGAGTTGCTTCTAATATTGGACAGAAAGCTCCTATTTATTTTTCAGCATTACATATGTAACAGTACTAGTAACCACTTTCAGCTTTGTAGGTAAAATTAAACAGTTATAAACTAAAAGGGTCTCTAGATTTGTAGGAACTTGGATATTATAGGCAGGAAATACTTTCCTTTGAAATTATTTAATTCTTAGGGAAAACATTAAATTTTCATTAAAGAAAGGTAGAGGAACACTGCTGAGGTTCTCCTCCCCACCAGAGTATAGGACACATGCAGGCTGGGTTTTGCAACAATACATTTGGGACATGCAAACCCTCCTCTGGAGGGCAGAACAGAAAAGAGCTAAAAAATGTGGAAGCCATTTATAAACAAACACTTGACCATCATAAAATTGCATGGAACTGTTCTACAAGAAGCCTGTATTCAACTTCTAGTGTTAAGTTTTGTGTGATTTGTTTTTGTGTGATTCCCGCTTTAATTTCTGAAATGATGCAAAAGAAAAATGTTATGTCATCTTCCAAGTGTAAATGCAATCATTAAATGTATTCAACCATCTGGAGTATTTTATTTTCACCTTCTTATGGATGTATTTCTTATATTCTACAGGCAGTGGAGGTTTAGTTTACCTTTTATTACTGCACTCATAATCTGGTTTGGTTTCCATCAGCACTAACTTGCTACCCAGATTTCCTTTTTGTGTTCATTTGCTGCCCAGTTTAAATGTTATGTGAGGTGCACAATTATGTTAATTTTAGTTTGAATTATCAAAACAGCTCTCTTAAACTCTTGTTACTACATACCAACACAAATAACTCTTATCCATAGTTAAATAAGGCTGAATTCAAAAGTATTTCCCAACATCCCAATTCATTCACCCCTGATATTGGAAGGATCTTTTTTGTGTACAATTATTTACTGTCTTATTTCATGCTTTTATAGCATGCAATGAACAAATATTCCCTGAGGTGCCAGGGAGAGTGGTTGATGCACAGACTGTTTGTGTTTTCAACATCATGGCATGTAAGTAAAGATATTATCAGATCTTTAAAAGTATTTGCTTGTCTAAACAAATCTCTCTGTTTCTTCATGTGTGCCACCAGAACATTTTAATAGTTTTTTGTCAGCTCAGTGTCAAAGATTAGCATCAACATGCCATGTCAGGTTCTTCTACCTTTCCTGCAGCATTTGAGCCAATGAGACTTCATTTCCAATTCTTGTATAATTTATATATTTTACCAAAAAAACCCACAGAAATTTGCAGTGAAATTCATGGAATCAGCCTCAAAATTGCAGGTGAGCATGATTAAATGTACTGCCTTGAAAATATATAAACTGCTTCTTGTCAGTTATTGAGCTAGAATATACAGATAGGAAACTTGTATTCCTCCACTGAGCACATACTGTTAAACGGAAAACCTTCTTTCAAACCTTTCCCTGTGAGCATAGCATTTTGTACTTTCGAACCTATTTCTGCAGTTAGAAGATATTTTGTAAGCTAAATGGATCCTGAATATTTTTTTTTTTGTTATTTATTGTAAAACAGACATAATCTCATAATGAAAGGATGCAGATAAATTCTAATAAGAGAATATTAGGGAATTATAAAATCACCCACCATGTGGCTGAAAGAAAATAACTTTCTCTATAAAACGATTTAAAAGGTAATTAGTTAAAAATACCTATTTATTTTGTGGTTTTGTTTTTGCATATCAATAAGCATTAAATTAATTGCAAGTAGAGGTAAAAAGTAAGGGGCTTTGACTACATCATCTGTCAAAATTCAAGGATTTACAGACAGATGGACGTTTAATTTTCAGCATTTTTTCCTTTAAAATTTGATTTCTTCTCATGGCAAATTCAAAAGATTATTTTAGTTTCCTTCAGGACAGATAATCAGTATTTTCTCTATTTTACCTACACACGGACATGTTGTTTATAAAGTTGACTTTGGCTCTGAAGACATGGGAAGAACCCCAAAGGCTAGTTCAGCAATACCACTGTACCCCAAAGTTGCACGTTTCCTGAATGACTATGTTGCATTAGATCCCTCTCACAACGCTGCTGGTTCAGTATAATACTTGCTCAGTAAAATACTTTCTAAAGCTTAGTATAATTAAGTCCCAAAAACTTTAGGTAGCTGCACAATAATTTTAAGAATAGGAAGTTGATCTTTATAGAGTAAAATAGATTTTCTCCTGAAATAATTATGACATGAATTCAACCAAAATGTAATTAAGAAGCTATTATTTAAGATTAGTATACTAATAACATATTCAGAGTATCCAGTACAATTCCTGTTCAGTTTTACTTTTTCTTCTATGTTGAAAGTTAACTATATTATTCCTTCCTCACTCCTCTCTATTTTTTGTGGGGGAGGAAAGAGGTTGCTGTTTTGAAAAAAAGCATGACCATTGAATATAAAAGCTCTTAGCTTTCTGACATGCAAAAGACAACCATAAAAAATATTCCATCTGTGTCATTGCTGCCTTTCCTGATGATCTAGACCTGAGTCAATGGGAAATTATTTTCTTTTTGTCTTTGATTTAGAGTCCTATTTAAATTAGTTATTCAAAATGATTTTTTTTTTTACAGAGGTTATTTACTATGAGCTGTGTTCATCCAAGATTAATGAATTTTCTACTTTTGAGTAAAAGTAAATAAGAATATCAGTTTGGTCTTAATTTTTATATATTTTTTAATGTTAGTGTTGTCAGCATCTTTTACATACGTTTACATTGTGTGAATAGTGCGAGAGATGGCATGCTATGTTACTTCGTTTGCCCTTTGGCAAAGTCAAATTTAGTTTTGAATTTGAAAGTAAAATAAAATTCAAAAGGAACATCCATAATTGACTGAAATAATGTTTTCCCATCATTTACAAGCTACCTCAGGTGTACAAAGTGAACAGAACAAGAAGGACTTTGTGTCTTCATGGAAATAAGTCCATATAATTTTTGTATGTGTGTCTATGCAGATATACATATGTATGCCTCTGTGTCTGTATACCTCTATAGATATGGAGGTAAATCTGTATCTATACATATAGCCTGTATCTATCCATAAAGCCATATGCATATATTTTCCCTAGAGCAGATAAATTGTTCTCAATCCAACTGACCTAATTTTCCCCTTTCAGTAGAGACAAGGTTCTTTACAATTAGCACCAAGGAAAAGGTTATTCAGAGTACGAACAGGTAAAGTAGGCATCTAACTTTTTCTTTAAGTTCATGAAAAAATTGGTAGGGTAAATTATTTCTGTACTGAACTCCATTTGTGTTGATTTACAACATTATATTCAATATTTTTTTTATGAGCCCAGAACATGTGTCCTACTTTCTACTGTTTACATAGAGTAATAGTATTTCCAGCAAAAATGGGACAGGGTTTGTGCACAGGACCAATTTCACTCTGACATAAATTGGCACAAATCCATCGGCCTTTAATATTTGTGATTCCCATCTCAGGGTAGTCAAGTGCTGTCAAATAGCAGATGGGGAAAATTAATTATTAAACTGAGCAATAAATAAAAACTGTAGTTTTTTATTAGTAATCAAATTAACAGGCAGGATTAATCCTGCCATATAACCATTTGGATACCTGAGGGGAAAGAAGCATTTCCAATTAATATCACATTCCCTTGACATAACAATTTGGGAGAAGAAAGGGAGGAGTGTTCTTCTAATTAATCAAATACAGCAAAACAGAATTATAAAGCAGCAGATTACTTTTCTGTTAATTTCTGCCTTGCTCTCCACAATGGAGAGGCTCCTTTCACACACATTTTGGCTCATATTGCATTCTGAAGAGTTCTAGTCAATTAAAAACCTTTTGTTTCTTGCAAGCGGCAAAAAATCTGTTATCGGCTAAGACTGAGCACCAGCTTAATACTCTTCTAGAACAGAAAACATTTTTCGTTTGCCGTCATAGAATACACCTTTGACTTTCTGCAACACATCTCTTTGGCTCTGATGTAGAAGAAACTTAGCTGCAGAGAAAAGTCAAAGGTACAAAAAGAAAATGAGACACATGCTTCAATCCCAGCTGTGAACACTGTATCTACAGTGTTAAGAATGCTGTCCTGCCACATTTATTGGTTTTGATCTGTCTCCAACCACATTCAATTTAATCATTTAAATATTGGCATATGTGATAATCTTGACTAACTAATATACAAGGATATACATTTTGCTTTCAGGTTCTGAGTCACAATGCAGAAGCATAAAGGTAATATTACGATATAAAACATCTGCTTTTTCCAGTAAAACAAAACACAATTTTGGAAAGAAAACACTAGTTCTGTAAGTCATGATATTATCACTACAGCAGAAGAGAGTCCCCTCCTCCCCTGTTAAGTTGACATTGGATGAAATGGAAGCATGAACTAATTTCTGTAAAAAGCAAACAGAAAACCTTTGTTTAATGTTTGATAGGAAGAATATAAAGTATAATTAAAAATACAAAAACAGTAAAAGTTAGAATGATATTTATCGATGATCTTTCACCCTTATTTAGATATATAGATCCTAAATTTATACATGTATTTATACAAAGTTTTGAATATGTAACTTTCAAGATGGAAAAGTGATGTTTCCATAAAGATACATCACGGACCTTCTATCCATTTGTTCAATCTGCTATGATATGACTATTCATTTAGTGAAAATAGTTTTATAAAAATAGATAAAAAAAAAAATCCTTTCTCTTTCCTGGCTAAATTTCATAGTTTTGGGGTTTTTTTTGTTTGTTTTATTTGGTGTTTTGTTTTGTTCTTTTTTTCTCTGACATTAAATACAGATTTTCACCATCTAAATACCTTTTTACTTTGTGAAATGAAACACTTTCCTCGCAGCATGGAACAGAGGAAAAGATCAAATGCTAAATTCTTCCTGCTGTGAGACATTCTTGAAGGCTGAATTTCAACCTCCTGATCAGCTTCATGCAGGCATATGAGAGAAGTTTTGAAAAGAGAAATGTTTGAGTGGCAGTCTTTGAAACAAACACTTGAAAAAATATTGGATGGAGAGGTTAATTATTTTCATTTTTGTGCCCTAAGTATGCTTGCCTTTTTATTGATTTTAGTGTAAATACAAACAATAACTGTCTTACAAGATTTCTATAAGCTTGACTAGCCATAAATGAGGTTTAATTTTACTGTATTTGAGATGCAGAAAGAGTAAAATAGTTTTCAAAGAAAAGCCTCTCAGGAAAATAACTTTTCATTAGAGCATTTGACAGTGGAAGTAGAATTTAGCAAGAAGCATTATCTAAATTGCTTTCAGCAGTTATTTGTACTGCAGTGTTTACTACAGTGCTTAGTGGGTGCAATTGATTGAGACTTAATTATGTTGATAAAATAATTATAGCGATGACCCCAATCACAAGCATCTTGTGCATAGTACTCACTCTCATTTTCAGCATAAACTGAAAATGAACTCCATCACAGTTTAGCAGTTCTTTATAAAGGCCTGTAAGTAGAAGGGTTAAGAAGAAGATCACACTGAGAAAATGCCTGAAGATTAGTAGGGAGACAAGATTTTAAGATAATTTATTCTAATAATGAGTAACTGATCTCAAACAAGTTATATCTTTAAACACGTTTGTGAAAGAAATGATGCACAGAAAGCCTTTGTTACCATAAAAAATGGTAAACAGACATAAATATAAAAACCTGTTTAGACATGTTCAAAGGCATATGTCTTCCATTTTCTATTTTCATTCACATTTTCTAGCTATAAGCCTAAAAAGCTTTAGAAGAGCTGTAACTTAATTTTACCTACAGAAATTTGAGAAGAAGCATGAATTGAGTGCATTAGGGCTTTTTATTTTCTGGGGTTTTTTGGCCTTTCTCAGTCTGAACAAGATCTAAAAAAATAGACTTTGTAACACATTTCAGTCCTGGGGAGCAGTAAATAGAGTCCTTGATCATAACAGTAACTTTTTCTTTATTTAATGAAAGCAACGGCAAAAAAGAAGATGCTGGAAATTTTTGATGTCTTTCTAACAGCCTTGCTTTTCATTGCTGGATATAGAAAATGCCATGATCTATCTGAAATGATCAGCAGCTGAATACCAGAGGCAGACTACCTGAATTACTCATAGATCTGCTGTCTTTTCAATTTCAATAAATACGAATATAGTGTGTCTGCATATAACTGGAAGTCATGCAGGCCACTCCAAAGAAAGAGGCCATCTGATTTTTTATCTTTTTTAGAGAAATATCCCTCCTGCAATGTGCTTTTAATGGATCTCAGATTCTGGCATCAGTGTTACACAGTCTCTTTAAAACTGCATTGCCATCAAGTAGTCCATAATCGACTGCCGTTGAAGACAGTGGGAGCTGTAGGGCTCACAAGAGGACAGAGGAAGAACAGATGGACCAAGACTGGAGGCAGCCAACAGCCAGTCACATAATGAACAGCTCTCTTGCCAGGCTGTGTCCCAGTTTTTCAGCCGTTGGGCAGTAATATTCATTTCTTCTATCCTCATGAGCTACACAACTGTTTTGCCCAATATTTACTATATGCCTCCTGGGCAAGCTGCCTCAGTACCTGCAGAAATAAAGCATTCAAGAGGAAAAGCTTCTGTTAATGATGCATTCCCAGCCTAAAGCTGTACTCATGATACAAACTCTTAAATAACCCTTTTCTTATAATTACACTTATTCCTTCTATACCAGAGAGTATGGGACACAGACAATGGTTCAGTGGCCCTAGTCCTTGACAATTTGTTACACTGCCTGCAGACAACTCTAGAAATCACATTACGCAAACATTGGTGTACCACTGGCAATGGTGATGTTTGGTACTTAGATATGCAGAGTTTCCCACAAGGTCTAATGTCTTGGAAAATCAAGGTGGTGCCTTACACAAATTACGTTAGGGCAACTCCTATTCAAAAGAGAATTAGAGCTAGAGCTATACGCAGAGCTGACAAGAGAATATGAGAAAAGCAGCCATATGAGAATATGAGAAAAGCAGCACTTTCTTCTGCAATATCAAAGAAAACATTATTTGGTCCTGGTAGCACATAAAGGTCTCGGCCAGTTATTCTACATTAGTTAATCAGCTACTTGCACTGGATCACAACCTCTAATACAAAATGTCAGTCTGTATGTTTCAAAGACATAGTCACTGACCTATTTCCTTTCATACTAGGACTTTTAACCATGGTTAATACCAAAAAAAACCTTACTTGCCAGGGCAGCTTACTCTATTTAACCAGTTCTTCCTGAAGAAATGCTCTCTGTCACTTTTTCTATTTATATTTGTAATTGTTTCACTGAATTTGGGAGAGTAAGAGGTACAGGGAAGGGAAAGAGAAAGATAGCGACATTTGTAGAACAAGAGGGTAAACAGAAGTCTTAAAAGCAAGTAAAAATCAAAGATAAAGCTTTATGATAAGCAATGACATGTCAGAATATGCCCTCACTTAGAATATAGGTCTAAGTTCAGAGTAAATTAAAAATACAAATTTAAGCTCTGTTATTATCTACTTTGACTGAAGTCAAAGAAATTGTTCAAAAAGTTTAATTTATGCTCTACCATTTCCAGAGGTATCTCTGTAAATGTATTCTCAGGTTCCATTGGTGTAACTGTACAGAAATTGCTGCTGACCTACTTACCTCTTCATTAATGTTATATGCAGTTTAGTACCTGAACAGCAATTTTTCTCTAAGTAGGAAAGGAAATATTATTCAAAGTGGCAATGTTTCCTGCATAAAATGATAATATTTACAAAAAAAAACCACAAAAGCTTTCTAATCCTTTGCAATTTATTTGCATTTGTTCATAGGTAAAAATGTTTAAGTCTTTAAAAACAACAGGGAAAGTATGTTATTTTGCATGCTGTTGGAGCTGTATTACTTCAGTAGTTATAGATTTACTTTATTGACAATCATTTTGCAACCAGTCAACTGACACTGCAATTTGTACAGACTGCCATTCTGTGTCAACATGAAATATATTAGAAAGACATGTGAGGTTAGTACTGATGTAAACAAAAGATGCATAGTAGTCGAAACAATATAACAAGGTAGAATGAAAGCCTTGTGCATTAATTTGCTCCAGCTTCACACAGAAAATTATCATTTGCCTATTTACTCAGTGAACGTGGTTGGTAGGTTGATGCATACTGATGTTCACAGCTTTATAAGAAAACAGAAAGAAAAAGAATGTTGCAAAGTAACGCTTTTTTAAAGTCTTGGACTTGAACAGCATATGGTAATTATACCTCGCTAAAGTTCGCTTTCATAAATGATGGAGCAGTAGTGATAGGCTCTTTCACTTTTGGATGAAACTATCCCCATAAGCTTGAAGAGTGCTGTTTCTCAACTATTCCAGCAAATTGAGTGATTGGTGTTGATTTCATAGTAATATTAAAAGTATTAGAGCTTTGTCTTGTGGGAGCAAACTGCTTGGTCACTATGCACTTGTAAAATGTAAATGTAAAAATAATCTTCACTTGTTCTCAAAGGAAAGGTTCACACAGTATTTTCTTTTGCACCTTTGCCTGTTCACGTTAAATCATTTGATTACAGTAGACCACTGGTAACATATTCCTTTTGGGTTTTTTGTCCCTATTCTCATTTTCTGTCCTTATAGGTTAATTAAATATTGGTTTATCCATGGTTTGCTTAATCCTTGTTATCTTCACCTTCCTCCTTACTCCAGGCAACTTAGAATCAATTAGAAGAGCAGTGTTACCAACACAGTTATCTCAATAAAATGTTAAATTTCTTCTTCAGCATTTTCCTTCAGCCTTCGCTTTCAAGCACGCCTTCATAAAATAAGAGAAATGATATCACAGCATACCGTCTATATAGATGCCAAAATGAACCATCAAGAAACCGGTCAGCTGCTACTTGCAAAAGCATCCGTTTGTTAGCAACTAATGTTTGCATTCCTTGTTTGAATCAGGTTGCCCAAAAAGGGATGCTTGCTTTTGAACAAAAGCCACTTTAAGAAAATGAAGCTTAAGCCAAGGCAGCTGCATTAAATACGAGCCACCAGATGGCAGCACGACCGGCAAGTCTTCCTTAGGAAAGAAGAGGATATGCTCCAGAGAAAAGTACCTGGTTAGTCCAATGCTTTTCTTCATTTTTATGCACCAGTAAAACATATTAGTTACTTGTAACATTTTGCCTGGGATTTTTGCTGCATGGCAGAGCTTCTTCTCCCAGCAGAAGGAAGTCCTAATGTTCCTGCTTTTTATTCTAAAACGTGCAATGTGAGCTTGCTCTTTTGAAAAAAACTAATCCCATATGATTTATTTTTTTTAGTGCATTTCTCCTTCTTCTCCAAAGCCGATACACTAGAATCTTATCTGTAACATCTTAAGCTGAATTTGGGGCTGGGTTTTCTCATCATTTAAAAATAATAACAAAAAGAGCCAGAATCAATTCTGTGTCATTTTTCCCCAGTATTTAATTTCATAGGAAAGGAGCCTGCAGAGCATGCTTTTTTTTTCTTTTTATTTTTTGATGTGTGCTGTATTTTTGTCATCAATAAGGCAATTTTTGTGTCAGAGCTCAAAGAACCGTCACAGCCTCGACTTGGTTGTCCGCAGTCAAAAAGATGTAAGGAATTATGAAGTGCTGAAAGGAAGGTCTTCACACCTCTTATTGGCCCTAGTGCTGTGTGTGTCTCTGTGCGTTTCCCCAGTGCTCACCGACACTTTTAATAAACTTGCTTTCCTGGCCTTGCCAAATTCCTCTGTAGAAATCACGGATCACTGTCCATCTGTTTAGCTTTATACACTAGCCCTGTGATCAGCCTTCAGAAATTATGTGGACTGTGTTTCTTCACAGGCTGTGGACAGACAATAACAATCTATTGACTGCTCCTGCTTTAATGACTCACTGCTCATAACCATAGCCCTGTTAAGTGGTTACATGGCTTTCACTAACCTGTTGCCTTTGCAAAATGCAAATGTTAGCTTGAACTACCACATGTATTTGCTATAGTCCAGAGAAGTAAATTTACTTCTCTGGCATTAAAGGAAATCTTGAGAGATACTCTGATGTTTTAGTACGCTCATTTTGATTATTTGATTTGTACTGATGAAAACCACTTTTTTTCCTGTTAGACTTATATTTAAATACCTTCATTTTCTGTCTTATTTCTTTACCCAGGCTTCGGTAGAAGTCTTACCTAGTGTTTAAAAGGAGATTCTCATTGCCACTGGACAGAAGGTGGAAAGCTATATTTTTTCCTGTTTTCTCTTTGACAATGTCATCCTTTGGTATTGTGATTTCTTGTGATAGCTTCTCTTCCTCCACATAAAAAATATATCCTAAATACTGTAACTGCATTTGTAGTGGTCTCCAGTGAAATCTTAAACTACACTGCTCAAATAATTCATAANTGTGATAGCTTCTCTTCCTCCACATAAAAAATATATCCTAAATATTGTAACTGCATTTGTAATGGTCTCCAGTGAAATCTTAAACTAAACTGCTCAAATAATTCATACACTGGANTGGTCTCCAGTGAAATCTTAAACTACACTGCTCAAATAATTCATACACTGGACAAACTGTGAAAAGTCCCCATATCTCCAAAAAGCCTGTGTGCCATTTCAGAAGTGGCACACTCAGGGATTTGCATCCCAATTCTCAGCACTTAGCTCCCTTTGGCTCTTCAATTATTTATTTTTATTTGCATGACACAGCCTGTGGTGATTGATTTGAGCACACTTAATTGTCCAAAGACCCAGCAAATGATATAAGCCTGTGTCAGATCAGAGGGAAAGAGAGAAACATCTACCAAAATGCACTCTCTCACACAAAGGTGGACAATACCAGGCCAATGGCACATTCTGACCCAGTTCCTCTGGAAGTTAGTATGTTAAACACTGTAACAGCAAAAGCTTACTACGTACANCTACCAAAAAGCGCTCTCTCACACAAAGGTGGACAATACCAGGCCAATGGCACATTCTGACCCAGTTCCTCTGGAAGTTAGTATGTTAAACACTGTAACAGCAAAAGCTTACTACATACACTAGCATTGCATAATAGGTTTAGTAAAAAGACCTTATCTTTTTGTCTCTGGTCAAGAGCTCTGCTGAGCTTGGTTTGTTGGAAACAAGGGTAAAGATTTTGGACAAAAGAAAAAGAAGGGGAAAGGACTGAAGCTGCATGTTGTCCNACTAGCATTGCATAATAGGTTTAGTAAAAAGACCTTATCTTTTTCTCTCTGGCCTCTAGAGTGGGCTTTTGGCCCCATGCAGCACAATTTCTGTTGTACGACTTACCCTGGCATTTCAAAAATCTTGAGTATCAAAAAGTATTACTTGGGCTACAGTTAGGAAAAAAGTGCTGAGCTTGGTTTGTTGGAAACAAGGGTAAAGATTTTGGGCAAAAGAAAAAGAAAGGGAAAGGACTGAAGCTGCATGTTGTCTCTCAGCTCAGGACAGGGAAGTCTAAGCGGTGAGCAAAGGTAATCGTGACCCCAAGGCAACACAGCGCTGGGGTGATCGCTTTGTCCATTACCTAAAAAGACCCCATTGACCTTTGGGACATCTGTTTCAGTCATCTTGTGACAGAAGTTGGTGGAATACTGTCTCCTTAGTGAGAGCATTTAAATTGTAACTCAGATAGTCTCCCTCTGCAAAATACGAGGGGTTCTTTATATATATATGAAAAGACATTTACTGACAGCTTTTTTTTCCCCCGTCATTCAATAGTGGTACTCACTTTATTAAATCCTGCAGTGGAGAAACTGTCCACTTATTTTTGATGTCTTTTTTTTGCATTTAATGAGGATGGCTGCTAGATTTCATGCTTTCTTATTTCATATGATGACACTTACTAATAGGTTTCAACTGAAGTGTATATCCTACTGAGTAGAAGGACCCAGTTACAACACACTATTTGCCTGTCATGGTTCAATGTTGCCGTTTAAATAAAACTGACCTATGTGTTAATGGAGCTATAACCTCTGCTTTAGAGTAAACTGTGGCTCAATCAAAAATAGAAATAGAAAAAGAGAATATACTATGCAGTACAAAAGGTGAGATATTGCTGTGGAGGGTAATACTTTAGCAAAATGTTTAGATCTTGGCAGCACATCAAAGTACTTGCTGGAATCATGGTTTCAAATTGAGCTGGAGTTTTTCAGGACAGGGTAAGTACATATGTATAGGTGCCTTAGGTCAGATTAAAGATCCATCTTTCCCAGAATCCTGCCTCTGAATGGAGTCAGCATTGCTTAGGGAAAACCTCCTTTTAACAGAGCAATGAAAAATTCTGGCAATCTGCAGCTTAGGGAATGCCTTAGCCAGAGTTTAATAGCACTTTCTAGGGGTATTTTTTGCACATATTTATCTAATCTTTTATGAACTTATTTATGCTTTTGGACTGTAAACATCTTGGCAAGGACTTCAGCTGTTGACTGCTTGTTGCTTGAAAAACTGTCTTATGTGTTGGAACATGCTATCTGACCATTTTATTTGGTGTGTTCTTGTATGGTTTGAAAAAAAATGGTCACTGTCTACTAGCTTTCACCCCACCACTTAAAACCTCCATAATGCCTTCTCCTGGTCATTTCTCTTCTGAGATGAAGTGCCATAGTCTATTCCCTCCATCAGCCTTTATAACCCTCCATGTAGCTTTTCACCTTTTGAGGTAGAGGGACAGCACACGAATATCATGAATATTAAAGACTGGATAGAACCTAAGTGTATACAACAGCGTAATAGCATTTTCTTTTTTATTCACATATGAAGTAATTCCTGCCATTCTCTTTCTTTTGACTGAAGCTGAATATTGAGCCAACATTTTTCATCAAACTCATCACAAGACTTGTGAGATGTTCTCGGAGTAACACTAGCTTATTTATAGATCAGCATTTTCAGTGTATGTATCTAATATAGACAAAATTTTTCTAATCTGTGTAGATTCCTTTTAAAATTTGCCTTTTACTGCTCTGTCACTCAAACAGTCTGATGGAAATTCCAGAAATATTTAGAAATGTCTCAGTCCTCCAGATTTTCCAAGCTTTATTCATCACTGTTTGTGAGTCTTCCAGCGTTGTAAAAGATACACTGTTAATAAAATCTGTTTTAACTAGACCATGAAGTAAATGGTTCTTAAAATTAAAGAAAAGCATGATGCAATTGTATTAGCAAATGCAGTAGCCCTCAGTAGGGCAGAAATTTACAATTCCCCTTAAAAGGATTTGTTGTGACAAAGGGGAATTAATCCCATTTTATTTTAGCCATCTTTTTATATGGTTATGCTTGCATTCAGATCTATAACAAAATTTGACATTCACAGACAAAATTCTTGCTAGGTTTTGAGTGCAAATTTATGAACATCAGAGATAATGAATTATAAACTTTAAAATTTTAAGAAAATGTCAGTTAATGTATCACAAACCATCACCCCACAGTGTTTCAAATTTTCTGCTTTCCTCATTTTAACTTAGACTCCATTTTTGTGTCTTTTCCTTATGTGTCTCTAATAGGAGACAGAAGCCAAAATTTTTGGCCTCTTGGAAAGTTTTGCTTCATGATGAAGATGCAAAATCCTCAAATTTCCTCTTTCTATGATTTCAAGGATTAACTAAATAATTAATTTTAAAAGAGGGTATTTTGAACTGAAGGACCACACTAACATTTTAGTTGAAAATGTTTAAGTAAACTGAATGTGTGCTTGGATATATCTAAGTATAGCCAAGGTAAGGTTTGTATTCAGAAATAGTTTCATTAGTTGAGCAATTGATATGATTGGAAAAATAGACAAACTCTCATGTTAAGCCACACATTGGTTCTGAAAGGCAGAGAAATAATCCAGCCAATCCAAGACCAGGTTGAGAACAATAACCTGTGAATTTTGTTAATCCATTATACACTTTGAGGTAGAAAATTAATTAGTGATAGCATGGGATAATGGGATACAAACAAGCAGAAAGATGACAGGTTCATCAGGGGTGTATACAGGCACTTTGCATTTGTGCGAGAATGAACTTTTAGCAGTGGGTGAGAAATGGGAAAAATGTTGTGGTCTTTTGATATCTCCAGTCTCAGCATTATCTACATTTTGTCCACAGTTATAACATTTAATAGAATTTTACCTCCATCTCATCTATTGAAGCTGATCTGCAGACCTCTTTAAACATCAAAATTTGAAGGTTGAGCTAGATAGCATAGGTGTTATATGAAAAACATTCTTTGATTGCTCCTTGTGTGCTTCTGTCCTTTGTAAGTTGATTGCGTGAATTTATCTATGGCAGTGACTGGGGGAATTTGTGTATGACAGGATACCCACGCTAATCTTCATGGATCCTAGACATATTCTTTTCCTTCAGAAGGATGAATTAACACATGGAGACTGTACCAGTGAAATTGCTGTGTATCACAATAAATTCTTCCAGAAAATCTGTAGAAGTTAGACCGCGTAGTCACTAGTGAAAGAAATTTTTTTCACAAAAATACCTCTTCATCTCTGACATGTCACTTCTGGTTGTCAAGGAGATGCCAACCCCTGTCTGGTTTTGTTGTGCAGAGGCTGAAGACTTTCCTTTCCCAAAGTTGCGGTTATTGTCCTCAACTTATACATAGCTGCTTCTTTGACCTGTCTGTGCCAGACCAGTTGGAAGTTAGTGTGCCTGAAAGTTGTCCACGTTTACAACTGTATCAGCTTGTTTGTTAAAAAAGGCACTTCTTGCCAGTTTGGCCTTTCTAACTGCAATAATAATATTAAATGCTTGGTTTGCCATTTGTTTGGTTGTTTTACAATCAGAGCATAAAAAGCAACAAAACCTAGCAATTTAAAAGGAAATCCTTAAAAAAAGCTTCAAACAAGTAGCCCTGAGAGCAAAAGCCTATATCTTCAGGATGTTATATATTTAAATGTAATCCAAATACCTAGAAATATTAATCATATTAACATTAACAATCCTTGCCTTGAAAAAAAAACCAAAACCAAACAAGCAAGCAAACAAAAAAGAAACAAGAAAGAAAAGCGGTAAGACCCAATTTGCTGTTCCCAAAGTGATATTTATGAATAAAAAAACCCAAACCAAACAAACCATGAAATACTGAATAATATTGCTTACCTGGTGAAATAGAAAGGCAATATCAATAACAGAGAAAGTAGCAGAAAGAGTATCCAAGTAATTGCTGTTTAGGGAATTAAATGATGAAGCATGAATTATTGTGAGAATATACAAACTAACTTTCAAGTGGATTCTGGTCTAAAAGCTTCAGCTCACCAAGTAATTTTCAAGATTTCCAAACAGTTAAGAACCTTGTGATACTGATTCTCTTATCATAAACTCAGTCAAGACAACTCAACTTCACAATTCCATGAGAATAACTATTTAACTTACTAGCGGTGAAATCATGCTAATTCAAAAGAACAGAATTAAGGCAAAAGCTATAGAAATGTTACAGACTCAGCTTTGTAAGGTGTGGAGTATTTTTAATTCTCAGAAACGTAAATGGCAGTTTAGAGAGTTCAGCACTGCCCAGGATCAAATCCTGTGTGTCTTTAAAAGGTGGCTGATTGCAGAGGATTTGAAATAAGGAAAGAATGTCAGTAACATTACAAAGAACATTACTTTTACCGTCTGAAATAAATTTACACTAAGGCATTAAATTAAATTAAAACTGCAGTATCTGAAAGTAATACAGTCTTTTTGCAAATGAACATATAGGTTTTTTCTCATTAGTTATTACTTACACTGAGTCTTTGTAATTTTTTTTCTAGATTAGAAACAGCCTTAAAATAGAGATAATTTGCAGACATGGAATTACAGGCAAATAGATGTCCCCTCCTAGTTCTTGTTGGCAGGCCAGCATGAAAAGCTGAAAAGTCCTTGACTGCTTAGCAACAACTAAAATATTAGTATGTTATCAACATTATTCTCATCCTAAATCCAAAACATAGCCCTATCCCAGCTGCTAGTAAGACAATTAACTCTATCTCAGCCAAAGCCAGTACAGTATCCACCCCTTATTCTATGCCATCTGCATCAGGATCAGGTCCCGCCCTATCTAATACATCCTCATTAACCACCACCCCCCTTCTTATCTGTTGGTATAATGCACAGATATCATTCCCCTAGTCTATGGGCCACCCCTGTAAAATTTCTGTAAAATGTTCGCAATTGTCCACAAAATGTCCCTTGAGTTCATTTATTCTATGACTTTGTGGTCCATCTGTTATGGTGGTCATAACAGGAGACATGGTGTGTCGCGTGGAGTTACTGAGCACCAAAGCCAGCTCAGGTCGAGTCACTGCTGCACTTGCATTGCTTCTTGTAAGGCTTGTCCTCCATTGGTTCAGGTGGTTCCCGATATAGTAACTCCTGTAGCACGCAAATCAAATCATGTGTTACAACAGTTTAAAGGTATATCCATCACAATCTCCACCCCTGGTGCCTTTGGGCCAGGTTACAAGGTTTAACACTGCAGTGAACTCCTCCCTTTGCTCCTAGCCCGGCTATCAACACTGGTTTAAATAGCTATAAGTGGTTCCATCAAAGCATTATTAATGTCCTACCATAAACGTCTCGATTTTTAAAAAGAAGAAAGATGCAAGGAAGGGATTATGATTCAAAGATGTGCCCACCAGTCATAGCCTCCTGGAGCTACTCTTTGGATAAAGTATGTCATACATCTCTTCTTGCTCAAGATTGTGCCTCAGGACTAGATTTTCCCTTTAAAATTAAGATGCGCAGCATGAGGTTATTTCATATAAGTCAGAGAAAGTTTGGTAATAAATACAGCCTTCCTGAAAACAAAATGCTCTTCAAAGTATATCACTTTACTTTATATTACTTCCACACACATTGCTGCATATTCTTAGTGTTAGGTTTGAGCTACAATATATTGGAAGAAGGAACTTGAATGTATGATTCTTTTTGTCTCTTTCCCTAAAAATAATAGCAGTTATTGAAGGATGGGTGTCAAAATAAACAGAAAATGGTAATGTAGTGAAATAAATTTAATATATGTGGATTTATTTTCTTTTTTGCTATAGTTATTTGGAAACTCTAGTGACGTCCTGCCCCTGCCTACCCCCTTCAGTCCCATCAATAGTGGAAATGTCTATTAAAAATGGCTTAAAATTTATAAAGACCTAGGCACACTGAAAATAACAATAGGACTACTCAAATTGTTTAAAAGTTAATCTGCCTCTAACTCTTTGCAGAAAGAGGGCCAAAAGCTGTACTGCCTTCTGTACAATTTACATGTCTTTTTTCTATTAGTGAGAAACCAGAAATGACTAAAAAATTTTTAAAAATCAGACACGAAGTGGTGCAAACAATTACTGTTAAACAATACCTTCCTATAGTTCTTGCTTATTCTAATTTAATTCCTTTTACATTGTCTTAACTTTTCAAAAGACCTTTTGAGCTTCTTAACAGTCTGTCATTGTTAATAGACTATATAGTTATCCTATAAGATAATGACTAAAGAAAGGTCCAAAAAGTTTCTAATAACTTCCATAGTTTACTGCCATGACTTAGGAAAGATTCGTTTGTCTTTGGGTGGTGAAACTCAATACTTTAATATATCCTTTAAATATTAGAGACAAAAGTGAAGTTACTAATTTAGATTGTAGAGAACACAGTAAAAGTAAGCCAAACATGGCGTGGTTTTCGTTTCTGGTATGGGTTTTTTTTGTTTTGCTTTGTTTTTACAACTGTTTTCACAAAACAAGCAGGAAAAAAAAATAACCCACCAACTGGTACGGCACATTTTTTTTTCATAACATTTTGCCAGATCTGTCACATCTCCATACACAAAAGTCATAGCTACCACCCAGAAACAACAGCCTTCAGATTGTCTATCCAGCATCGGGAAAGGTTAAACAACCCAAACAAACAAAATACAACTTGTCTGCAGGGGAAGCCAAACATTCCAAATAATGGGTAATGAAATTTTATGACATTAAATTGGTAAAAAAGCCACAAACAAATGGCTTCTTTTAACTGTCACACAATGCTTCTGGAAAAATGGGTCAGTCATTAACATAGTAAACATAATGATCATTTGGTGTACAGTGAGTGCAAAATAATTACAAACTGTTCCCAATAATTGATCAGTTTTCAAGATCACTCAGTATCTCTGCAGTTGTGAAAGCTAACAAACAAATAGCAAATGTCAAAGCATATGATTTGCACAAACTAGTGAGAAAACTTGGTATTCTTTACTTGAAGAGTCTAGGATAAAGATTTCAAAGATGTTATCTGTTTCCATCTGTGAGCAAGGAAATGAAATCAGTCATCATACGATAATCATCAGGGCATTCCTTTACTGACAACTGCTTGGAAAGGTATAAGCCAAAGTTATTCTGATCTGTTTGACTGATGAAGTTGCAGAGACCTGAATAGAAAATCAATCAGCCTTCTCTTCTGGGTACAGTACAAGTGATACAAATTTTGTTGAATAGCAAATCTAGGAAAAATGCCATGAGCAGAATCAAAACTTGCATACAAACTTTGTGGCTCATGGGAGCTTTGACTCCATGGATGGAGATGGTCTGCATATGATGATGATCTTATGTAAATTTGATGATCTTATGTAAATTTTTATGATCTTATGTAAATTTAGCTGCCTGAAAAGTCATCGACATCTTCAAATCCAAAACACGTATGTCCTCAGTCAAGGATACTTATAAAATAAGCTTGCCGTTGCAAATACACTGAAATAGGGCAATCTGTTAGCTGGACACTCTTTAACATTTTGTTTGCTGAACTGCTGATCTATGCCTTCAAAAAAAATTGTGACATCTACTTGCAATATGATTTGGTGAATCACATTAAAAGAATAGGTAATTAGAACAATTGTGATGACAAAAACTGCGTAGAGATGATGTGGCAGTGTAATTCAGATGATGAAAGAATCCCTGGGTATTATTGTATGGAAGAGTCTCTTACCACAGTCAGATAAAATATCATAAAAGCTATCACAGTGCTAATCTTGACTCATATAATGTAGCACAGCTCTATACTGAGGATCCAAGACCCATTCCAAAGGCCGTGGTTCAGTTCTTCAACTCGATAAATTCTGAGGGTCCACTTGAGATCAGGAGTAATTTGAATTCTGCGCAGTGCAGAGCAAAATAGGAAATCAGAACATTAAAAAGCAAGTGTTCAGTAACGTGTAGTTTTACCCATGGGTTGTTCTGCATATTTTGAAATAGATGAGCCCTCTAAGTAAAATAGCCGAGGGAAACAGGCAAGAGCTTGCTCATTAATTCTGATGGAATATTCTTCCACACAGCGAACTAGCATATATGTTACGGTGAGTTGCTTCTAACAAACCTCAGCTGAATGCAGTTTAAAGGTTTAAATCTGGATGCCAGTTGTAGAATAGATTAAAATCCATGTTAGAAATGAGTCACTCCTCTCCTCAAGGTAATTATATGGAATGACTTACAGGAAAGACATTTCTAGAAATTTTTCCATATTTTGAGTTAAGACTGGAATCAAAGAATGAACTATGAAAGGAAGATCTCTGGCTTACTGTATTCCTGTATTTGATCAGCTCCTGTCCTGTGTCCTCTTTCCACACAGACTCCCAGGTCCTTGGGCAGTCCTCAATGGTGTCCTGGAGCCAGATCCTCAAGAAGGCTGCCCTGAGACCATCTCTCACTGACAAAATAAAAATCTGTCTGTAGATGTATGGCCATGTGTACACGTTCTTTGTAATTAGGTATCAAAGCTCCTTGAGAAACATTTAGGATTTTAAAAGTAGCATAAATATTAGATCACTGAGAAAATTTATAAATCATAGAATCATAGAATCATAGAATTGTTAAGGTTGGA
>RSEF01000001.1:220762977-220777304 GCA_003993805.1 Himantopus leucocephalus | reverse complement strand
AAAAAAAAAAAAAAAAAAAAAAGGAGTTGTCCTGCTAGAAGTCCCAGAAGATGCCAGACATTATCCCTGAGCTTATTCTTCCCCTACCAATTTATGCTTAGAAGGCTTTTCTTGCTTATTTGCAAGGTTTTCGTGTAGGTTATTTTCCTGCCAGCTCAGTGCGTTGAATCAGCTCACCACGCGGTCAGAAAAGCATCACAGACGGTGTAGCAAAGGGGCCGGTCCCCTTACCTCAAACACGTCGTAAAAGCAGACCCTGAGGATGCTGTTTCAGTTCCTGAAGCCAAACTTAAGGTCATTTAAGTCAATAAACTCGTGGTGTTACCAGAAGATGCGGTCTCACATTTCCTCCCATCTCCTTGGCCATGTGTTCCCAAGTACAAGTTCACACCAGGTGGAAACATAACTGGGCAGCTCCAAGCAGAAGGTATTGGTGTATCAGTTCCACCAGTATCTCACGAAACGATGCCTTCGGCACAAGGTATGTTAGAGCGTGACAGGAGGGAGGGCAGAACCACATCTTTTGCAGCACTGAGGACTTGCACCCGCCTAAACCAGCGACAAAACCAGGCTCTCAGCCCATCTGATGCACATTTTACAGATGGGAAACTGGAGCAAACGACACTCCTCTACCTTTAAAAGCACTGTTACGTTAACTACAGTTTGTAAGTGGCTCAGACGGTCTGAGAAGGAAGCCATAAAAGTACTTCAGATGTTTTTAGTAGGTTGTCTAAATGCTCTATCATCAAAATACTATCTGCTGATACTTGGCTATCAGAAGAGCCTCTAGAGCACACTATATTTTACATCAGTAGGCAAGCAAGAGCCTTAGTTCAGAGAGGGTATGTGCTGTATCAAGGGAACGAGCTAAAATTACTGCAAGACACCTACACAAAACTTCTTGCCTTCAAAGAACAGCGTCAGGATTTCTGGATTTGGGTGCCAGCGCTTCAGGAATTTGCAGTCACGAAACAGAATCACGATTCTTATTCTGCTGAGACGTAGATGCAGATGGCAGCAAAGGGTCCCTTTGTCTTTATTTTGCACTGCAGCATCTCAGGAATTTGGCGTTGTACCTTTTATCACCAACAAGATTGTTTTAGCATCAACGAGAATTTATGGTTAGCTCTTCAGGTAGCAGTTACTGCTCAAGAAGTTATATGGCCGCTAGTAAGAAAACGAGTATCTTATGTCCACTGGGTGCTACCGATTTACATTTTTCTTCCTGCGGATGTACCACAGCCAGAAGTAACAGTAATGGGTGTAATTCAAACTTTCTAGATGAGCGACCTCACTCCTGAACAGCCCACGCTTCCACGGACCCGCAGATGAGACACCCGCAGAAGTTCACATTTATGAACTCTGACAGTGAAACAGTTTTGAAACTTGTCAAGATACAGAAAATGTGCGTTGCCATTGTCGGTCCTTAAGATTTTCCAATTTGATTTGCTTTTTAAATCAGAACAAGTTGTGAACTTTGTCTTCAAAGTCCTGCTTCTAGAATTTAACCAAGCAAGCCCATGTGGCCCTGTTTTCTCCTCCCTCAGGACAGCCCACGCTACTGGTACCCTGCCAGCGTCTCAGGAGGGCAGGCAGAAACCAAAAGCCAAAGAATAAGGGATTGTTTTCCCCAACGTTCTTCCCACTACCTTTTCGGTTAATGTAAACACACATACAAAGCAAGAAGCATGAAATAATAATAAAAAGGTAAAATTGTAGGAAGGTCAGATAAAACCTAAACCCACTGAAGACACCTACAACTTCCTCCAGTTGCCACTATAGGAAGAAAACTCCGTGATCCGTAAGCCCCACGGCTTATCTCGATAGCCAGAAAATCCTGATAACACCGAGAAAAACATATTCCAGAATCAATGCGCCCCCTGCCCCAGGAGAAAACTCTGCTGAAGTCCTCTCAGATTTAAAAACAAGATTGCCAACGAAGTAAAGCCCAGCTAATCCTGACTGCCAGCAGAGTCCCGGGGAAAGAGGTCTCATGAGGAGATAAGATTCAAATCAAGAGTTTCGCAGATCAAAGGCACCAGCCTGAATTGTAAACTGAACCGAGTAAGACACCAGAATAATCTCTGCAGCGCTGATGTTACGCACTTTCTGCGAGAGCCATTTCTACGTAAGCAGAATAATTTGGTGCTGTTTAGAAATCTTTATAAAACTTAAAGAAAAACTCCACGTGGGGCACAACGGAGGAACCCAACCAGGCAACCACGAGCACAGGTCAACAGCCTTTTCATTCCTTCACGTGCTGGAGAAGCAGAGAAGTCGTCGCTGTGGGTATCAGGGCATGTCCCAGTGTTTCATTTATCTATCTTGGAAAGTATGGGCATTACCAACCCTTTTTGCTATATTCCAAATGGAAACCAAGGCACCGCTAATGCAGTTTGTGACCTAGAGGGAAACTGCAGGCATGGAAAGAACAGGATGCCGGTCTCCCACGATCTGACCATGAGATCATCATTCATCGCTAGCAAAATACCAGCCACAATAAAAAAGGCCGGAGATTTGGCTTCTCTGGCAGAGAGACCTCCCCTGAAGTGAAAGCACAAGGCTGAACCAGACTATGAATTCATCCAAAAAGTCTCCACTGAAGATGATTCTGTTACGTGGAATTTTGGATGAAAAGGATAAAAGCCAGCAAGGGTGGCCACAAACTGGCCTAAACAGATGTGAGTAAAAAAAGCTTCCCAAGGGCTCAACACAAACACAGAGCATCAGGCTTTGTTTTGGTAGAAGGGGAAACTATGTAAACCACGGAGAACAGGAGAGAATACACACACTGTCGAGTCTACTGGCAGAGCCAGAAACGTCAGTGAAGAGCATCAGGAATGCGCAAGAAAGTCAAGGACGGACAGAGAAACACCCGTGGTGTAAGTCACAGAAAAACTCGGCGCGTACGTGTGCGTGCGGGCGCGCATGTATTTAGTGCTGGCAGGGAAAAACGACCTTGGAATACTGAGGAAAACGGTCTCCTGCTGGGTGCTTCAGACTGTGTTCGGAAAAACCAGCCTCTGCAAACACGCTCTGTGAATCAGCAAGACTGCCTCCGAGAAATACCTGGCTGACATCGATTTCCTCTTTCAACAGACTATCGCAAATATTGGCTAATCACTCTGGTCAAAAGAAGTAACCATGCAACAGCAACTTGGCGTCAGCTGGAACTAAGCAGATGAGAAAAGATTTCAGGGATCCTGGAAAAGAACTGAAAAGGAAAGTCTACGTCAAGGTTTGGCAATCTTTGTACGGTGCCATGCCAGGCTTTTTCTTCCCCGTGCTACGGCTCGAGTGTGCCAAGAGACACCGAGCCGGATCTGGTAGAAACCGCCTCTCGAACAGGCAGGGATCTGCTAGTCAATGGTATCGTGCTTCTACGCAAGACAGCGGCTTTCGCTGAGCGTAGAGCTCAGGGAGAGTCAGAAATTGCAAACTGCTGCCTCTGGCAAATGAGTGCCTCCAAATGCCAACGCCATTAGGACCCCATTCATAGTCTGATTGCATATCCCAAAGTTGTTGATCCCCAAGCTAGAACATGCATCCAGTACTAGATGCAAGAGGAGGCAAAAAAAGGTCGTCGAACTGAACAAGGCTGCACGACTGATGAGAATATTTGGATTTGAGTGATAGAATGATATTGCAGGGAACAGAGAGATCATGAATTGCAGAGCCAGCATCTTTCCAACTAATAAGACACCTTCCCAGATGAAACTGCTGATGCATCCAGGAAAGGAATAAGCTAAACACAAGAGAAGGACATTTAGAAGGGCAAATGAGGTTCAAAGTCAGACAAGAGCGTCCATAAAGAAAATGAATTTTCTATTGCTATATATGGATGCAAGGAGTCTGAATAACAAGCAGGAACAAATAAAATCCTGACCGGTAATAAGGAAAAAAATGAAATCTGGTGCGATGAGTGTGTGACTGGACTTCAAAATCATTAGTTCGACGGTGTTCAGATATGAAAGGGAAGCGATAGCTGCAACGTACCCCTACAAAGAGCAGGAGAAAAGGCTCACCTCTTTGACAGTTATCAGTGCCGCAGAAGAACTGAATTCCCGGTGCGACTCGGCAGTAACTCGGTGTGTTATAATGGGTGAAGCCCAGGAGGAGGTTCTGGGAAGCACCCGGACAGGGAGCAGGGTACGTGACTGCACAGGCACAGAAAGAGGGGGAAAAAAGATGTGGGGTTACAGAGGAGACAGGAGGGGTACAGAAACTCTCACGCAGCAAGTAATTACAGAGGATTAGTTTCCCAAAATGCTAGGTGATAATTTATAACACAAAGTAACTATTTTGGACCTCATTACAACCAATAAAGCTGCGGTAATCACTGGACTGGAAGTCTTGACAGGGGAGAAAAAGAACAGACTCGCATTTAAATATATCTAAGTCTGGTAATTCAATCAAGATTGCAAAATGTCTTGATTTAAATAATTGATTTTAACTTGTATGACGTTTGTACTTTTTCGTTATCATCTTAATGAAATATCAACATAATGAAAATAGGCATCACTTAAGATGTTGATTTTTCACAAATATAACTTAGCAGAGGAAAAATTAAGGAATTTGCATATAGATGATCCACTTACATTCACTCACAAAGTTTCAAAGTGCTTTTGGGATCAAAAAGGAAACCGCTACAGAGCGGAGTTTGGAAAAGCTTCTAAAGCAAATTAGAGATTTAACTCCCCTTGCAATCAATGGGAAGCTCCTAGAAAAATTATTAAGCAACCTCGATAAAAGCAACTACGGGATAAAGCAAAAAATGAAACAACACGGATGCGTCAAGATCAAATTGTGTCAAACCAAAATAGCCTGGTGAAACTCAATAAAGACAAGTGCAAGAGCAGCGTGCGCTGCGCAGGTGGAGAATAACTAGCTAGGCTGATGGACGACAGAAAATAACCTAGAGGCTATATTGGATCACAAATGAATATAAGTCAACAATACAATGGATTTGTAAAGAAAAAAAAAAGGCAATTCAGATTGTTTTAATAGAGTGCCACATGGAAAATAGCATTATTTCATTATATACAATGCTGACGAGGCCACAGAGTACTGAGTCCATGTAGAGAGGGAAGTAAACACACCAGCGTACAGAGGAAAGCTGCAAAAATAATAAAGAGATTTGAAACAATACGATCCATAAGAAGAGATTAAAGGACCTTGTTCTGCCTTGAGGAAAGAAAACTGAAGGAGAACGTAACACCCTCCTGTCAGTCACAACGGAGACAAGGGGATGGGTTATTTTGCACATCCTCTGGAGTAAAGCAAAGTGTCTTAATTGGCCAGAGAAATAAAATACGGGAAAAGGTTTTAACTAAATTGGTTAATCACCCACTACCAGCTACCTAAGTAGGCTGGCTACCTTCTACACTGGAAGATTTTAAGGAAAAATTAGAAAGACATTTGTCAGGGATGCTCTAGAGACACGTCATCTTGCCTCAAGGAGAGCCATGGACTGGAGAGTCTCCCAAGCTCTCTACCGGCTCCGCGTTTCACTAAGAGAAGGTGCCCCAGAGGACCAGGCTGTTGAACCTGAGAGTCATCAAAGAGTCCTCCACCATTTTTGAGACCCCAAAGCTTCATTTGCAATATTTTGGAGAAAATTTGGAAGACAAACATTTCTAACATGACAACATCGGAAGAGGGCAAAAAAATGACTCAAGTAACTATCCATCAGTTGGCCAGACATCAGCTCTGCACAAAATAAGGGAAAACCGAATCAGACTTGATCTGGACTTAAAAGGGACAGGAACAAAATTAATGACAGTCAACACAATGTTACGGAAAATAGGCCTTGTCAAACAAAGCTGATTTCATTCTTAGATGAGATTCAAAAATCAGGTTGATAAAGGTAACTGCTGCAATATAACAGGCAAACTTTTGTTGAGCGTGACATCTTGATTAAAAAATTACCACTCTACTATGTCAACAAAGCACGCTAAACGGATTTTGAGTTGGCCAACTGACAGATGACTAAAAGCAGTCATCCGTGGAAAATCGCCGTCAACAAAGTTAGCTGTAGTAGGGTTCTGCTGAGCTTGATACAGAGCCCGGTACGACTCAAGAGGTCCACTATAGGTCTGGAAATCAATACAATCACGGACAGGATTTGTGAATGCTCCTCTGGTTGACAGATGAAGAGGACAGGCTGAGCAGGAACAGTAATTTGGACTGCAAAGGCCACCCAAAGTAGGTTTCAATACAACCAAATGCAAGGTACTACTACATCTAGGAAACTAAATTTAAAAGCCAGAGACCCTGAAACACAATCTGAGGTACTGCCAGGCCAGAAGCTGCCCAACCCTTCCCAGCTCAATGCCACGTGTTCAACTTACCCAAAATAAAAGCTGATAGACCAGTCGGTTACGGAATTATGAGTCCCCTCCAAAGGGGAAAGTTATCGGGTATCAAAAGAACTTTTAATTTAGCCATGAAAAGGGTTTTAGAAGCAATAGGAGGAAACTAACTTATATTAGACCTTGATTTTTTTAATCAGAGAAGGTAATTAACTGCTGAAAATATATCAAGAGAAGTGGTGGACTCTTGATGACTTGATATCTTTGAACTAAGACTGACTGTCCTGGTAGAAGGTAAAGAGCCCAAAATAAATAGTCATTAGGCTCCTTTTCCAGGGAAAATGTAAGGATCTCTGGTTTTGAGGAGGTCAGTCTGATTAAGCCTGAGGCTTAACCCAGGGAGGTCTGCAGAGACCTTCCAAGAATCTTGGACAGAAGCAGCCTTAATGGCATACATGGCGGCAGGTCACTGTGGTAGAGGCAGCATCAGAAAGGAAAGAGGTCATCTCTTGGACCACCTTCGCAGTAGTGCTGTCGAAGAGAGGGAGAGGACAACATGCTTTGTGCTGGACACTGTGCTAAATAGCAATCCAAAAGCAACCAAGAACTCTGAGGGTTTTATGCCTTTTCTTCAGAAGTTGTTTGTAACACAAAATGAGGGCTTTGACTCACAAGCCAGCAAAAACTCTAGATAACACCGACCTGCTGTAAAACACTCCAACATCATTTTATAAAGCCTAAAGCAGTTTAAGACATTATTTCTTGGTGGTAATGCTAACAATCACACACATAAAAACAAACTCCAGGAATTAAGAAAGAAAAGCTGAAACTCAGATGAGAACAGACGTGATAGCACATTTATCTACTGAGCCCACAACATAAATCTACTACCACAGAAGTAGCCAACCCAAACCAATTATCTTCTCTACAACTTCAATTTGTGTGTGTGTCCTATACAGTCAGTCAAAAAATTCTTACAGAAAGAAATATTTTATTGAGCTTCCAAATGAGACCAGTCCATACTCAGAAGACTCAGCTAGCTGCCCAGTTCAGCAGCTGGGATTCGGATGCTCCAATAAAGAAAAAGAAACCATTTCTCAAATTTATGGCACTGCATTTTAAGACTTCAAAAACTCTGTTGGGAATGCAAATCAAATCAAGAGCAAACTTGGGCTTTAAGCAATTTTCCGTGCATTGGTTTCACCTCTCCCTTGCACCACGATAAGAGGCAAGGGTGACCAACTGGAGAGAGTTGAGGTGAGCCTGTTCTCATGGCCAAGTGACCACCCTCAGTCCGAATACAGCACTGGCCGCTCTGGGACAAGAGTAGGGCACACGTAGATGAGTCGTATTTCCTCCTCCAAACAACCACAAGGCCAACTGGAAATCTTATTCTTGCTGCCTATACCACACAACATTGAACTTGAAAAATACGCGGAATGCCGTAGTTTTTGCAAAAGCCATTAAATGTCTCATTAAGTTATGACATACAAAGGAAACCGAAGAAAATTATTTGCAGAATAAACTACTACAGAGTAAACGTTCATACGGGGACCTATTCCAAAGTAATTGCACTTTAAATGCTCACAAGCTTAATTCAAAATACTTTTCAGCGGGGACGAGTCCTTAGAGCCCACATGTCCGTACAGACACTGCACTCATCTTGGTTGAAAAATCATCAGCAAGTGTAACAAGTGATCTTACTTTGTCCACCTAAACGGCAGGAGAAGAACAAACATGCTTGAAGACTTCCTTCAGTTAGGGCCAAGTATCTCTAGAAACAGGTTAAGCCAAGTAGTACCCACCTAGGGACAACGGGACATTTGAGTGAGCTGATTTCCAGGGATCAACTCCAATTCTTGTCTTGTCCATAACACAAAACAAGGTGTTTCATGCGTAAAAACATATATATATACATACACACACATATATATGCACACACAGAATGCCATTAAGTCCAAAATCTTGCTTGAACAGGACGACCTACAGAACAGGAACAGACTTATCTATCGGGACTGCGGGGAGTCTTAGGAGTTTGTTATGAATAACCACAGAAACCCCCTTGTCCATTAAAAAAGCAAGTTGTCACCTCCTATAAATTCAAGTATAAAGAACTGAAAGGAAAATGGGGACAAAGCAGACTGTCCTCAAAACTTCTCACTATTCCTCAGCATGTATTTGCAACATCAAAATGATAAAATCCACACGTTATCAAATTTAGAGTTGGGTATCGAATGCCAAAGAAAGCAAAAGCCCAAATACCGTGCTTTAATTCCTGGCAGATAAACTTAAAGAGTCTGATGCCATAAAAGAGCCAGATCTTTTTGATTAAGTTCAACAGCAAATTAGAAGCAAGAAAATAAACCCTGCAGAAGCCGAGATGTTATGGTCTATTTTAACTTTTGCTGCAGTCTGCAATCTTTATCCATTTTATCAAAGAATTAGACATGCCTAGCAGGCATGATGGCATCTATTCTTTTCTTGCCAGTTTAGTACTTTTTCTCTCATAAAATACTCTAAGCTTGTCTTCAATAATCCTCCCAAATCTCTAACCCTTGCTAAGAGAAGGAAGGCAAAAAAGTTCAACCCACAAACGCACTTCAGCATTAATCTTCCTATTGAGAAAGTTATCACATGAAAGCTATGATAAAGCCCATTTTTCTGCTCTGACTTTTAATTTTCCCGCCTTCCAGTTTTCCAGGTGACCGTTTCACCCAAGGAAAGGAAGGAAAGACAGAGAAAAGTACAATCAAATACAAACCAGCATCTCCAACGGAGGACAGGAACGCATTTTTTCAGCTTTTACAAATCCTATGGAAACAACCTCCTAAACGGTTTGCTGGAGAGCGCCAACAGGCCCGCATTTTTTTCTCCCAGAAAGCACAGTCACTTGAAATTCCTTTGCAGTGCTCAGGGTTTTCAGCACGTCCATAGTAAACAGAACTCTGAGGAAGTTCTTAAAAATTATTCAAGTCCCACTCACACTGTGAGGAAACCCATGCATCTCCATCATCCTCAACACAACCTCATTACCTACACAGTTCTTTGAAAAATAAAGTATTATGCCATGAATATCATCGTCATCATCGCTTCCCTACAAGGTTCCAACAGGAAAGATGGAAGAAATAAGGTTCATTTCAATACAGTCATGATGAACCGTGTCAACTGCTTTCACGCTGAGAGGCAGTGAGAAAGAGATTTTAGAAAAATAGATAAATAACAAAATGCTCATATTTGAGTGAAGTTATATATTAAAAACCTATCTGGAAATGACTCAGATTTGTGTATTCATACTCCTATTTGGAGCCCAAAACAAAAAAGAATGGCTTGGTTCTCAAAAGCTGCTTCATACTCAAGAGCTTCCACAAATTCCAGAAGATCTGCAAATGCTGGGCGTACCTTAAAAGCTGGATCTTCCCTGCCTGGGATCGCAATTACGGGTCTGGGATTCTTACTTCAGACACCCATCGCAAAGCACACCTGCCTCTCAACAAAAGAAAACCCTGAAAATTCCCAACTCCTTCTGTCACTGCCGATTCAAAGCAACAAGTAAATAAACACAAAATCCCACGTCAAGATTATCCACCCAACAAAGCAAAGCATCGATATATCAGAGCACAACAGCACAAAATATATCTCCTACACGTGTTGCTCCAAAATCAGCAAGACAAAACAAGCATTTACTTCCTGATGATTTTTATATGAAGGCCATCAACCACCACTCACAAAATACTTCCAACCTCTTCCCCACCTGCTCAAAACTTCTCCCAAACTCCCCCCCACAGCCTCCACCTCTTGGCTGGGCAAAGGGCCACACGTACTCCAGCTGCACGCGACCCGACCAGCCAGCGAGATGCTGTCTCCTAGAAAAATAAGGGGAGCTGTTATGAGCCCTGTTCCCTGGGTGGAAGCACCGATTTTATTCTCTCCCCTCTGCCCAGCAGTCAACATTCTCAAAACGTAAAAAAAAAAAATAAAATAAAACTAGAGTGTCTTCTATGTCTATGGCCCTTTGAAATTGGGATCAAAGTGCCAAAGGGAGCACAGAATTACTGGTGGGCAGGTAGATCACATCATCCTTACTTCCTCGAGAAAACGGGTTTACATGAATTTGCATAAATAAACACAGCACTGGCACTGACATTTTCCTCTCATATTTAGTGACACGAATGTTTTAAACACAAACTTAGGAACAGAATGATTCAGTTGAGTGGAAGCAACAAGAAGGTAACACAATTTAGGTACCTCTGGAGAACAGCATCCGTTTGACTGGCAGGTAGTCGAGTCACACGGAAATAATTCTTGAAAATTTACTCCCAGTTCTAAAAAGCGACAGATTAAGAGCCAATATTTTTTAATTCGAAGAGTTAAAAGACCGTCAACAGGCAAAAAAATAGATAGGTGGATTTTATTTATTGCCACCGAAACAAAAACCTTCATATATTTATTGAAGAGATGCACGACGGCATTCAAGAATCCAGTAACATCAGACGGGACTAGTCGATTCACATTTGAAATCAGCAAAAAACCGCTGTTTACGTAGTTTGGAAAAATGCCATAGAACACAACGGGAACACTCTTCTCGTTCAATCATTTTGGATCTAACATTTCTATGGACTGAACATGATGACTTACGGATTTTAAGCAGCAAAATTGAGTCTCATTGATTAGAAAGATCACAGTACGTTAAGAAACGAGACCAACGTGAGTAGTTACGAACCTCTCCTTCGCAGCCAGCTTCTTCTCAGACGCACGATCTCACCCGCAAATAAATCAAAGACGGTGCTGTACAAAAATTACCTCGTTTGCACTTTGAAAACGATGCAAGAGTCACTCCTCCCCGAGCACGCTGGCTAATAACACAGTTCTCTAGGGGATGCTTCAAATACTTCTTTGTCGTACCAGCGCTGGGAGGAGGAGATTGGCAGGACATCGCACGTCTCTCACCTCGTGACAAGGGTCAGCCCCAGCACCTCCACGGCACGGGGAGACGGCGCTCAACCATCCGCAGGCGCCCGAGGAAAAGCCAGCCGAGCGCAGCGCCGTGCAGCCGCACGTCAGCGAGCGCGAGGGGAGCTAATTTGGGACCGAAATGCACAGTTAAGAACGCAGCGGTTTAAGGAGAGACTTTATGAATTACAGAGGAAACAGAAAGTACATGGAGCACTTGTGCTGCGGAAAGGGAAACCGGGGGCCTCTGCAGATACAATCAAGCCCAAAAGGCATGACTTGAAGACAAATGAAGATCATAATCCGGACCGAAGGAAAGAAAGGAAGATATAAAAGTTGTATTTCCCTTTTGACAGTCTCATCAGCTGCTACCAACCGCTTGAGAGCTGGAAATGGGCAGAGTTCCTGGGTGGAAACACGGAGGTTTTTAGCTACCAGAAGATAAAGGTCTGCAATGCTCCTCTGCCACAAGCAGCAGCTGAAAAACACCTCGGTTTAAAATAAGACCGAATTACGCTTATGCCGCGGTTGCTGGCTTTCGCAGCAGATAGGACTTGGTGACCCAGGAGCTCCATCCCAGCTGCGATTGTCCCACTTCCCAAAAAAGGAGATCAGTGCCAATCTCACGGCGGTCGCCTTTGCAAACTTACCCAAAGCGGACACTAACCTGGATTAAACACATGCTTCCCCTGCCCAAAGTGGCTGCATTTGCATCTACGCATCCAAACCGAGGTTCACAAGCTCTTCTAGACAGATCAGATAATTAAATTTAGACTCGATTTAATTATCATTTTAATTATGCTTTCAGCTGAGGTACCGAAGGCCTTTCACAGAAATGTTTCTTCGAAGCATTTTCACTTGTCTGAGAAACATTTTCAGGAGCGCCAAGAGCAGTGCCACCTTTCTCTCCTGGTTTTCCCCATTATCCGGGTGGTGGATAACTGATACAGGGGAGCACAAAAACTTAACTGGAAAAAGGGGTTTTAAAAAATCCCTAAATAGTTCACCTGCTGCAATGCAGGCTTGTCATTGAATCTGACAGATGAGTATCACCTAAGATCAGAAAGGACCTCTACAATATGTTCTCCCTAAATGACCATATCCCATAGTTATTTCACATTAATTTTGACACAATACGGGTGTATCGTCGAGGTTTCTCACTCCAAGCAATATTTCCCATTACTCAACAAATTCAAAACACCTTCATGGCACGCAGTCATTTTGCTCCCAATACCTTTGTTCCGAAGAAGAAGAGTTATATATCTACCACTCCAGAAAAGCGCGTCTTTACTAACAGCCAGAAATTTTAATCAACCAAAGAGTATACCAAAAAAAACCCCCAAACCCATACATCTGAACAACGACGTCTGAAATACCTGGCACACGTGCATTAAAATGAAAGGCCACTATAAGCACATCATTGGGTAGAGAGAAATCCCTTCTGAAAAATGTAAACATTTACTTTGGTAAAAAACAAAAAAGTTAAGGTGCATAACTAGGCAAGATGATATTTGTACCTTCCAGAACAAAAGTTAATCAAATTTAATATATATTTCATCCAAAAAAATATATTGCTAGCTGCTATCAGTCCTTTGAATGACTACATACATCTAGCAAGAATAAATATTCAGACCAGAGTTGTTGGCTGGGGGTTTTTTTAATGTACTCAGCAATAAAAGTCAAGAGAATCCATGAAATAGTTAAAATTCAAAATCNAACTAAAAAAAAAAAAAAAAGCATTTGGCCTCCTAGTACTAATTTCCTTTTTCTTTACATTGCTCAACATCGCTCCTCAATTTGAGTTCTAATCAACAACCACTTCACAGTTAACATTTCATGAAATAATGTGGTTGATGCAATCAAGTCCAGCAAAATGTTTCCCTAAAGATGNGTCAGAGGCGTCACAGGAGCCAGTACTTCGCTTTTACCAACTTTAAAAAAAAAAAAAAAAAAAGAAAAGAAAAGCTCTAGCTTCCTCCATCGCTATTTAACAGCAAGAACAAACACACCACTGCATCTTAAATCATATTTTGATTAAAACATAAATAGAATCACTTATCACTTGGGGTTTCTTTCCGGTTAGTACAAGATGCCTTTGTCCAGGAGAGGGGAAAAAAAACCCTCAACCTGCTCATTTTTCTGCATTTGACAGTATTCAGCACTAAATGAATACCTTTTGAATGAAATTCAGTCTACGGAAATACAAGCCATAACCTGAANGGGGGGGGGGGGGGGGGGGGGGGGGGGGGGGGGGGGGGGGGGGAAGAGGAAAAAAATCCCCCCCAAATCCAACACAGTACAACCCCCCTTTTTTTTTTTTTAATAATGAATATTTATTTCATTTCCATATTTCAAGGCTCCTCTGTTTTCTATAAAGGAATGAAGCTAAGCACCTTTTTGGCATTATTAACCCGCAATACAGCGATGGACTTCATTGCCCTGAAAAACCACGATGCCGATAACGACGCATTCAAGCAATTACCAAGAAAAAATATTAAAAAAAAAATCACCCCTTTCACAAAAATGAATAGAATATACTATTTTAAATAGACAGAAAAAAATAACGCCGCCTTACGTTTCACAACCTTGCGCTCTCTGCTTTCAGGCTACAGATGTTGCACGCTGACATGCCCCCCCCCCATCAAACCTGGGCCATTTTTAAAAGGGGAGCGGGACGGGGGAGACGGCGGCAACTTGGCCTTTCCCTTCCCATAAAGTTGCTGGCGGGCTCGTTAATACTCCCTATATCGCTCCCGCCCGTCGTCGTCGTCCCCACGTGCCCCTCTCGACATTGGCGGTGGGGACGCCGTGAAGCGGCGGCGTTCCCCCCCTGTCCCTGGGGTGTGCTCCCCCCAAACCCCTCACCGACATCTCCCGCCGGCTGAGCGCTGGACGCGCAGAAGAAGAATCACCCGTGAGCCCCGTCACTCCATTTCCCTCCTTCCACACCCAGAGAAGGTGAAACTTGGCTCGGACCTGGCGGTGGTGGCTCCTTGGCGGGCTCTCCGTGGACTGAGGGCGGCTGGTGAGGTGAACCCCAGCCGTGTACTCCCTGGGGTTGGGGGG
>RSEF01000001.1:220743838-220754163 GCA_003993805.1 Himantopus leucocephalus | reverse complement strand
GCAGGGGGGTTGGAATTAGGTGATCTTTAAGGTCCCTTCCAACTTAAACTATTCTGTGATTTTATGGGCTCTAGTACAGGTTGATGCACTTTGGAGACTATAGTGCCCCACATCAAACTGTAAAGAAGTGAGGGTAGGGCCCAGATGAAGAGGTTTTTGCATTGTTATTTCCCAGGTGATTATCTAGACAGCTTTCTCTTTCTCCCTTGAAAACTATAGGCACCCCATGTTACACTTTATCCCAGGAACAACATGGTAAGAGCCAGATCTTCATCTTCAATTAATTCAGAGCACTCCACAGATTTTGACAGTAAGCACTTTTGGCTTTGATCAGGTGGAGGACATGTGTCGAGAACATCCTGGGCTGAAATATCTTCCAGCCTTGTTTCTAGGAGCAGTGGAGGATCTGCATATAAATGGAGTCAGTCTGTGCAATTTTAGTCCTTCCCAGAGTTTGTAAGTGCTTATGAGGTCTTAGAGGGATGGCAGGGCCAGCATGAAGGAGCTAAAGACTTCTGTTCCCCCTTAATTTTGAAGCTGTCCTCCCTATTTTGGGGGCTGTAGAAATAGGTGGATGCAAGACACTGTTGTGGACTTTGCTCACGTGCCAGTTGGTGTCCCGTGCCCCAGCTACCCCCAAGTAATTTCACTCCGTTGTAGCAATATGTTCGGGAAGAGCAAACTGAGGAGTCATGCCCTGTGAGAAAGATGGGGATTTAAACCAGCCTTTTTGTGCCGAGCATTGTTTCTTTGCTTGGAATCCAGAGAGAAACAATCCCCTGTGGGCTTGCAAAGCCCCTCCTGAAGTCAGAGAAAGATGGAAGGATTGATAAAATGACTGATAATATTCACTCTGCTCTTTGCCCTACTGTGTTCTGATCTGGATACAATGGGCTCTGCTGGCTTCAGGGGCACTGTGACTTCAGGGCATCAACACCATGAAAGGAGTTGTCCATTTGCAACTCAGCATGTGCCCAGCTGCTCCCCTCCCTTGGTGGCAGGGCATAGCTGAGTAGATAAGTAACATTCATGCTATTTCTGATCTAAATCCTGTTTTCCACCTGTCCTTGTGTCTCTCTTTCTCTCTCTCCGTCTCTGTGTTGTCGTTTTGCATGTCACCCTCCATGCAGGTGGAAAAGCCTAGCGTAAAACCTTCCAAACCAAAAAAGACCACAACAAGCCATAAACCCCTGAAAAAGGCCAAAGACAAGCAGATTGCATCTGGCCGGGCTGCCAAGAAAAAGAGCGCCGAGACCTCCAACACAGCAAAGCCAGAGGACAAGGAGAAAAGTAAAGAGATGAACAATAAACTGGCTGAGGCAAAAGAGTAAATGTCACTGCACTTTCCTTTCTTCCTCATTTTTTTCCTTTTCTTTCTTTCCTTTTTTCTTTCTTTCTCTTTTTTTTTTCTTTGATTAAATAAAGGCCACAAAATTAATTAGAGGCTTCTAATCTGCTTTTTGTTCTGATTGTATTAGAAGCTTTTCTGTTTTATTTCCAAGGAGGATTAGGGAATCCTTGTTTCCGAGGTCAGGTTGTTCTGCTTTGCCTGCACAACACGGCTCTGCACAGAGTGAGGGATGTGGGAATGCACAAGCGGGGTCGTAGGAGATGAAGGTGATGGATCAACCGTGATTGCGTCCAACAGCCTGTCCCTTTCTTTGGGCTTGGTCCTTCAATGCTTTGATGGCGTGGAAGTGCCCGTTGAGCCATGGAGGGGCTGTGCTCTCATCCCATGAGGCTCTTTTGGGATTGGCCGTTGTTTGGTCATCTCCCACTGGTGTCAGCAGGTGAAAGGTTTTGGAGGCAGAGAGGATCAGAGATTCATTCGTGGTGCCATGGATCTGCCATAAGTCCGCTAGAATCACTGGTGTGGCCGAGAGTGATTTCCCCTGGTGACACGAGTGGGACTTTTGCTCCAAGAAGCAACAGGGAAGGAGATCCCATGCAAATAAAGGGCCAAGTCTTCACCCAGGATAGCTGGGGAATAGTTCTAGCTGCATCAAGGCAGCTTCACCCATCAACACCATTCAAAAGACTTGATTTTTAAAAAAAAAGGAGTGAGGGAAGGCGCAGAGAGCAGTGAAGACTGCCCAAGCATGTGTCAGGTCAGACTAGGTTATTGGCAGGCTGTTCTTCCCTATTGTTTCCCCTAGGTTATGGATCTTTTTAGTTATTCCTGGTTTGTTTTGAATCTTGGTCTGCTTTCTTCACTTCTGGGGTGCCAGTAGACAGAGCTAGATTTCAGAAAGAGGTTTGGTTTGCAAATGTGACCTTCCAAGGGGTAGAGAGAAATGAGTCACCAAGGTTGGCTAGAGCTGTCAGCCCCCGTTGTTTTGACTCTACCAGCTGTTGGCGTTCATGTTGGCTCGGTCGTAAGCATCCTAAGAGTGCCATAAACCAGTTGCTGGGATCCCCAGATGCCCTCCAGGCAAGATCTCAGGGTTTCAATCCTATTTACTGTGCTCTTACTCTAGGAAATCCCGATGCCCAGCAAGACCAGTTTGGAAGCTGTAAACACAGCGGGACCATTTTTCAGCAAGTATGAACTGGCCTAACAGACTGGCATCACATAACCCCAAAATTTGGGTCGTTGAGTCAATGGGAGCTGGGAGAGGTGTTGTCCCAATCCAAATTTACATGCCTAACTCCTGGATTGGGTCCTAAATACGTAAGGAGTAAGCTTGATCCCACCAAACTGAGGTGTTAAACTCTCCTGTAGCAGAGTAGCTGCAAGTCAGGATGAAGGGTTCTTCTTCATTTTTGCAGCTTAACATTTCTATCCTGACACGCAGTCCAGTTTGAAACTTTCAGAGAACAGACAATTGGGAAGAATGAAGAGAGAGATGAGAAGTAGGGTAGGGAGGTGGTGTAAGAGGAGACTATCAGAAACTGTGTTGCTGTAGAGGTGTTTGAATGAGGAAAGTCTTGCTGCTAGGACATTTTAGAGATGTGAAACTATCTCACCGAAAAAGGGACGGGCCGTCAGGGTGAGGAATCCCTTTTTTGGGGGCCCATTAGAATTGGGTCTTTTGGAAACATAAAGGAGTGGTGGGCTACGAGGCTGAGAGAACGTTTCCAAAGAGGAGGAAAGCTCTGTGGTGTACAGATAGTGACATTTGCTGGCCTTAGTAATGAATAAATGCCAAGTTCAGTGTATCGTGTGCTGTGTCCTGTTTGCCTTGCGCTAACAGCCTAAAGCTTTGAGTATAAGTAAGTGTAGTGTTCTGAATTCAGTGGTGTATTTCCAAGCTTAGCTGTGTTAGAACTGTGTGCTATGAGCTAGTCAGGTTGTGTATGTGGAAAATATATATTCATATATAGAAATATATATATTTAAACCTCCGACGTTTAGGAGGAAAACAGGGAAATCCTCCAGGAAGTAAAACTGTGGAAATCTTTGCGAATGTAGTGCATTTTTGATGTGCATGCTCCATGGAGATGCTGACCTGTCCATATTGACCATTGCTTTTCTGAGTGCTCAGAAGCCCCTGCAGCACCGCTCGAGCGCAAAGCTCAGCTCTGTCTCCAGAGCAGCTCGGTGAAAGGCTTGCGTTGAGCTGGTGGAGAGGAGTGCCGCTCACAGCTCTTCCCGCCCCGTCGCACAAGGGACAACTGGCCAGAGAAGCCTGAGCTTCCGAGACTTGGTGTGATTCCTTGGCATTTAGATGCTTCATCCGTCTTCACACTCCTCAGTAACGTCCTTTCTTATCGCAGGATATAGCAACAGCGTGAAGATGACGTGTCACAGCAGGCAGAATATGTCAGGAAGGCATGTAGACAGTTACCAATAGCCCCCAACACACCAATCTCACTGTACATAAGGAAAGACCATGCCAAACGATTCTCCCAATTATTTTTTGGCCCGAAGCTCCACATTCAAAGAGACAGCACACTTGCCACCATTTCACCTTTAATTCAATGGGAATTTAACCCTTGACTTCAAGGCTAACCAAATTTTGCCCAAGGAACATCATTAAGATGCTCGGACCACCTAATCCAAGTATCTCCATGACTCTGGATCAACTGCTCACCATCTAGGGCTTCAGGGTTGCTTCTTCTCAATGAAGAGCATCCGTCATGGTGTTTGAATGAAACATGCACAGTTAGTGGCCAGAATTTGGCTTTATGTTTTCTTGATACGTGAAGTTTTTTGTGTCATCTAACTACAAAGCGAGGTATGAAGTGCTAGCCAGTGATCTGAATTCCCTCTCTAGTGAAGGAACTTTCCAAGGGCCATTGAGCCACCTATTTTGGACACATCTCTTTGGGTGGGATGAATGATCCTTGGAAGGTTTCAGTCTTTGCAGAAAGAGCCTGGGAGACTGGTAGGGCCTGGGGACCTCCCTCTCAGACAGCAACAAAATAGGGATATAAATCCTGACCTTTGCTCCACGTGCACCAGGTCCTCAGCCTACATCCAAGCACACAGTTTAGCATTGCATCGAATGCCAGGAACTGCCAGGAACTCAGGGGGAAATCCTGCATTGCTCTACCTTCCGCAGCCTTTATGCCCATCCGACCCACTCAGGTTTATCAGAAAGGAGACCAAATCTCTGCCGTTTCAAGTTCACTTTGGACTCTGAGCTTGTCGATCCCACTGGGAAAGAGTGCTCTGCTGTTCCGTGTTTCCAGCTACCACAATGCTGATTCTGTTTCACCGCTAATTTGTAATATGTTTTGCTTTCTTTGTAAAAAGAAAAAAAAAATGTTTTGCTTTTTACCCTGTGAAAGTTCCTACGCTGTCTATTGCTTGCTTTCTCATTTTCACTGTATTGTACTGTTACTCCTTTCTGCAAAATGGTGCTAATTGCTGACTGAGCTCCTGTTTTCTGACTGCTTTGCACACTGATCACCTGCTTCTTCATTTGCAACGTGTCCGGTGTAAAAACATGGCTCCCATGAATTCCACAAACTCTTGCCTCTTGGAGGCAGATAGGAAGTGTCTAATTAATATTTTGTGGCCTGGGTTTGGTTGCATATCACAAATTGTCTCTTGTAATGTGTTAAGCACACCTCCTCGTGGTGCTTTTTCATTCTTGCTGTTCTGATGAGAATGACACACACACACAAACACACACACACACACAAATTAATGTATAGCCAATTGATTGTGACGTGCTTGTGATCTTTGCTTGCTCAAAGGGGTTTTTTTTCCAATGATAAATAAATGCTAAAGACGAATACCACCTCCTTGATCTTGTTTTCTCGATAAGAAGCACAGTTAAATGAAAGAAACACCCTTCCACCCGTAATCAGGTTTGTGTTGCTTAGAGCCACCACCACCTTCCATCCCTGCCATGGGGACAACTGAGCTGTCACAGCCTGACTCCCTTTAGATGGCTGCTAACCTCAGACTAGCCTGGCGTGAGAGCTAAGCGCTTGCAAATGTGAAGATGGACAGTGAAGCCACGTGGACGGAGCAGGTAGTTCGCTTTTATTCTCTGTACATATGGCGTGTCGAGCAGAGGGTTGGTGCTGCACCTTGCTCCTGTCCACGTTGCACCGGATCAGGGAGCAGAAGCCGAGCCCCATCGGGAGCCGGAGGGAGGGGAGGTGCTCTGGATGAGGTCGCTTAATTACACACCCTTTTCCAACCACCTACAGCTTTTGCTTTGGCCCAGAACCACCTGAAAGGCCCATGAGAGGGGTCAAGGGGCTAGAAATCCCCATTGAAGGGAGGTGGCAAATTTTTGGGTTGAGCACTTTCGGCATGCTGCGAGCCTGGTGACCGATGAACAGGCGTTTGGCAGTGTCTGTGGAAGTGCAAAGCACTGATTTTATATTAATGAAAACATTTTCTACCTGGAGAAAATGATGGCTGAGAAGAAAATAGGGTTGAGGGCACAATTTTATTTTAAATGGTGAACCCTAATCTTAGTTTCATCTCTTTATTATTTCAATTAGCTCTTAAGCTCCTACCTGCAATTTTTATTTTTAATGACGTTTTCTCTTTTAATAGCTATTCCAATAACATCCCCACCAACCTGGGGAAAATTGTCTGCATTGGGGCTGTATTTTGAAACCTCTCCTCCAACATAGTTCTGCTGACTTCCCATGGAGTACTGACCCTTTTCTGCCTTACTGTTTCTGGGTGCTATTTCTCATCCCTGCCTGATTTACAAATCACTTTCTGAATTTATCCCATCTGTGACTATATGCTAATAACAGTGCTGCTTTCTGATGTCCTGCCGTATCACCCTGCCTTGCTTCTCCCTTCCCTACCACCTCCATCCATTCATCACTCACGCATAACTATTATGATCTTTAAAGTGTTTCAGCTGAGCTCTAGGTCTGGGGGTTTATCATTTCATCTCTCCGCAGCTGGTATTGGAGAAAATGCTCATTGTTAAAAGACCGGTCATTGATGGGACTTATCTGTGACAATCCATGTTGGCCAACAAAATGTTTCTCCCATGACACAAAGGCATGGGGTCTGTTCCATACTGCAACGTGGATGGGTGATCCATCTGGTCTCAGCCAGCTGCCCACACTCAGTGCTGGAGAACATGCCCTTGCTGTCATATTGCTCTCTGGACTTGCTCAGCATTGCAAAGCCTAAACACCCAAAGGGGGAGGATGCCTTTCTGAGAGACAGTAGGACCTGCTGGGCTGATGGGGACCTGGTCTGCCTGGTCTTTAACCATCGCTGTCTGAACCCACTGCTACTGACTCACTCCTTAATCTTTGCCAAGTCATTAGTGACTGGCACTGCCCACCTTTTTCCAAGGGCTGTTGTGAGAACGACGTCTGTGCAAAGCACAGGAGGTGGGTTACTAAAAATGAAGCTCTTTGTCTTAGAAGAGCATTTAGTGTGGAGGTGCTGGCTGGAGTGAAAATAGTCCTAATTGTCAGTGTTGTTGTCTGGTGAGGGGACAAAGAGGGGAGAGAAAATATTGGCATGTTGAATTTAAAAAGTCAAGTCTGCTTCTCACGCTCTTAATAATGGAGCATCTGAGTGCGGCTTTGCAGAGGGGTGGCTTTGATTGCACAGGGTGTGAGCAGCCCCATGAGGGGTGGCCAGCACGGTTCTGATTTTAATCAGGTGCTTTCAAATACATTGTGAGCTCAGGGCCTCAGCACACACCCCCAAAGACTTGTGCATGGGTCGATGAAAAGGTTCCTGCCTGATGCTTTCCACCCCTGCATCAGACGGGAGCTTAAGTGCCTTAGGCACAGGGCTGAGATTTACTGATTTTGCCACTTCCAAATCTCTGAGCCTCCTTTGAAAACCTCAGTTGCCATTGTTACATCGCTGACTGGTAAAGCAAAGTCAAAGACTGAGTATGGATATTTCATCAGCTGACATGTCAGCCCTTATACAAACGCAGCCTCTTGTGTCGCAACATCCTTTGGATTTAGGGTTTATTTAGAGATGTGCCAGTGCAGGAAAGGGACATTTTAAGAAGATGTCTCTGTCATAGCTGGTACCTCCCAACATCCAAGGAACAACCACCATTCCCAACAGCAACAGCAACATCAAATAAAGAAGAGGAGGTGTACAGGAAGAAGAAATTCCCTAGTATGAACGTGATGGCATGGCCATGTTCAGCACTAACAACAGTATCATCTCTTGCACAGTTGGAAAACATTGTGATGTTCAGACATGGGCTTCAGCTCTCCCTGTTTCCAGCAGTGTCATGGTAAGTTTGATCCAATGGGGGATTTGACAGCCCACTTCCATTTACCCTTATTCATGTGAGTTTTCTGGGTTGGGAGCAATTCCACTAATACCACTGGGTCTACTCACAAGCTCAGAGGTGTGCAAAAAGGGGTAACACAGCTCCGAGTACTGCAGGACTGGTGGTTTACCATGAACTATGGGTTGCTTGTAAACAGTCTCAATGTCTATTGCAGGGTGCCTTGGAAACAGCTCCCTCATCATGACTGTCATGTGGAGGAGACGTGAGCCCAAGGATAAAAGAAAAGCCTGCACTGAAGACATCTTTACACTTTCTAAAACATCAGCTTTCCCTGCAGGGAGTCTGCTCCACAGAAACCAACAGCAAGGACCAGCCACCAGAAGAATGACGGATGAGACGTAGTGGCGGATCTTAACGATACGTGAGAGCACTGTGGAATAACAACTGTTCAACGGTGTGAGAGGTGGAAGGGGGGAAACATTTCTGAAACCCCCTTGTTGTCATCTGCCCACCTCCGACCCCAACCTAGCCTGAGACATGCAGCAACCTCAAGCCCCTGAGCAAAGCTAGGTCTTCCCATATCTTCTTGGGGAACCAGAGACCTGCATGCCCTGCCTGGCTCTGAGAGAGGTCTGGAGAGCTGGGTCACAGCGGAGGGTGAGGAGCAACCTGCACGGCATGTGGTGGAGGGGATCTCACCACACGATGGCTGTGGCAGATGGGTCTGTCCTCATCAGTTAAACAGCACCCAGGAGCACTTGATAGTGCCAGTACCCGATGGTCAAGACAGGGAAATCCTGACAGCAGTCCCTGGTCGTTGGACTGACCTGCTCCTTGGCCTGGTTCAGGATTCAGTACCCAGCTGAGGACCAGTTCAGTTGTAGCCACTTTGTTTGGAGCCAAGAGATTTATCAGCAAGGACACGAGCCAGCAAGGCACCTTTAATTAAATGAAACAGATAGTGCTTCGGAGTCACAGGGCAGGGGATGTCCTTGCCCCTGTTGCCCCTGCTCCCTCTCCTCTCCCCAAGTCTCATTGCTGATCAGAATTCTCTGTCCCTGTTGGCTTCTTCGCATGTGGTCTTCAATGCCCTCACCACCCCATCAGACCCCATCTGCCCACCACACTGATATTGCTTCTTGCCTTCAGAATCGTTTTCACTCCATCTTCCCCACCAGCTTTTCCGTGTCTGTCCCACAGCTGCTACTCTGACACTTTGCTATCTCCCCCTCCAGCATCTTTCCCCTCCACGTCGTCCTAAACACCCAGCTGTGCCAGGGACCTTCTCCTTCCCATCCTCCCCAAGTTACTGTCTCGTGTCCTGTCTCTCTTGGACTGTAAACCTTTTCCTTTGCCTGTACTGTGCGATAACGCTCACTGCTTAGAATAAACGATACCTCACCTACCGACTGCCCTTTCTTTCTCTCGTTTCTTGGTGTGGCTTCAGTAGATGTGTCTGCAAGTGCACTGTGTGTCTGTCCTCGTGGCCAGTTCAGCAGTCAGTCTTGCTGCCGCAGCTCTATCCATAGTCTTTTGGGATGACTCTGCTCGTGTTTTTGTTCCCCGGTACCTTCCTTTCTTTTTTACAGCCACAGAAACAAACTTTGTTGTCTGTGTAGGAGCCCGGCGTATTCAGAGCTGCATGACCTTCTGTCCTTTGCAGTTCTGGTGCATCTGATAAAGAGGTTGGCCTTTCTCCAGCTTCGTGCAGAGATGTCCTGGGCTGGCAGGTGGCTCAACAAATGCAGCAAATGAGGAGAATGACGGAGAAATCTTGTATCCCAGAGCAGAAGCAGCTGATGTTAAAGGAACTGCATTTCCCGGCGCAATACAGAAAACAACGGGCAAAAGTGCGTCAGTGGAAATCCAAGCAGACGCACCTCTCAGGGGAAGAAGCAGAAGCTGGCTTAGCAGCAGGACATGTTTCAGAGATGGATGCCCAGGAGGCTTCTCATCATTCAGAAGGTGCCCTGAACATCTGCTTCCTCCATGCCAGGCTAGGACCAGACCTGCCTGTGGTCCCTTTGACCTGTGAGTACAGCAGGGGCCCAGTTGTGACTAAGTCCCAGGTGGCTCCTTGCTCCCTCCTTGTCCTAATTTATTACCTGAATGTGCTATTTTGGTCTGTGCTGGCTGGAGCTATCAGTGCACGTGGAGATGGTGCTTCTTCCCAGCTGCTCCACACACACATGGAAAGATGCAGGAGCAGCTCAGTTCCTCTACTCTTACTGTGACCCTCACTGCAGGTAGTGTGACACAACCCTGGCAGAAAGCAAAGGAGGCTATCATGCGGAGTGAGGAGTTGAGCTCACAGCATGGCCATCAGTCTGGTTTAATGGGCCACCTGCAGAAGTTAGGTGTGAAGACCTAACTTAAGGGCAAACTGAAGCTGGTTTGTGGACATGGATGGGAGAAGGATCAAGCGGTGCTTGGTGCCCTGGGCTTCCTTCAGTGGTGCTGTGCAAGAGACGGAAGAGATGAAATGTGTGGGGAGGTCCAGTTCTCCTCAGTGAGGAGCCTGGAGATGCCATCTAGGACAAACAAGACCTGCAGCTGGGTTGTGCTTGACATCTCCAGGCTCTAGGGATTTCATTGTAGACACTGGAAAGAGGCAGAGGGAAAGAGGATCCCTTGGTGTAGGTAATGCCCTGCATCCTTTCCCATGTGCCACTGTGACCTGCT
>RSEF01000001.1:220720725-220736862 GCA_003993805.1 Himantopus leucocephalus | reverse complement strand
ACTTTCCTATGTTCTGCATCAGGCCTAAAGAGTTAAAAAATGGAGGGGGTTGAGTTAGTCACTATGGAGAGCTTTGATACCATTGCTAACACCTCCCGTAATAACTCCTGGAATGCCTTAATTAGAGAAAAAGAGAAGGAGAGAGCATGGTGCCTCCCAAAAGCATAAATCTCCTCTATTATTTATAATTTCTTCTTGAGACTGAGGCTCTGGGAGCGCACTGCTTGGAGTGAAGGCGGAAAAACTCTTGAACCTGAGAATACAAGCTTTGTTGTGCTTATTTTTATGTTTTCTTAACAGGTTCTTGGTTCAATTCAGGCTTCTCAGTTAAAAGAGTCTTAGTTCTTCTAAACAGCAAGAAAGGGGGTAAAATTGTCTAGGGAAGATGTGGACTTGCTAGGAGAAATTTCTCTGGGTTGATGTTTTTTTAGCTAGATCTGAATATGATTGCAGCCTGGTTTGCTTGGACTCAAGCCATACACCTGACAGTGTACGCAGCTCATGTATTGCAGATTTCTGTTCTTCCAGGACCAAAGGAATGAGCCCAAAGTATAAGGCATCCAGTTTTCACAGCAGCTTTAATCCACGTAAATAATGATGTACTAAAAATGGCCCTGCTGATAAAGAGAAATGGTCACTAGGAGCAGGATAGGTGGTGAAATGCAGTAACACTAAACATCAGTTTTGGAATAATCAGTGTGATCAAAATGTTGACTTTTTTCCTCCCCCTCCTCTTCCTCTACAGTTTTCACCTCTCCAGACCCCACTCCTTTCCTCCACCACTAGCACAGACATCCCCAGAAAATGTCATTTCAGGATCTGACCTCTTTCAACGAAACGTTGCAAAACCAAATATGGGACCTCAGAGGTTTGGTCGCCAACCTCAGCATGAGAAACTATGAGCGGAAAGAAGAAATCAAAGCCGTGTAAATTCTGAACCGTAGCTTGCAAGTCAATATGCACTGTTAAAAACGTTGGCAGAGGAGTTGCTGAAGGAAATGAAGAACATCAAAGACACAGTTCAACAAAGGGAAGAAAGGCTCTGACTACTAGAATACAAAACCAAAACCCTAGCTGAAAGGGGAGCTGGAAGCAGTGGAGAAGCAAGCAGCTCTCCAGAGATGTGACCATGAGTTCTGGCTCCCCATGTTCTCATTGCTGTAAGATGGAGACAGGACTGAGATGGTGAAAAGCTCCTCAGAGCCAGCTGTGATGAGAAAACAGCACTGGCTCCAGGCTCTCAAGAAGATTTTATCCCTCTTCGTAGCTTGTGTTGCACTTGTGTTGTGCACCATTTTGTCAAGGATTATTTCACTGCCGACATTTTTCTGCTCATGCTTAGTGAACATGACATCTGTATGGTTGTGGAGCTCCTATCTCAGTATCTTATCCTTTATCTTAAAAGGTAATGGCCTTAATAAGAGTTAATTAAAAATGTATAGTGTAGACAAAGCAATCGAAATAGATTGTTAAGTCGTTGTCCTTTCAGTTACTGGCTCGCTGAACTGCTCAAAGAGTTTTTGAGGCATCAGAGAGATTATTTGTTAATTTAAAGTTTTATTTTACTTTACTTTTTTTGATCTTCAACTATCTATTCCCAAAATGAAGACTGTTGTGTTGTGCTTCTTCAGATCTTACAGCACAGTGAAGAATTCAGTTTGATCTAACCACAGCTTTTTCTTCAGGGACCGGTACTATAAAGCAGAGAAAGAAGATATGTTGGACTCATTGATGAGGGAACAGAAATATTTGGTAGATAAATGACTTGGCTGAGGTCAGACAGGGAAGAGTTGGCAAAGACAAATACTAGGTCAACCTAGAGACTTCACGCAGAGTCGCTCTGCTCTCCAGAAAGAGGACAGGTATGGAATAAAATAAGCCAGTATCTATCTCCAGGGCTTAATTAATCTGTAGGTGAAGGTGGGTGACAGATGCAATGTCCTATTAAAGCTGCTAAGAGCACATGCATCTGCAGGGAGTGGCCCAAGCATGACCAAGCTACTCTTTTCCATAAGGATAAGCCCCATCCCAGTGGGACCTTCCCAGGCTTCCTCGAAGGAAGGAGGGGAAGATAAGCTGTGTCACATGGACAAAACCCCAGCTATTTCTTTTTTTTCTAAAGATGCCCAGATCTGGCTGGTTGGGTTGGTGCAGGAACAGGTTTTGTACTACATGCTGTTGAGGTGTTGAGCTGTGGGTTGGAATGAGAAAGAGCCAAGGTGCATCAAAATATACACCTCATCATTAGCTCATCATTTCCAAAGCAAAATGGCCATAAGCCACCTAAATCGAGTTTAGCTCTTAGAGGAACAAGTAGAACTATGACATTTTTGAAACAGTGAAAAAATTTGAGAAAAATTGGTTAAAACCATATGTAAATCTTCTTTTTTTTCTATTGTCATTAAGGATAAGGGCAAAAGTAAAACAGAATTTTCACTGTTGCTTTTGGTTACACTTGACTCTAAAGTTACATTTTTAATGGATAAATAAGATATCAAGAAGAGGTTACTTAAACGGATAAATAAAATTCCAAGAAGACGTTAGGCATGACAGATTTAAGAAGTGCAACTTCAGAGATGGCTAAATGTGCATGAAGAGAAAGGTTTTTTTTAAAATGCTCCACCAGAGTTCCAGACTAAAGACAGTTATGTACTTATACCAGCCCAGGATCAGACTCGAATGACTGCCCCCCAGCTTTACGTAGTCAACTGATGAATCTCAATTATCACCCTATCTGATATTCACACTTTTACATTCAATGAAGAGAGAAAAGTGCCACCAGAAGGTGATCCAGATCTCTTCATTGACTGTAGGGTTTTTAACCCTAGTACCTCTATAAAGTAATTTAAGTCAGGTGGGGACACTCTTGCCCCCACCTCTGCTTCCTACCTGAGTTCTTGGACAAGTCATAGTATCTGGCCATGCTGACTGGAGAAATACTTCAGGGCATCAAGGCCAGGTTGGACAGGGCTTGGAGCAACCTGGTCTAGTGGGAGGTGTTCCTGCCCAGGGCAGGGGGGTTGGAACTAGATGATCGTTAAGGTCCCTTCCAACCCAAACCATTCTATGATCCAACAGATTTACAGAGCTGGGTCTTCATGTATCTCTTGTGCTTCCGATGCCCCCTCAAGCTCAGGTATTTCCCTACCCCACAGCAGTATTAAAAGGAGGAAAGCCTATTTCAACAGTGGAAGCCACAAGTAATTACTGAAGAAACCACAGTTTAGCTCTTATATGCATTTATTGTACTTTATCACAAAGAATCACCTCTGTTTTGCTCCACATACCTGGATTTTCGCCTACTCTTCAGCCTTTGCATCCAGCTCTCGCTGCTCCTTTGAGCATCCCTGTCCCGCACAGAGGACAGAGCCGCCCCAGCAGCTTACGTGGGTAGAATAACCTCCTCGAGAGGCTGCGGCTCCTCCATGCAGAACAGCCCCTGTTTTCTGCTGCTGGTGGGGCTTGTTGCACACAGAGGCTTTCAGTCTCCTTTCGGTGTCTTGGCGGTTCATTGAAAACAGGCTCTGTCACCAAAGCGGTGAGCACAAAGGCTGCTGGCCACAGCCCAGGCGTTCCCCTGAATCCCCTTTCTGCAGAGATCAATGGGAACCTAAAAGGGAGACCCCGCACAGACTGTCAATGACCAGCGTTTTGCCAAGCCCAGGCTGGATGGGGGCCCAGCCAACCTTCCCGTGCAGAGCAGTGGGGTACCCATGGCCGGCTCTGTGGGACTTGAAGGACCTTCCTTCAAGTTATATGAAGTTATAACTTCAAGAGAAGTTATGTGTTGTAACCCCTGCCCACCTGTGCAGTGCAGTCCTTGGGGACAACTCTAATTCCAACCACCCCTTCTGCAGCTAGAGGTGTTTTGCAGTAAGTTGCTCATGTCAAGGTTGCTCACTTGCAGATTTCCAGCTCTGCGTGGATGGGTGAGCGTTGGGGTCTCAGTCTGGTGTCATCACAACTGGCTGATGCAAAATGAACTTTACATACTTTATATCTCTGCAAAGGTGTGGTGGGGCAATGCTTGCTCCAAGCCCAGTATCTGCTTGAGCAAGGTGTCTCCTTCATGCCATCTTCTATCATCTATGCTCCAGCTGATGTGGATTCATTTTTGGGTGACCTTCCGGCAATGCTTGTGCTTTGTGCATTAACCGATTGCTCTGTACCAAAGCAGAGAGTCCCTCAGCCTCCCTCCAGGGGAAGCTGCCCTCTTTTCTGTTTCATTTTTCAGGTATAATCTTAAAATTTCGATCACTTCCTAGACCACTGAGAATGTTTAATCAGCATTTTTCATTCTTGTTAGTCCAAGACACATGTGAGCCAACAAAGGGAACACCTAGAGACTGTCAAAGCTTCCAGAGGATCTAGGCTCTCAGTGTAACTCTCTGCCTTTTAAGCAAATAAGTATGTAGTTCAACTTTAAGACTTTTATGTCACTCATTCTTGTCTGCTGTTTACATGCCTAGGAATATCTTTTTTTTTTTTCCTCTACTTTGCAGTAGTTCTCAGTCTACCCTCTAGTATTGTTTGGCCACAGGGTGAAAACCAGTATATAGACCATAAAGTATCAGCTGCTGCTCAGTGCTGAGTCCCAGGACTTGGGGGAATCCTCTCCTTGCCTTCAGGCACAAGCTCTCTCAGGTGCCACCGCACCACATGCGAGATGAAGCAGTTGAGAATCATAGAATATTTATGGCTGGAAAAGACCTTAAAGATCATCAAGTCCAACTGTTATCTGACTCTACCTGGCCCACTTCTAAGCCATGTCCCTGAGCACCGTATCTAGACGGCTTTTAAATACATCCAAGGATAGCGATTCAACCACTTCCGTGGGCAGCCTCTTCCAGTCTTTGATAACCCTTTCCAGTGTAGAAGTTTTTCCTAATTTCTAACCTCAACCTCCCCTGGCACAACTTGATGCCATTTCCTCTCATCCTATCAGTTGTAACTTGTGAGAAGAGGCCAGCACCTACCTCTCTACACCCTCCTTTCAGGTAGTTGTAGAAAGCGAGAATGTGTCTCCCAGCCTCCTTTTCTTCAGACTAAACAACCCCAAGTCCCTCGGCCACTGCTCAGAAGACTTATTCTCAAGAACCAATACTTGAAGCCCAACAGATTGACAACCCCTGTTGTGTCCATACACACAACCGAGTGCCTGTATCCATGGACTGCTGCGATGTGTGCATAAGTCCTAAAAGCAGGACTCAATCCTTATCACTACAAACTGGTAAATATCTTATTCCACATAAACTGAGAATTTGAAGCCAGGTATTGGGTCTGAATGACCCTGCTGTTCCTACCATTCATTATTTGCATTTAATAGGAAATAAATCAGGTCACATCAACCTTGCAATAAATCTGACACTGTTCCCCTTCCTTTTTAGGGGAATATTTAAAGCTAGAGAGACAGCCACTGAAACTGCTATTATCTCTGCCCACCAGTTCCCAGCTGCCTATTGAGACTCTTAATCTGAGTTAATCAGCACGAGCTCATCCTTTCAGATGGGACTTCCATCCCTGAGCACTGCTGTCCTGCCCTACGATGCTATCATCTCCTGCCAGCTGGACAGCTAATTGCAAAGACAGCTTCAGCATCTCCAGGGGCTAGACTGTAGTGATGCTCTGCCACATTTATGCTGGGGAGGTGTTTTTTCAGCTCTGTGCTTTAAAAACAACAATTACCATATAAGCAAATAAGCTGGATTCATTAGACACCGCACATGCACCAGGCCTGAATTTGGGGAAGAAGGAACAGGAGTAGGCAAGACACCCCAGGCCAGGGGGACGTCACTGGGCAAGTGATATATCTCTGGAGGCCAAGCCTGTACGTGACAAGACAAAACAAGGGAAAAGACAGTTTGGGCTTGAGAGAGGTGAAAGAGCAGCATGGGGAGTAAGAGGATGAAATGGTTTCTACAGCCAGTGATAGTGTCCCAGGTAGATGGCAAGTCAATGGCAGTCTTAAATGTGGTCTCCTCTGGGTCTGTGGAAGTCAGAGGTGGGCTTAGCCCAACCCCAACCCATGGCAAAACAGTGGGGAGCTGTTGTCATCTCCCGTGATTAAGTCTCCCATGAGAAAGCTTTGCCTGAATGCAGTTGTCCTTTGCAGAGAGTATTGGGTGGTAAGAAATGTTCCCCGAGATGCCCACTGTGAAGCATTGGTGGCTCTCACCCCCTGCCAGAGCACAGACTAGTGGCCTTCCCATGATGCCACAACAGAACAAAGCTGGAGGCAGATGGTTTCACTCCAGGCAACAGCAGGCTCAAACTTTCTTTGAGAAAAGTGCTACAATTACTCCTTCATTTATCACAGTTCCTGAGAGCATGATAATTTGAGTAGAACTAAATGCATCCAGTCTTGATGGACTTGCAGGGTAGGAGAGAAGCCTCCTCTTAGAAAAAGCCTTTTCCACCTGAAGGTTAGGTAGCTACTTCAAAGTAGTCATCAAGGTCTCTCTCAAGTCCACAGAGAGTGAGGCAGTTCCAGTGGGCTACTCATCTTGCTCCAAGAGACACATCTAAGGCAAGGTGCTTGACTAACTCTTTAGAGGGGCCTCTTTCCATAGTGACTTTGGAGGAGGCTCCAGTTTCTATCTTTGAGGAGTACAACTGACTTCCTGATGGGTCAAAGCTGAAGCTTTCAGCTCAGGTATATAAACCCTTGTTTAGATTTACATGACTTTATCTTCCCGCAATTGGGTTTCGCTTACTGGGAAAATTAAGGACCCAGTAGTGTCTGCGAAGGGACCTACATGACACTCAGGTCATCAACTTGGTATCAAAAGTGTCTGTGCCTTCTTTTTGCTAAATATCACAGACTGAGTGCCCTGTAATCCTTATCCCCTTTATCCTTATCCCTGAATAATTTTGATGGCTCTACTCTGCTCCTCAGGATTTTCACATGCTCCACCAAGGGGATCTGCTCCCACGGCCCCTTCTCCACTACAGTGATAGCAGTGACCCAGTGCAGCCCTCTGTGTCATCCCTCTGCTCACACATCCCAGAATCACATCTCTGCTCACAGTGTCACTCTGGAAACTACTTCAGCTGCTTCTCCACCACCAAATCCCTCTGTGCATGCTGCTCCACTGGATCCTTCTCTAGCCCTGGGCGGCATTTCTTTCTTGCCCAGTCACATCACATCTCATTTGCCTTCATGGAAAAGGCTTTTTTTTTTTTACTAGGTAGCACAGGCTACCAAGCAGTCCACCTTGCTCTCAACAGCAGCCCTGTCTTCCAGGTTATTTATAGTTCTTGTTTGTGTGTCATGGACAAATGTTATCAGTCCCTGAAGACCTTGCTATCTACACCATCCATATGATTTGTTCACAAAAAGAGGTTTTTTTTCCGTTTGGCTCCATCCAAAATACAAACATACCCAAAATACCCAACTGCTGACACAGGCAGCAGGAAAACCTAAAGGATGGGGGGAAGAAGGGGCAGTTTCAGTACTTCTTGGAAGTGACTGACAGTCGCTGTTTTGGAGTGCAAAAAAAGAAAAAAACATTTATTTTGCCTTTAAAAGCTTAAATACATAAAGCTGAAACTACCGCACATGCTTTGCAGATGATCACTACTTACTTCTACATCTTTTGCTATACAGAGCTCCCACGGAAAGTCTGTGTGATACTGTAAACACAGCAAGGAGGTGCTTTACGTGTGGTCTGAGAAAAATCTTCTCGGAAACTGCAGCAGAGTGTAGTGGCAGACAGTTTCATGCTTTGTGTTCTTCTGCCACACCAAGGAAAAGCAAGAATCAGCCAAGACAAATAATTTTTCATTTTCTCTGGAAACACACTTTCCATCGTGCCAAAATATGAGTAAAAGTCTCCCCATCCTTCAGCTGAGTTTGATCCAGGCACCTTCTCTACACCGACTTGGCCGTGACCCCATATAATAGCCAAAGATATCATTCCCAGACAAAAGAAAACAATACCTTGAATTTCCTAGTTGCTTAGACTGAGAACTCAGGTACCCCATACAAAGGCTGGGATACCTCAAGGATGGTGCTCCCAAAGCTCCTCTGATGCTCCACCAACAAGATATTTTTGGAACGCCATGAAGCAATACGCACAAATGAAATTCCCGCAGCAAAAGCACTTAGGAGTCAAGGCAAATATTTATTTCTAAAAAAAACCCAAGTCAAATTGCTTCCCTAACCCTCCCCTGCGGGCCCACAGCCCTTACAAAATACAAACACATTTCAGTGGTACAATGAATACCAGGTCCAAGAACGAGGCAAACGTTTTAGTATCTATGCCACAACTTCCACCACCGTGTTACACCAATTCAACACACCACACATGTCAAGAGCACATGGGAAAGATGATACGAACACCTTCTACCCTTTCAAGTGTGCTTATTTCTAAAGGAATAAAGTGTGAAGTATACCAAGAGACTCCCGGGAGGCACTGGGAAAAGAAGGAGAGACTGTGGAAAGAGAAGTCGTAAGTGCAACTGGAAAACTTCCTTTTTCCTATCAAGGCTATTGCTATGTCTGAATACATTACTATGCCCTTTTCAAGAACAAGAGCACAAAGATCTGCCAGCAGCCAAGCAAGACGCGTCTGTGTTCACAGCCCTATTCTATATACATTAGGCATGGCAGAAATTTGGCGTGAGCACCGTCCCTTTTATAAGGCTTGATTCCTCATGCTGCTCACCATGCTCAGCTGAGCAGACTCTGCTCAATGCGTGCCCTGGCAAGCTCTGGGCGCACTCATTCTCTTGAAAGACCATCAGTGTTTTCCAAAGTGCAGACCAAGAGGAGGGACATACCTAACGGGACAGTCTCTGGAGAATTAAGAACCTCCTTGGCCATCGGAATCATGAGGTGAGGTGGAGATACTGGGTGCCAAGCCACACACTTTGAAGGGGCGCCCATACCAAAGCGGTGAATTGCTTAAGGCAGAGGGGAGCAGCAAGAGAGGCAAAACTGGGGAGGAGATTTGAGGTCTTCAGGAAATCAGGCCGGAGGAGGATAAAGGTCTCTCTGGCCCTAAAGGCTGTCACAGCATGGGTTGGTGTGCTCGTGCTTTCTTTTGTGCCAATTTACCTAACTGAAGGAAAGGCGCCAGTTTCTTCTGAAATCTCTGTTCCCATTAAAGACCCAACTGTGGATGCAATTTTATTGCAAATAAAACTGCCTTTTACCAGCATGAATTTCCTTTTCTCTCCTCATGGGGACAACCTACACTATCTCCTTTATATTGCTTAGAGGACACATTGTGCTGCTTATGATCTGGTTAAAATGACTAACCCACGTGCCCAGGCCATAAGGAGAATTTGGGGCTGAGAACATCCAAATGGTGCACCTTGATGAACAAAATATCTATGATAGCCCTGAGACTTTTCAGGCATGACTATGAGGAGCATCAGGTACATTTCATGCAACGAAACACCTTGTTCATTGCTTGGGCAATGGAAGAGCACACATTTCCTGAAGGGAAGAGGAGATCTGTGTGCCCCAGTCACAGCCAATTTCGGTTCTTCAGCAGGGACTTCTTTTTGCCATGTTTTACAGGTAAGCCTGACATCACCACAAGGAAAAGGTGAACTTCCCAGAGTTCACAGAACGTGGCAGTACTAAAGAGGACCACATAAAAACCAGCTATATGCGCGGAAGCAGGCAAAACCAGGAGGTTTAAGACAATTAAAAGGCCCTGAAAAGGGGAGTATCCGGGCCAGTGGACATAGTCATTTCTTCTGCTTCAGGAAGAAGTCACCATTGGGGTGAGCAGAGGAAGGTGCAGAGAAAACAGCAGCCAGCCAGCAGCCTGCTGTAGAGGGGTGCACCCTGCAATGTACAAGTAATGGAGTTTTTAAGAGATCCCACTCTACGTTTGGGAGCAACTAAGTCCCTAATTGAACAACACGAACATTTACATGGACCCATCAGAAATTACCAGTTCCAGGCATGGACTAAAGACACTGACGCCAAAATCTGTGGCTGTTCTACCAAATCAAATGTGCTCAGGATCATTTCTAGACCTGAGACCAACTGGCTCGGAGCAACGCTGTCCATGTAATCGAATGCTTGCCCTCCAAATGAGCTGCACATTCAGGTTCCCAGAGGATCTGTATCAAATCTGTTAAATATTGAGTTTATTTCAATGCTTGCTAGCATACTGCAGAGCCAAAACGAGCCAAATGTGATTCTGTGGCTACCATCCATGCTTCACGCTTGATTCCTACATGTTAATATTCCCCCACCTCTGCTCTCCGAAGAACAACTCTTGGCTACATGACCCACGTGTCCTCTCAAGGATAAAGACACAGTGAGACAGCAGTCCAACCACAAAACGTGTATGAAGAGAGACAGCACTCTGTGCTTTAGGGGAATAGACCCTCATACGGCGTGTGCAGAATGGAGTCAGAGCGTGGAGTATTTTACCAGGCTTTTGGGAATTTAGTGGAGAAATTTTCTTGGGATATCAGCTTTGAAGTCTCAATCTCAGCTCTCCACTGCGATGGGAATAAGTGCTCATGGACATTAATGACCATTTAGGTCACCACTGTGGTTTGCCACAGGGTTCTACAGAGCTAAATGCATAAATATCTGGTAGCTAAAGAATTGGATCCTGTAACTGTCGTTACTACTGCAACAGTCTTGGGCATCAGAAAACAGCGAATACATGTCCTTGCAGGACAGCAAACCTCTGTTGCCAACATAACAAAAAACTGTAATCTACAGCCAGGAAAACCTAAGTAATGGTCAAATTCAGTAGTTCCAGGGGCTGCAAGGATACTTGAATCCTACTGTGGCAAGGTCTGCCATGCAGCTTCACGCAGCCCAGCAGCCTTTCATCCTCTCGCCTAGCTCAGCATCAAAGCCATTGGCACCATCAGGCCAGGCAAAAACAATACAGAGGCTGCTCAGGGGCTGGCTGGAGCACATCTTCTTCAGGGGCTTGTATTGCCCTTCCCCACACAAAGGTGAGATGTCTGTCCACATGCTGGGTGGCCACTGTCTCAAGGGGACTCTCTAGGTGGGATATGGATGCCGTTGGAGCCCCGCGGTCATCTGTTCATGCGCTGCAGGATGGTCACGCAGCCGTGATAACTGGTACAGCGCTGCAGCGGCGGCTGCTGCTCCAAGCTCCCCGTTACCGGATCGAAAGTGAATGCTTTGTCCGTTCCTTCCCCGTTCTCATCTCGGCCGCCCAGGATGTAAATCTTCCCTCCGCACACCGTCAGGCCACAGCTCTCCTGGAAAGCAGAAGGAAAGGCCAAGAGCTGAGGAGAAAGCCTCCAGCTTTAGGCAACGGGGCTGATCAGGGGGGCGAGTCATGGCAGTGGGCTCAACTCTCACCTGCTCAGCAGAAGGGAGCAAAAGGAGGTAAGATAAGTGATGTCTGGCTCTTGGGGGGCTGCAATCTTACTCTTTCAGTGAGAATTTAGGCACTTGCAACACCTCAAGCCAACGATGGGACCATTGCTGTTTCTGGCAGCCCCCCAGGCACAGCACAGACTCGCAAGAGCACCAAGAGCCCACAGATCCAACCAGCACGTCCCTGTGAAAGCCCCTTATAAGGGTGCACTGACACGGGTGTTTTTATTCAGATCAGGGCGAGCTGTGTCCCATCATTCCTCTTCACTGTGCCACAGCTCCCACTGCAGCATGGCTTTGGAGTGCAAAACCATGATGACACTAAACCAAGATATAAAACCACCACCAGCCCGTGTTCAGTCCACAGACCAGACTAGAGCCAGTATAACCCTCACCCTGAAACACATAGTGTGAAGAACAGGTCTTCAAAACCAATGGCTTCACTCTACAGATCCACTCCTCTGGCATTAACAGCTAGTGTGGACCTAGTCTCAGCAAGAAAACTTGGGTTTGCTGTGAGACAGACATCCTCCAAGCAGTACGGACACTGATAGTGAGTACATATATATTTGAGTTGCTCCACAGAGGTCACATGCGCATACTTAGAGCCAAACTCACGGTATTTTCCTTGCCTTCAATCTCAGTGAAACATAGATGGCTGCATTTATTACAGAAAGGGAAGGCTCAGAGCTTCTTTCCTAAACCTCTTCCTTACCAGAGGTCCAGGGAGGGTGGCCACCTCTCGCCAGCTGTCTTTCCTTGGGTCATAGCTGAAGATTTTACTGAGGAGTCCACCTACAACATAAATTATGTTGTCCAAGCAGACGGCACTGATGCACCTCTGGTAAAAAGGGGTTGGAGACAAAAGCGTCCACTTGTTGTCCTCTGGATCGTAACACTGGACCTGGGAGGAGAAACGCAGCTATAAGAACATAGAATTTACCACACCTGCCTGCTTGGATGAAGCTGCTGTTTACTAGAAATAAAAGCACGTGGGGACAGAAACATGGGGACTTCAACATCCAGAGACTAGCGCAGTGAGCAAAGCGATGAGGGGTTCTCACATTCCCTTTTGCATTGAAGTCTCCCAAACTACGAGCCCCCAAGGTGAGTGTCCTTGACCCAGACAGCACATGGTTAAGTGTTCAGAGGTGGAGCTGAGAAGTACTGATGGGTATCCCTGCAGCTCCAGAGACCAGAAGCATCATGTCTGGCTTGCAGAGGTCTCCTCCAGGCAGTTTCTACAGTTGCTACTTATCAGAAGTGAATGCCCACACTGTCAGAGGTTTGTTCCTCTGGTGTCTCAGGGCTGACCAGGCTTCAGAGCAGAACAGGCCCTACTGAAACCATGCCTAATATACTGTCACCTCCTGACACCTTCCCTTTCTGATCCCTACGTCTCATTGGCTTCCATTGAAATGTATGACTTCTCATCATGTTATTATAAGGGAGCCTTCATTAGTATTCAAAAAAAAGACACCTTTGTAGTTTAAGGACAACCCCATTTCCCTCCACTTTCCCTGGTAAACCTTCTTTTTCAGGTCTCTGTCCATTCTTGATGCCCCAGCAATACCTTGTCGGTGTTAGCGGTGTCATCCACAGCACCACCCAGCACGTAGAGCTTGTTCAGGCAGGAGACCACAGCCGCCGAGCTCACGGCTTGAGGCAGCGGGGCCAAGGTTGACCAGCTGTTGGAGAAGGTGTCATAGCACTCCATGCTAGAGAGGCGGTAAAAACCATCAAAGCCTCCCACAGCGTAGATCTGCCACAAAAGGAGCAAAGCAAGCCGATTAGAAACTCCTGGACTCACCTAACTGGCTACGCTGTCACAGTGTACGTTAGGGGAGGCTAGGACTTGGCCAGAAAGGCAGACATCAAGCCACAGTAAAACCCTGGGGTTAGACTAGATGACCTTTAAAAGTCCCTTCCAACCCAAACCATTCTCTGATTCTCTGAAACACCCCCATACTGTATAGCTTTCACCCAAGGACTTAACACAGCTATCGGCAGAAGTCTTGGACCTTCCCATGGTAGATCTTATTGTTTCAACTTCATTTGGGGTTACTTTAGGTGACAACACACACCCAACAGAAACAATGTCGTCTTGGTTACATCCTAATTGTTCCCTCATCAAAACCATCTCTAAACGACCCAGAAGACAAACATATGCTGACAGTTTCTCACTGTAGTGGGCAGCAGAAGTGTGGGACAGTGCTCCACATGGCTTCTTCCAGAATTCAGGCCATTGCTTACCTTGCCCTGAAGCGTTGCCATTTTGTGCCTCCATCGGCCTTTCTGCAGACAAGCAACCTTGATCCAGACGTTCAACTGGGAGCTCAGCACCCATACATCATTGCTGCTGATATGTCCTCCTGAAAAACAGAGGGATGGAGGGCTGATGCGATTCCAAAGACAGCCCCATCACCTCACTACACCACAATACTGCATAGTTCCTCCATGCAATGGAACAACTTTGGCCAGAATATAGTTATTGGGTTATGGCCATGTAAACTCGGCTTCCCAAGGGAGATACTGTCTGGACTTCAAGGCACTCGTTACACTGCTCCATCCCTTATATATAACTCATCTGACAGGCATTATATTTTAAGTGAGGGACAGGCAGGAGACTCTAATATTTTAGGAAATCCTGGCTGACAGCAAACACCAAACCCAGCTCCTTCCACAGCTGAACACTTTTGGGAGATGCTCAACAGGACAGAAAGGTTTTTTAATACTGCCATCCTCCCCCTCAAAGGTGAAATTGTTCCTTGGGACAGCAAAATCCAAACCACCTAAGGATAACCCTTCATCAAGAAGTGACTTTCCTCCAAAGCTGGAATGCATGTGACTGAGTCCTAGTGAACAGAACTAAGGAGTAGATGCCCAAGAAGAGGTCGTGCTGTTCTTTGCAACCAGGAAGGGACCACCCGGTCCAGGGTACCTCACCTGATATGTACACATCATTCTTCAGTGTGCAGGCAGCAAACTCTGACTTGGTGTAGCCAGGCACGCTGGAGAGAGCTGTCCATTGCCTGCTCTTTGGGTGGTAGAGGTCCGTGAAGGGCAGCTTCAGAAGGCCTTTCTTATCACAGCCCCCAATGACAATGATGACTTCTGCCAGCTCCATGAACCTAGACCGTGAAAGGCATGGGTAAGTCCCTGGGCCAGGCTACTCCTTTCCATCATCCCTCCCATCCTATCTAGGACATTGGCAGCACAGTCCAATGGATAGAGCAGGGGCCTCTCCTGCATCAGCTACTGAATTTTTGGGCAGATCACTTTCACTCCTGCACCTTCCCTTTTGCCTGCACATCCAAATCAAAGGCACCTCCCAGATTGGGTGGGAAGGCGTCCAAACTGCATAGGGAAAGAAAATGGGAATGACCTTTAGAAGTCCTTCATGAGATTGCCTCCTGTCACTCACCCTCCCCCTTCCAACACAATCAAGCCTAATCCTCAAGGCACAGCCACGAGCGTGGAAAGCTGTTCCTGGCAGCCGGCCTGCGGCAAGCTCTCTGCCTGGAGAGAGAAGTGTTTCCAGGAAATCTCTCTCTCTCTAGCCCTAATAGCAGCGAGCAGACGAGACAGACAGCAGGGGAAGGAAAATCCTGCCAGCAAGTAGGTGGCAAGAGAGGAACGGCTCTGCGGGAGGGGAGGGGAGAGGAAGGAGGAGGGTGAAAGAGGATTTGAAAGGCTTGGTGCAATCCCCAGCTCTGCCATGGTTTGTGCAGGCTGAGACAATTCACTTAAGACCAAAGCTGTAAAAGGAGGGAGGTAAAATGGGGATGCTGGGGGGTGGGATTTATCCTCAGTGAATTTTAGCTGTTTGCATCCTTGAGGAGGTCACCACAGATCGTGTTATTGAGCAGAGCCTGTTGTGGTAGTCATCACAGAGAAGATGTGTCAAACCATCCCCTTCCACCTGACAGAAACATGCCCTAAATGCCAGGCTGGGACTTCTAAGATGCACTGGGGCAACCTCCACCCTTCTGTCCAGGACACTCTACTGAGTGGCAAAGACTCCTGCACTCCTCCGAAGAGCAGGACAGCACAAGAACCTGGCCCTGCAGCCTCGCGGTCATGGGTGTCCTCTGGAAAAGGATAGGGAGCCTTGCAAACCAACTCGGTTTGATACGGCAGCCCACCCCAGAGCAGAGGTGTTCATCAGCACTCTTACCAAGCACACCCTAAGGGACCTGCAGGACCATGAAGAAACAGGAGAGACTTAAAATGTGGCTGATCAAATTCAGACTTCACAGTCACAAAAAGGTGAAGATTTACACACACACAAAAAACTCTGGAAATCACTTTTTTTACCTCCTCCACTTTACACTAGCAGCTGCCTGGGCCAGAATCTCTTTATCTTCTTGCTGTTCATCAATAAATCAATGGCGAAAAAAAATAATATAAAAAACATAGTAATTTGAGGATACCCAGGCAGCCACCTGGATAGTAACTGGTTTTTTTTCCCCTGGACATTAATTCCTGACCCTGCAGCAGTGCCTTTGAGCTAGGCACCATGCTGATGGCCAGCATGAGACTGGTCCAAGCCTTCCTGCTAACAGACAGCTTGGAGAAGGTGGGAGAGAGACGAACAGAGGTGAGATGAGAGCAGACCAGTGGCAGAGCTGAGAAAGGAAAACAAGCCTCAACCCAGTGCTCTACCCACTGGTGAAAGCAGATAGAAACAAAGAGCTACAAACACCCGTTCTTGCTCATAGTCTGAACACCGATCTGGATAGCATCATTGTGCACACAGAGCAGTGTGACTAGAACACTTCTTGCCAACACAAAAAAAAAAAAAA
>RSEF01000001.1:220709850-220720625 GCA_003993805.1 Himantopus leucocephalus | reverse complement strand
GGGCTTTCTGGGCTGCCAGTGCACATTGCCAGCTCATGTTGAGGTTCTCATCCACCAACACCTCCAAGCCTTCCTCGGCAGGGCTGCTCTCCATCTCTTCATCCCCAGCCTGTATGGATACCAGGGGTTTCTCCCAGGGGTTTCAACCCAGATGCAGGATCCTGCACTTGGCCTTGTTGAACTTCATGAGGTTCACACAGGCCCATTTCTTGAGCTTGTCCTGGTNTTCTTGAGCTTGTCTTGGTCCCTCTGGATGGTATCCCATCCCTCAGATGTGTCAACGGCACCACTCAGCTTGGTGTCATCAAGAAGAGATGCAGCAACACTGTACCAACCTCAATAAGGATGGATCTTCAAACCTCCCACTAGTCAGACCTTTAGCTCCCTCATGTAGAACGAAAAAGCAGAAACACAGGGAGAAGATCACATCATCATTATGCAAGCGATCCCAGAATACACAACAACATCACAGACTGGCAGGGGAATACTGACAGTTTATTTCACAGAGCATTGCAGAGTTTATTTTGGTCTAGGTCTATTTTCATCAAAAAAGTATCATCCTTTTTTAAAAAAAAGGTAGCAAATATTCAGGACTATAATGGTAACAGTCAGTGCATTACGCATAAAGTTTGGGTCTCATCATAAAAAAAAAGAAAGAAAAAAAATTATTGTGAGAACAAGTCTTTGTTGGATTGCTTTTAACACTTCCAAGCTTTTAAGCGCTTAACCTTTCAATAAAGTCATCTCCAAGGATAAAAACAGAACATGCAGGTGATTATCAACAGATGCTGAGATTTAACAAAATCTCTCACTTGGCAATGACAATCCACCGGGAATGTTTCAATACAGCACCACATTAAAGGGAGAAGCAACTTTGTTCTCAAAAGCCCTCAAATCCACCAAAATCTTGCAATTCTGCAGAAAAAAAACCCACCACACCGTGTTTCACAGACTTGAGAGAGTACCATATAGGAGGACAGTATTTGGGGAAGATAAAAGGGAAGATGGACCAGGGTCTTATTCCACTTACATTCATAAAAACCCAGGGTAGATGCAAATGAATTAAAGTCTTGTGTTGCACTGCTTAGGAGGTGCTTATTAAAGCATCACAATTCACACTTTCATTATTAATAGGAGAATTTTCCTCTTACACAGATAATTTGGCCACTTCTGCCCCCGATTCTTACACGCTAAGCCCAAGACTTCAGGGTTTCAAAACAATACTGAAGTACAGCATAAGAAAAAAATTGAATAGAGCAGTTCAGTGCTGCCAAAACAAGAACAAACTGCTCGAGGCTGTTTTTATCGTGGCTTGTTTCTGGCCTTTCCAAGCCTGCTTTGTGCGTTGCATGCGATGCACATCAGCATCCCCCAGACCACCTTCTCCTCTGCAAGGTGACTTCTCCCAGCCGCTCACAGGCTCTGCAGCCCAGCTTGGCCAGCACTCAAAGACTAAGCCTCCGCTCCCATTCCTTCCACAGTAAACACCTTTGATGGTCCCCCCACTTCTTTCAAGGCAGTGCAGAGCAAGCTTCAAAGGAAGCTCACACTCAATGGGATTTCTCAAATCACACGTCGCGTCGACCAAGATCCAGCAAGGAAGGGAGCAACCCAACACCAGAAGGCCACGGGGACTGAGCCAAGCCCCATTCACAGCTCCGGCAGCCTTCCGGCTGGCCTCAGCTGCCTTGGGAACCAGTTCCACGCGAACAGCAGAGTGACGCAAAACCAGGCTCCTCTCCATGAGGCCCTGAAGGTCAACAGCAAAGAGCTGAGACCGCCCTTGGGCTGGCCATAAGCCATTTCAGGGAGGGAATAAAACAACTGTCATCTACTTAGTTTCTGAGTTTAGGTTTTTTGGTTTGTTTGTTTTGTTTTTGTTTTTTTTTCTTTTAACCTCTGGTCTAGGATTTTGGTTTAAAGCCTTTTGCATTGGAAACACGCTGATGAGAGCTCTTGCCTTCATGAGCCTGTCAGCATCTGCTGCAAGACAGTCACTCCTTCGGAGGACGTGAACAGGCAGCTTTTACAGATCCTGCTTATAAAGCAAGGAGGAAAGGTCTCCTTGCAGGAATAAATTACATTCCGGGGCTGCTTCGCCTTCCAAACTATTTACAACTCCTTCACCCATGGGCATCTCCTTGGCCCAGAGCAGGGAAAGCTCATGCTGTACCCACCACCTCCTCTTCCTACGTGGGTGGCAAGGACAGGGAAGCAAGGAGCGACTCCAAATGCCACTTGGAGTGGCAGGCACTTTAGCCAGATCTGAGCGGTGATGGTGCCCACGGCATTGCTTTTTGCAAGCCATCCGGGCTCCTGACAGAGCCCAACTCAGGGAGAAGACAGAAAGAAAGAAAAAAGGGGAAAAAAATAAAAAAAATAAAAAAAAGGAAAGCATTTCTGCCAGCAGAGGCCAATCTACAGCCAACGCTCCGGATTTGCCTTCAAGACTGTGGCAGAACATTTCCAGAAGGCCATTCCCCTTCGAGCAACCAGGCTTTGGGGAAGGAGGACGGGACAGGGAGAAGGTGCCCAAGTGACTGAGCCAGTGCAACCCCTTCCCTGGCTCTGAACTTCAGCGGGGAAGAGCAGTGCTATCTCCTCTCCTAGGAAAGCTTCTCTCCTCCAAACAGCCTCCCGTTGCTTTAGAGCGAAAACTTCATTGCCCAGGAAAGGGGGAAAAATGGGGGAATAAAAAAAAAAACCAAAACAACAAAAACGACACTTCACGAGAACATCACAACGTTCAGCTACACAGTCGCTGCACCAAGGGAAGGAGTGGAGCAGGGCAAAGGGGAGAAAGGGGAGACACGTCCAACGTGTTTTTCCCAGAACCCCAAATGGGCCACAGGCTGTCACGTCAAAATTCAAATAACTTCAGCCATAAGGTCGAGGATTTAATCAACACAGTATTTCCACTCATGCCCTGGAAAACTTACACTCAAAAAAAACCAACCAAAAGAGACAAAAAAGTTCAGATTTTCTACATATTTACAAAAATAAGCCCTCCAACCTCACAACCAGGGAGGTGGAGCAGCCAACGATGGGGTATGGGAAGGGGTCTCTGCCCGACCAGCAGTTCCTCAAAGGTTCCCATCCCACAGCAAGCAGGAGAGCACGGCTCTCACTGCCGGAGCGAACGCAGGGGATGCCACGCGCCGGGGTTGGACCGGAGCCCCTCAGTTCATCCTCAGCTTGGTGTCCCGATGATCCGTGGGGGTGATCATCTCGTTGGCATAGCCGTTCTCTGAGCAGAGAGACAGCTCGTCCGTGGTCTCCACGCCGTTGTTGATCTCTGGGGAGGGTAGAGAAGGGAGGAGGGGGAAAACATCGTCACAGGGGTGTAGGTCACAGGAGCTCCCCCGCAGATGGGGAAACTGAGGCACTGGGCAGCCGTGCAATTCCAGCGCGTGGGATCCATCTGATCCTACAGGGATTTCACCCTGGGTTTAGTAACACTGCACCCATTTAAAACCAGTTCTGAACAGGATCTGCCTCCAAATTTCAGACCTTGACAACCCCGCCACCGCCAAATGCAAAACCGGCCCCCCCATACACATGGTGCTATGTCACAGGCTGAATTAGTCACCCCTTGGGAAAAGGGTGTGAAATACCTGAACTTCATCTCTACCCAAATGGCCATTCTGGAAAAGAGCAGACTCCCACAGTCACAGGTTTCACCAGGGAAAATGTGCAACCACGAATGTTTTAATTGTAAACACCCACCCTAAGCAACATCATCTGTTTCAGATGCAGAAAACTTTAATATGTATGCCCTACCTCTAAGGATATTTTATGTCTAGGACATATTATGTCTAGAACATGTGGGGGAGGCTTAATTCAGCTGTGACCAATTGCTTTCCCTCTCTGGATTCCCTGGATTTACATCTAATATTCACCATCTCTGGAGGGCAGAATCAGACCTGCATGTCACACAATAAGCTCTTTGACGCAAGAGTTGTCGTTTTGCTGTCTATGTGCCCAGTACAATAAACCCTGATCCCTGCTGGAGGTCTCTAGCCGCTAAATACAAGGAAAGAAAACCCATAACAAAGCTCAAGGGGAAATTATATTCACATTCCTTCAAACATGAGTTTTCCAGCTTCACGCACCAACTTTAATCTTTTAAAGCTAAACGTTTCCCTCTTTGTACACATTTCTGAGATCTTAGAGGTGGGGTGAGATGTTCCAACACAAATAAACGCTGGGAGGAGTACAAGGATTATTAGGAACTCCTCAATCCACAGGGCCATTGAATTCCAGGTCTACCCCAAACTCATCACAACTATTTGTGGTGACCTATACTGTTATTTTAATGGTGTTTTATCGCTTTTGATACACTGTTGACGATCCAGACCGGAGATGATGTGGGACAGTATGAGAGCTGCATGGCACAACTTGGGAAGTTAGACACAGGATTTCTCAGCAAATCAGCACTCAGTCAAGCACCAGTTTGGGATGGATGAGCCATGACCATGTCCCATGAGTGGTTCAGTGCAGCAGGGTCAGTCCAGCCACCCTGTCCCACCAGCAGGTGATGATACCTGTATCAAGACCACCCTCTCTATCAGCAGAGAGCAAGGTCATAACTGAGGCACGGAGCAAAGGGCTCTGACCGACCAGCCCCAACCGTACCTGAGAAGATCAGCTTCTCCTTCATGATCTTGACATCCCGGCTAGACCGGCGGACAGCAGCACTGAGCATGATCTGCTCTGGATTGTAGGTCCTGATGCTTCCTAGGCGCCACCTGCAAGACAAGAGGGGGATATCAGGGACTGGTCTCCCCAACAATGGGAGCACCCTCAAGGCAAGTGGCCACCAACAATGTGGAGACCAGCAAGTCCCAGAGACCCTCACGCCTTTGCTCCCTTACACCTACGCAACCGCGCGTGGTAGGAGGATGTTCAGAGATGAGCATGTTATCTCAGAGGGGTACAGACATACAAGTAGGTCATCTTTAACCACCTTGAGCATCCTAATTCTGCTAATTTCACCAAGGACTGCAGATACCCCTTTCTATCGCATCAGCTACCCAACTGCCCTAAGGAGGTAGGGCTACTTTGACTCTTAGGGTTGGAAAGGGGGAACGAAACAAGAGACCAAGCCAAGTAAAGCAGCCATAACCTTTTCCTCACTGTATGACGTGCTTACCCTTGTGGGAGAAGAGAGCTCAAAGAGAAATTAAGGTCTCAGACTTGAGATGCAGCAAAGACACTGTCCCCGTCACATACGGTTCCCCCTGAACACTATTTCTCCCAGAGCACTTCCTTCCCCAAATGCCAGGTCTTTGCTTAAATGCTTCTACCCAAACCCCACACTTTTTAAGCCTTGAGGAAACTCAGTGTTCACCAAAAGTTTCCACCACACAAACAACATGAGGCTGATGTTGGGAACTTGGCTCGACTTAAAATTAGCCAGACTTTTATTCTCATTACTGAATGCATGTAAAGAAAATTGCTGATGTTAGTAATGAGCAAGGGCAGCATGTTCAAGGGGGATTTTGCTTTTAAAGCTGTTTTTCAGCCCGAGATCACCCCTGTAGCAGACCCTCAGCTGCAGAGCTGCTGGCACCAGGAGCAAAAGGCGGGCTGCTGCTGCAATAGGGGAAAACGGGGCTTGGTGGGCTCAGACAAAGCTGCCGTAGCCAATATCCCATTGCAAAGGGATGTTGTTTAGCCCAGGCTTTCATAGCCCGCACCCCACCGATTTGTCCTACCCTCCTAACCACAGAGGAAGGCTTTTTCGAGCAAATCCCATTCTCCCTGCCAGAGCCAGGGATGCTGTAAGGCTCTTCGATGGAGAAACAGCGGGGATTTAGGGTGGCTTATGGGGCTTCTGATCTTCTGGCACCATCTAGTGGCTGACCCACATAAGAGAAGGTGATTTGTTTTAATTTTTTTTTTTTTTTTTTTTTTAAATGGTGACAGCCACCTTCTCAAATTTCTAACCTCCAACCAACCCCAGGAGCAGAGGATTTAAGGAGCCCACACACATCCCCAGCCTGGGCCCACAGCATCAGCCTGACAAAACAACATCCACAAAAGAGGTTCTGCAACTTTTCCGGGAAAATCTAGCTGGTGTCGATTTCATGGGGTTTCCATCCCTTTCCCAAATCCCAGTGGGTGACACCGCACCATCAGGCTTTGACTGGCGTACAGATGAAGGCGGATGCTCTGCTACAGAGAAAAGAAGGTGTGGGACGGCAACACGACACAACTCACAGACCCATGGACAGAAGCAACACAGAGGAAGCACAAGGAGGCAAAGACAAAGTATATAAAAAAATTAAAGTATAAGAAAATATTTTTCTTCTATCATCATCACCTAAGCTGAGCCACTCTGACCTTGAAGACAACCATTTTTGACCTTAGTGTCCCCTTGCAGGCAGATCCCCCTAAGGTCAATGTGGTTGAAAGTGCATAGCATCTCATGGATAAGACCCTCCATAAAGTATATTCAGGACCAAAACACGTTGCTACAACAATGAGTTTTTTCTTTGCCCACAACATCAGCATTTTCAGCATCAGGCTGGGTTGCGTGCCCAAAAGGCATGATGATCTCTTGCCCATAGGTCCTAGACGTCCCATGGAGGGCATGGGCTATTTTGAGGCACAGACAGCCCAGCCTCAAAGGGGTGCAGGGACCAAGGGCTTTTCCCCTCCTCCCAGGAGGAATGACCACTGCTCTCTGCTCCCCATCTCGCATGGTGGCTGCAGCCAGACCCAGGGTGGTTAATTATGCACGAAGGGCTGACGACTCCTCTCACAGGGGTGCATTGCTCTGATTGAACAAGCTAGGAGAGGGCGACCCCATTTTTCAGGGTGAAGTACCCTCTTAGAAGAGCCACCAAGTACATTTAATCACAATGCAACTCCATCACCATATGAAATACTCTCTGCTGAGCTCAGTAGCTTTTGGGTCTCCAGAAAGCTTGTTTAATAGAAAAGAGCACCTCTCCTACCCCCTTGGACTCTGTTGTGATCGGCAACGTTTAGGACAGCAGCGTGCAAAAAGGCCAGACAGACAGCAGGTAGGTCTTGTTCTGGGAGGTTGGCATCAAAGCGGACCAGATGGACACGGGGTGGGAACAGACTAAAAAATACTGTGACAACAACACAGAGACAGCATACACCGTGTTAGGGCCACGACCGGACCCTTGGTTTGGAGGGGAGATGCTAAATGGCAGGGAAAGGGGATGGGAGAGCAGCAGGTCGGGGAGAAAACAGGGTTGATTGGTACCGAGGTGATAAGATGGAGCAAGCAAAGAGCCAAGCCAGCCACAAACACAGAGTCCCCATCCTGCGACCGCTCTTGCCTAAAGCCTGCCCAGATCCTCCATGTCTCTAGTCTCCTTATCCACGAGCAAGGGGGAGGCGAGAAGGGGGAAACACCCAACCTCCCTGCACCCATAGAAAGGCACAGCCCAGCCCCACAGCCAGGTCCTGTTTTGGGGAGATGTCGCGAGGACGTAGCGCCACAAGTCCAAGGTACCTCATGGAGCAGGCAATGCTTGAAGGTGGCCAACCCTGACGCCCAAGGTGGTGGGTGGGCAGAGGGAGGGGGGCAGATAAGCACAGGTAGGGGGTAGCCAAGTCCTCAGAAATACAACCCCATGGCACACAGCGGAAGGAATGGAGAAGGTAACACATGAAGAGTTTGGTCAGAGTACAGAGGCGGTGAAGGCTTTACTGCAGAAAAGCGACAGCGCTTCCCTCCAAGGGGACGAGAACGAATGGTGAGAAAACAGCCAATACAAGGAGAAATCTGGGTTTCCAATTGATGGCACTTCAAATGCCGCATATCCCAGGCTCGCTCTCTTCCTGGGTGCAATGCTATTTATTTTCACACCGCATTTCCAGTTTCACAGCGGTGTAAATGGGAAGAGACTCCTGAAAGATGCCAAGCTCCGAGTGCATCAATTGATAAGCCAAACCTTTCCAGCTATTAACCTTATGAATTCATTCCCAGGGCTAGAAAAGCACTACTTTATATAATCGAACAGGTTATATTATTTTCTTTAGAACTGGCCAATTTAGAAGAGGTTGGTCTCAAAAACCTCCGGTAAATGCAGGAAGGAAGGAGATATTTTGCATGAGATTATTTCCATGGAGAAAGGGTTACATCCACTGGGAATTTCCCAATTACAACACACTGCAGGACCTCAGAATAGGGCTGTTTTAAAAGACAACGACTTGGATCGTTGTAACAGAAGGTCAGATTGCCTTCAAAACATCCACCAGCTTCAGCATCAGGCTCCCGCGGTGCTCATGGCTATGGACTATGCAGTGTTCAGACCCTTATGGCCCCTGTGAAGCCAGATGTTTGAAAGCATCATGAAAAACTGCATCCTGCCCTGTCCATCTGCAGTGAAGCCATAGCAGAGAGGGAGAAAGAAAGAGAGAAAGGAAGGTTGAATGAAAAAGAGAAAGAGGAGGAAAGCACCAGAATTACCTGATCATGTGATAGCTGTGAGATGCCAGAATGCAGCAGAGAAAGAAAGAGGAGGAACATGCACAACAGTCAGAGCAAGTAAGAAAATAAACAAGGCAAAGAGGCAAAAAAAGATCAGTTAGAAGTCATCACAGTTGGTATCTCCCCTCTGGAGAGGCTGCCACGATCCTGTCACCAGGGCTGAAGCAGAACAGCAGGAGCAATCCCTACCCGTGGCTACGGAGGAGAGACAAGCCATGCGTAGGAGAGAGGACGAGCACATCGAAGCGGTGGCTCTGTTCCCACCCACCCCCTCATCCTTGCATGAAGGAAGCAGCTCCATTTTGCCCCGAAAAGGACTTGGAGGGAAAAAAAAAAAAAAAANTATCCTCAACACCGCTACTAATTCTTTCATGTGGTGGAGAAACTGGAAGGGCAGGGAAATGGGTCTCTCCTGCGCAAAGCTCTTGGAAGAGCAAGCCCTTTCCTGCAGAAAGTCCAACTTCTGGGGCTAAAGTTTGTCCTTCTTCCTTCTACTGACTCAGTGTTGAGTTGTCCCAAGGGAGAGATCTGAAAGAAGACATTTGGCCCTGCTCTGATGGACCCCTCGTGGCCAGACCTCACCGAGCAACTGCCTTTCGACATCAGGTCCAGAGGCTGGGCAGGGAGCTCCGTGCTCCAGGCTGATGGACGCTGGGGAAAGCTGGTCGCAGTTTCCAACTCTTCTCACCTATATCACATTTACACAGAGGATGGAAGAGTAATCCTGCAATAACGCTTTTCTTCCTTACCCTGCTTCCTCTTGCCCTACTCCATCAAACCTCTTCCAAACCGAAAGAAATTCAATCAGGGCAGAGAGGAAGAGTCCAACTATTACAAAGTCCACGTAGCTGTGACTTCTCCAAGCATGAGTCATCTCACTCTGCTCTGGGACCTTTAGTTCCCATTCAGCAGTTTGGATCAGTTTAATTTCTTCAGCTGTGGTCTCCTGGGTCTGATTCAGCAAAGCCTTCTCAAACTGACTTTGGGAGACGATGCAAAAGACTGCAACTATCTCATCAACTTGGCCTTCAAATTCTGCTCTTCAGAGAGGTCAGTCCCTGCCTCCAGGATGCTCCATATCTGTATCTGACAGAGAAATACNTCTCTTATTAAACCAACTGACGAATTTAAGGGAGTGGATGCAGCTTCCAGGCAACAAAGCCACAAAGCCGTTCTGGAGGAAAGGTTTAATCAGCCACAATTCAGATCACAAGACTCCTTAGAAAAATTTTAATCTCATCTCAGTCAGTGGTTTCATTAACTGTTGGGAAATCTAATCTGAGAGGAGAGTTTGGAATCTGCTGCTCACTCCATTATCCCATGCTGGAACCGGGGACCCGCTGGGCAGAGGTCTACCAGCATGGGACTGTGCGATTCATTAACTTAGACATAATCGTAAACAGACCCAACATGTGGCCTGAAGTCAAATCCATAGCAGCTGCTGGCAGGAGCAGTAGCCTACTGTAACACGGCAAAAGTCCCCGGGTAATTCTGCGCCCCGGGGAAGGAAAGATTGCCGCAAGCAGGTGATCTGGGACAATGCAAGAGCAAAAATCATTGGCTCATGAGGCTGAAGTGCATGAAATTGCTGCTCCTAACATGAAGGCATTTCAGATATCAAGAAGGAAGGAAAGTGGAGGTCCCTTGACGTCTCTAGGACGAGCGTTTGTGCATGCCAAAGCAGATGAGATTACAGAGCCAGGGGAAGAGGGGCTGCAATTTCAGAATGACAGATTTTCCCAGGAGAAGGCTGCTGCTTCTCGCTGGGGGGAACGCATCTGTCTCCGAGCTCACGCTTTTTCCCAGAGGGGGTGATTACGCTATCATCACTGACAGCTAAAATGCCTCCTAGGAGAAAAGACACATCACTGGGAGGATACCATGGTTTCCTCCAGTGTAATCAGGAGGAGGGTAGCTTGGCCAACTCTGCCATTAGGAAGTTGGTTTACCTCCTCCTGATTTATCAGTGTCTTAACTTGCTCCGCCTCCTTGGTTTTATGCACTGCATTTCTTTTCAGGGACCCTGGCTAACGGAGGCTTCTGCTGTGCTCTCATCAAATCCTTGCTCTCCCTTTTCTGTGGAAAATGGAGAGACTTTCTCTATGCATCAAACTAAGCAGCTGATTGGGTATGCTAAATCGTCAAATGTGTGCAAGTACATGGGTCGGGGCAATCCCAAGCACAATTACAGCTGGACGGAGATGGAGAGCAGCCCTGAGGAAGACTTGGAGGTACTGGTGGATGACAATCTCAGCATGAGCTGGCAAGCCCAGAAAGCCCCCGGCATCCCGGGCTGCATCCC
>RSEF01000001.1:220688784-220704358 GCA_003993805.1 Himantopus leucocephalus | reverse complement strand
AAGTGCAGGACCCGGCACTTGGCCTTGTTGAACCTCATGCCATGTCCTACAGTATGGTCCTGTATCTCCTCCAACAGTCCTTGTGTTTTCTGCTGCACAGCCACCATCTACCTCCCANCATGCCATGTCCTACAGTATGGTCCTGTATCTCCTCCAACAGTCCTTGTGTTTTCTGCTGCACAGCCACCATCTACCTCCCATAAGAGAGGGTGCATCTGCCTGGGACATGCCCCATATGGACACACTTTAGGCTGTAAATCCAAGCAGTCTCTGAATTATAACGCTATCAATAGGCTTCCAGACTGACACGACACACCGTGCTGAATTACAAACCCTCTTTTCCCAGCACACATTTATCTCNATAAGAGAGGGTGCATCTGCCTGGGACATGCCCCATATGGACACCCTTTAGGCTGTAAATCCAAGCAGTAAGAGTCTCTGAATTATAATGCTATCAATAGGCTTCCAGACTGACACAACACACCATGCTGAATTACAAACCCTCTTTTCCCAGCACACATTTATCTCCAAGGCTGGAGTGCTTCTACCAAGTCTTACGGGAAATAACCGCCTCTTTAGTTCCTCTGACCCCAAATGAACCAGCTTTGTTAAATCAGGTAACGAGATGCAGCCCCATGACTGCACATCCTCCATTTAGGAAGGGACTTTTTCAAAGATGCACAACACAGAGCTGGGGCCAGAACCCACCTCCCAGTTCCCACTTGCACCAGTTCGGGCCAGGTTTGTGTTGCTCTGCTGCACAACCCCTCTCAGCAGGTTTGAGATTGGAGCAGGATCCTACTCCAAACAAGGAGGAAACGAGATGAAGGAGAAAAAAAAAAAAATGAGAAAGGGGGAGAAAAATCTGAAGAAAAAAGAAAAAGAAGACCTTGAGATTACCATTTTCTTTTTAATTAAGAACTGCTGCAAACCTAAAACTTGTGAAAGCAAGTACCAGACCTACACATCAATCTATTCACTAGCTATACTCACCAAACACAATTAAAACCCTTAAGCACAGCTAGAGGCTCACTACCTAGGCACTGAGTAACCATCGAAGAGACAACTCTGAGCAGAGTTTGTCATCAATCCCAAAGTAATTCATTTTCCAGCTCTCCCTTTGACAACCCTCTGGGTTCATCCTAATGAAACCACAATAGGATGCTGACGTAAAAGCACAGGTTGCTTTAATGGTGTTTGCTGTCGCTTCAGCCCAGGGCGGGCAGAAGGACTATTTTTGATTTTTCTCAGTTGCCTTTTATAGGAAATGTCAGGCCACCTCCCATTTGGCTTAATATATTTGCAGAGGGCAGGCTGGCCCCGCCACAAAAACCTCCCATCACGAAACCAGTAATAAAGTTTGAAGTACTGGCAACTCAAGTTTTCAACAACTGCTGGTGAAAACCAGCTGTGACTTCAGAAGTACTTCCTTTCAAATGTATTTCCGTATTCCATATCATAAGCAGTCCAACTCAAAGAAAACGGGGCAAGCAATTTTTTACTTTTGTTGAAATAATAATAAAAACAACCACATATGAAACGGATAACTTTTTCCTCCGGCTGTAACTTACACAACTGAATATATAAAATTCCTCCCAGATCTCTGCTTGAAGGCTCATACATACGCAGAGAAAACCTTTCACAGATTTATCTGCTGCCCATAAATATTGCGGTTTGTTATGGAAACAGTGACAGGCTCCCAGTGAGGAGCTGATGCTAGACCTGATGAAATTAAACCCAGCGAGGATATCCGCTGAATTATAGAGCAGGGAGTTGCTCAAAACCCTGTTCCAGCCAGCCAGGGAAGATGGGGAAGGAAAAAAATAATGACTTTTTCCCCAGGTTGGCTACAAGTTTTATAGGGATATTGCTGAGACTTAGGGTTGTATTCCAGAATCAGCAACAGAGATTAAAAAAAGAAATAAAAAAAAAAAAAGAGGAGGGGGAATAACCAAGTCTGTTACTTTTTGGGGAATTTTTACTGCAAGAGAAGTGGGCTGGTGGCTCTTGGAGGAGCCAAGCTCCACACGTCACACACTTGATGGTGGATAAGTGGTGCCCTGTGATGTTTTTCATGCCAAGCATTACAAAGATGACCCAGGCTGGCAGACACCGCTCTTCTCTCTCCTTCTAAATGTGTTTACTCTATCAGCCTCTTGGGAGCTATTCAGCTACCAAATTCTCCAGCGCGATCCAAGCTGTCGCTGTTATTAACCAGCATTTCCATGGAAAACAGACCTATAAATACTCAGAACCTCATTGGTGCCTCTGCATTGGTCACGCCCTGGCATCAACCTCACTGGAGCAAAAATGTCATGACTTGTTCCCTCAAGACAACTGCCTCACACCAGACCTGCCACGGCATCCCTAAGGGATCAGAATGAATGCAAAACAGCTTTCCCTGGCATTTACACAATCTGGGAAAAAATCTCTATATATAGTCCCAGGACATCAGAGCATTATGTCCTTTGGGTACGGACAGATGTGAGTTCACTACTACTACTTCACTGACTACAGGTCAAAAGGAGAAGTGGTCCAGACCCAAAATCTGAACCAGCTGGGCAAGTTCATAGTGAAATAAACATTTTGGGTTTATTTCACATAATTTGCATGTTACAGCACCCACAACCTTATCTCCTCTTTACCTACACCATCTCTCTCAGAACATATGAAGGCCAATCATCCATGAGCGGCTCACAATTTGGGTCTAGATCAGATGCGAACAAACTGCACTGATTTAGAGGAGGTTACCTGCGCTTCAGGTCCCCAGTTCGTGCTTCTGAGCAACGAAGGCACAAAGATCAGACTGAGCCATAGGTGAACAAGAAGTTGGAAGAAAAAGCGCTTTATTCACAAGTTCAGACCCAATAAGACACATGCTCCCTGGAAGCATTCTAAAGATGATATTTTAGTGTGGCACCCCTGAGCAGAGCTAAAAACTACCTTGGAGAAGGAAAAAAAGAAAAAAATATCTTTAAACAGCATAAACCCGGGAAAAATACAGCCAAGAGATGATGACCCTGAATTTGTTTCTACTCCTACACAGGTAAGCTCTGCTTGAGTCCTACAGTACAGGAACAGCTCTGAGCAGCAGAACAATATCGAGATTAAGAAGTATGTGAAAACACAATATATGGAAGGAGGTCCCTGGGACCATCTCCAGCCACTTGTCCAGTTCTCCAGTCTTCAGAGGGAGAGTGCTCAAAATTTACCTGAATGTCATTTTTATTACTGTAAGAAGGCAGTGTATCCACCCAAAGCAATCTCACTAGAAAATTAAAATTTTTTTTCCAGTTGTACGATACTGTCAAGCAATATCTATTAAATTGGAAAGATTTTTCCATTCACTTTCCAGGCAAGTTGATGGACATCAGATAATTAAAAAGTGCAGCCATCTATTGGATCAGAGTCACGTCCCTCCTCACTGCCGTTTTACTTCCTTGCCCTTCATTCCCCCCCTTCCTCTTCCCCTGGCTTTGTCTTACAAGTCTCAGTGCATCAGGACAGCAAGCATATAATAAAAAAAAAAACTCAATCTTATAAGCACAAGAAAAAAGTTTGGAAATTCAGTCCATCCATATAGGTAAAAACTGCTATAAAGGTATAAAAAGGGCAAGATGGGATGAGAGCTGGAAAGGAAAGGAAGGCGTTGATACTTCACACCAGTACTCTGACTTTCTTGCTAAGGACACATATTAGCCAAGCAAATTTCCCCATCACCTGCACCCAAATTTCAAACCCTCTCTTGCTGTATTCTGGGGTTTTTTTTTCTGGTGTGGGTTTTTTTTTTGGTTGGATTAGGTTTTTAGGTCAATGGATCTCCAGGCGTATTTTAAGCAGAATTTTTGTTGAAGGCTATCCCTTGGACTGCTAATAATCCCATTAAAACAAAGGTGCCAGGCAAGTTGCAGCCCCTTTAAAATCCTCCTCTTTGAAATGGAGGGTGCAAGAAAGAACAATGACAATTTTTGTGGTAGAAGAGCACTTCTCCCCAGCCCATTCTGCGACAGACCAAAAGCTTGACCCACCATCTTGTTCCACACCATCTCTCCACTATCATAACCCTCCGAAGTAGAGACCTCCTACTGTCAGATAAACTGACTTGTTTCCACCATTTCTGGGGATTTAATGCTAGACAACCATCCATAGGGAAGATCAAGGGGTCCCCCGGCACATGGACCACCTCTGCCAGAATGAAGAGCTCAGCACACAGGTACACAGCCAGCATTGCCTCTTCTAGTGGCTTCAAAAGCTCTTGCTGAGACTGTGTGCACTTTCCCACCCCTATTTATCCCTCCCCTTCCCACCCAAGGCCCTGACTATCTCGCTGTCATCTCCTGCTTGGCCAAATTGACCATCCACTGCACCAGGAAGAGAAAGATGTCCAAGATTCATGTTTCAACCCATGTATTCATCACTAGGTGGTGTCCCTAGCTCTTGGTGTACCTAAAGGGAGCAGTGGGTAGTAACAGATACTTCACTAGCTGGAGAGGGACTTTTTACAAGGGCATGTAGTGATAGGACGAGGGGGAATGGCTTCAAACGGGAAGAGGGGAGATTTAGATTAGATATTAGGAAGAAATTTTTCACTCTGAAGGTGGTGAGACACTGGCGCAGGTTGCCCCGAGAAGCTGTGGCTGCCCCATCCCTGGAGGTGTTCAAGGCCAGGTTGGCCGGGGCTTGGAGCAAGCTGGTCTGGTGGGAGGTGTCCCTGCCCAGGGCAGGGGGGCTGGAACGAGATTATCTTTAAGGTCCCTTCCCAACCCAAACCATTCTGCGATTCTTGCGTCCCTTTCTAGTTACCCTGAAAGCAGCTACAGGTTGTTCACCAGCAGGAGAAGAGACAGCAAGCTCTTGCTGCGCTGTTACAGGAGGACCAGGTTCCCCCTCACCTGCCAGACCTCCGCTCCTACTGCTTGCCCTTAAGGAAACATTTCTCTGGACAGAGATACCTGGCTGGAAAGCAATGTCCCAGTCCATTGCAAGCCCTATGAGCAAAAACACATTCTCCAACGAAGACCCCAATTCAGACACAGGCCAGCTTCCAGTTTCCCAGGAATCCTCAAAGCGATTCAAGGATCATTTTTCGGATCACAAGCCATTTCCTATTTTATGGAATTTCTGGAGCAAGCTGTTGGCACAAGGTCACTCCAGATGAACACAGGCAGCTTCACGGAGCCATGCTATGTTTCGCATTCAACCATTGCTTGCTGGAAGCCAGGAGAGAGAAGAAGAGAGCACAAAGCACAAAAACCCACCCATTGCTCCTCTCAAGCACCCGTTGCTGGACCCTCGCAGAGACAGGATGCCAGGCAAGATGACCTTTTGTCTGACCCAGTTGGCAAATCCTATGCGCTTGCACTTTGCTCCATCAATACACCGCCCCATCAATGCACAGACTTATTTATCCCACGTGGTGAGATCCAGAGGGCAAAGACACATCTGTTCACAAAAGCCATTGAACAGGCTAATATGCAAAATGCTTTCTCCCATATCTTTGGGGGCAACCCAGTGACCTGAAGGACTATAATAAGAAAGATTTAGAGCAGGGAAAACTGAAGTCTCTCTCTTTTAAGGGGAAAAATTGATAAGATCAGGGTCCTCCCCTCCCAGCCTCCACGCACCCAGCTAATGTGAACAAAGACTAACTGAAATAGCGGACAGTGACATGTCAGATTTACCAGCGTGAGGTTAGAGCTCGGCTTCCCAGAAACAAGGGTGCACTTGTTTCTCTATCTGCCAAACAACAAGACACTTTGTGCAAGTCAAAGAAATCATGTATTTTTCTAATACTTGACATATGGAAGGGATTTACTTATTTTCCCTGTAAGAGATTTAAATGGGTTCAGTGCACTGCCAGAGGGAAACCAAATGAAGTCACAAGCTTCAGCAGCAGCTGAGTATCCAAAGCCAGCATCTGCCTGGAGAGAAGGCAGAAGCTTTGCTTGTAGGATTTATTTTTTTTTTTCCTCTAACCTCTCAAGGGCTAAATGTTAGGGGGAAAAAAAAAAAAATAAGTAAATAAGCCATCATGGGAATAATTTAAGTGCTGGAGTTTGCTCATCACACAACAGGCCTTATATCTGCGGCAATGCCACACTTGCACAGCACAGATAAAACACACTGGAGCAGAACAGAGCAGCATCGAGGCAGGTTTCACTTTGCATTGTGCCATTTATCATTCACTTCTTGCTGAAGCAGCAGGAACCCCGGATGGCTGCAGACCGTTACAGTAAAACAGCTTGTTCCGACTCAGGCGTGTTGCTAGTAACTCTCGAACACATGCGCACGCTAATTCACATCGACCTCAAGAAGATAAGCAATGCAATGAGATCCCCTTTCCAGATATCACTCAGCTAAAAGCTACGCTACCCCACCCAATTCAACTTCAGGCTCCCAACCTTATGGGGAAGGAAAACACCAAGACAAAAAGGCGCAGCTCACAGCGGTGTGGTTTGCTCGAGATCTGTGGTGGTTTAGGTGGTTACAAGCCAGGCTCGTTGAGCAAAACCCTAAAGCAGCATGTTCTGAATTAGAGGAACCAGGAGGTGGTTTGTTTTTTCCAGGAAGGCCAGCATAGCTGCGTCAAAGAAAAATGTAAAACATGAAGAGGCAGCAGCTAGCAAGAACGGAAGAGCAGCCTTGCGGTGAAACCAGTCTGGGAGAGCGGAAAAGCCAACACATGCTCTTCCTCCAACGTTAACCTGTGGTCCTCAGCCTGGCAACAGGGTTGACGTCACCAGAGTCTTGCACAACACCAAAAAAAAAAAAAAAAAAAACCAAAAAAGCATCACCCCAACTGTCACAATGAAGAGAAAGGTTGGTTTCTCCTGGAAGCAATGAAAAGAGAAGCTGGGTCTCTCGTCTCTCTTTGCCAAGCATCCAACTGACTTGATCCCGTTGAGACTGTTGAGTTTTTAATCACTTCAGGAATTTCCCTCCAGCAAGGAGACTTTGGCACATGGTGAGGTTAAAGGCACCAGGCCAGTCACATCACCCCCAAGTCAAGAGCATGATCCTTGCCCAGCAGCCTAAGACACCCAACTGATGGGTAGAGAGGGAAGAGCTGCTTTCAGAGCAGGGGCCATCTTTGGCACCTGCAAAGTGATTTGGACAACTGGCCAAAGCTTTATTTGATGGTAATTAGTGCTGCTTTTCATCACCCAAAAAGTAAACTTCAACATTGCAACTGGCAAGTAAGGTTTTCAGGAAAGCACACAAGTAAGTTAACTCAATTTTTAAGAGTAATAGCGCTCCAAGTTTAGGAGACTTCAAACAGGACCTTAGTTGTTTCATTTTATTTTTGTTTCCATAATTGTCCCTGAAAAAGGGCCTCTTGACTGTACCAAAGTCAATTGATTCTCAAGTGTTCGCTGACATCATCTGCAAATAAGCGTGCTGCCAAATGAAGGCTCAAAACCACACGTCAAGGAGAACATGACAAATGATGGGTCCAGACCAGTTCATCAGCTCTTCGCCTTTAACAGCTCACTGTAGAGATGGCACAAAGGAAAGAATAATTTTCAAGGTTGAGATGAGCTACAAATACTAGTTACCTAAAAAAAAAAAACCCAAACCATTAAAACCTCCAGTCACAGACAAGCGCAGCTTCTCTTTGCACATCTCCAGCTGCCACTTATACCCTTGAAATCACACTTTGAAGCTCAGCTATAGTTATCTAGGAAACAACCTGGAGAAAGAGGTTGAGTCCAGAATCAAACACCCCTAAATTCAAGGCCCCTTTTCATAGAATGGTTTGGGTTGGAAGGGACCTTGAAGATCATCTTGTTCCAACCCCCCTGCCCTGGGCAGGGACACCTCCCACCAGCCCAGGTTGCCCCAAGCCCTGTCCAACCTGGCCTTGAACACCTCCAGGGATGGGGCAGCCATAGCTTCTCTGGGCAACCTGGGCCAGTGACATAGATCAAAATCATAGATCAACTTCACAGCCAACAATGAAGAATAGTAGTTGTATTTTTCAGCTTTGATAATCAATTTTGTTAATAAGACAACACATTAGCAGTGCAGAGGTTCCCAATTCATAAACACACGGGCATTTTTGGAATCCAAGCTGAACACCTCAGTGAGGAGGCAGTCTGGATCCCCACCCAGATGCCCCACAGGCAGCTAAACCACCTCTAAAACAACAAACTGGCAAATTACTGAAACATCTTGTGAGGGATGCCAGGAAAGCCACATCTCCACATATCTTCAAGTTCTTCTCCACTAACCACACATCCCTGTAGAGCTACCTACCAGAAACCAGAACACCCATGTGCACGTGGTCACAGTGACATGGCGTCATTTTACCCACACCCCAACAACACTTTAGAAAGCATCGGAAACCTGCATGCACCGCAGGACACCCAAGCACCCAAACAAAGCGTAATTCAGACATCTGTGGGCTCTCAGGCGTTTCCACCACATTGGCAAGCCAAGGCTGCTACCATGGTGTAGCCAGCTCAAACCTTGCTTGCTGGATTATGCGAAGGACCTTACTACAGGCCAAGGATTTAACTTCATCAGTCAATTTAGTCCCATTTGCACAGCAACATTTCCCTTCCTCACCCCACTAATGCCTTTATTGGGCTGAAGTGAACTGCAGATGGCACCTCAGGGAACAGGCCAGCCAACAACACCACACAGCATTGTGGCAGCACTGTTTGCTAGCGGAGTCCAGCAGGAACGACGTGGCAGCAACTACAGCCAAGCTCTGACATTAGCAACATCTAATATCAAGATTTCGCACATGCACACACACTCCCTCAAGCGCACAGGCCTTTGGGTCAGGAGGCAGAGCTGGTCTGGCAGCCACTCTGGGTGTTTGCTCAACGTCCATCGAGAGCAGCGTGAAAGAACCACCCCCAAAACATCAACGTGACCCATCTGTGCTCCCTAGGTTCTGCTATGAGCCTTCCTGCTTCAACCAGTCTTTGCTCGAAGAGGAGGAGTCTGGCATTCACTGCAGGTCAGGATCTGGCCGCCTGCATGCATGCGCATGGAGGGCTTTTTGCTTGGCTCCACCACACAAGCAGCACAAGGGAAAGCATTGCGAGAAGTCCGGTGGGGCTGGCTATGACCACATCGCTGCTGAGACCTGAAGGTGAATTTGGAGCAGGCATTACGAGCAAAGTTCAGGAGATTTAAGTGTTCAGTGTTTGGCCTAACTGCTTGTTCACATATGCTAAGAGCATAGGAGAGATTTTGCTGCCAACTCCTCCTAATTATTACATGTCTCACAGTCTCTGGTGATGCTCTTGAGCTTCAGCTGCTGAAGAGACAGACTTTAGAGGAGACACCCAGCTCCCACTGCCGTGGTGTTCACCTCAGACCTGCCCCTGCGTGTGCAGAAGGGTGGGAGAGGGGTCAGAAATGCAGTTCAGATGATGCATCCCAGAGGTTTAGAAAAATCCCATGATAAACATCACTGAATTCCCAGAGTAAGGAAAATTTTCAGTCATCTCCACGTTTCACTGGACCCAGACTGCAAGTTCCTGAAAGCCTGGGGCAGAATACGCAGCCTGGCAGAGGAGAAGGTGTCTGCTCTGGTCCAAAACCATACAGTGTCCTGGTTTGAGACAGGACATACTGTCTCAAAGTACGACATACAGCCACGATCAAAAAAAGTGCATTAATCACGACACCTTTCTAGATGCTGAAGCTACTTTGAGCAGTAAGATACACAGGGAATGAAGTCTTCTGATGCCGAGATACGCTTCCCAAAAATGCTTGCAATAAACACGCATAGAAAAAAAAAAAAGAAAAGAAAAACCTGCTGAACTGCTACAGCCTTTTCCTGGGAAAGGGGGAGAATGGCACAGCCCCAACCATCAGATTCAATGCCCTGAACCAGCATCGCTGCGACAACCCACACACTGCAAGAAAGCTGCAGAGTTTCAGTTTGTGGTGGCTTTTTTAAATTTAATGGGACTAGCTTGCAAACTACAAAGAGCAATTGCCCCGTAGGGAAATATGCTCTACCTACCCAATTACTGCAAAAACCAACCATGTGGCTGAAACAGCGCATTGTTTGATTTATTAATAAATGGATTGGAAACTCCAGCAAGGAAATTAATCTCGGGCTGTACCTGTTCCGGGATGATGTTGGGGTGAAGGACAGGACCAGGAACTGTGTGCAGTTCCTCTATGCAGAAACTTGGCCAGACTCCCAGAATAGGGGCCATGAATGCGAACATCTGTATTAAAAGGCAGAAAAATATTATTATGCAAAAGCATTTCAGCTTCCAAGCCCTTCTGTTCCAGGACTTCTAGCAGCCTCTCCTTCCAAATTAGGATGAACAGCTGCGACGTATTTGGCAAAGTAACCTCTGCCCTCAATTTAGAAGCTTTTTACATCACAAAATAAAACACATACATTTTAAAAACCGAAGGGACCGTTAAATCATCTAGCTTGACTTCTGTACAAGAAAGGCCACTGAGTGTCACCCACTTTCTTGAATATTGTGCTACAGCTAAATGTGGTTTCTAGGCACACTTTCTGAAGAGGCGTCTGATGGTTTTCAGAGGCTGAATATCCTAAACACTGCCTGCAGGAGAACAGGGAGAAACAGATCCGAGCAATCCACTTTTGTGAAGAATTGTTAGAGCCTGTTCAAGCAAAGTTATGTCCATTGATGCAAATGAAGACGGTTGTTGCAGACTTTAAACCATCCCTGCAGTATTTCCTAAGGCCACAGAGTGACAGTTCAAAACAGTGCAACCCACTCAAAACAACAGGGAAAACAGTGTAAGATGATGCTGTTTTGCAAAATAGCATCAAAACCATTGAAAAGCACTCGGAACATAGCACCAGATCCTCCAAGTTAATCCTTCATACATCCACACGTCTGTAGCACGATGCAGTTACCACTCAACGTCTCTAGACATGGCAAAACGTGCCTCATTTAGAGCTACATCCCACAAAGAGAAGAGCCTGCACGCGCAACTGCCAAGTAATTCAGTTTAACAAAAAACAAAACTCCGCTTAAAAGCAAGCAGCACATCAGGATTTTAACCTTCCCAAAACGTGCCAGTTACGGGAAGTTTTTCCAGGGAACCACAAGACCTTCCATGNCACAAAGAGAAGAGCCTGCACGCGCAACTGCCAAGTAATTCAGTCTAACAAAAAACAAAACTCCACTTAAAAGCAAGCAGCACATCAGGATTTTTCTGGGTAACCTTCCCAAAACGTGCCAGTTATGGGAAGTTTTTCCAGGGAACCACAAGACCTTCCATCGGGAGATTTCTTAAATCCAGGATGCAACTTCTGTTCTAAGCCAGAGACCACTGAGATAGACCGATCCTTCTGCTGGACAACGGGAGTGAAAAGCCAATGACTATTTGGGTATAGCATTTGGATTGGACGGGTGCCTATCTACCCCATGCTAGCTGGGTTTATGCTCATGGGCTAGATGGCAAGCCAGACAGAAAAGAATTCTGAGCTAGAGGTTTTCCCACCTGGGTAAAATACATCACCCTCTTCCCAGATGTTCATTTTCAGCATCTGTAGGAACTTAGGGGCTCCAAAATCAAGCCAAGATTTCTGAGCAAGGCTTGTTGCACGGCTCCATTAATCCTAACTTTAGAGTCCTGCAGAAGGACTTGTTTTTTCCCCACCATTTTTAGCCAAAGGACCTTCCCCACATGCAAACAGCATTCTTCAAAGGAGCACAAAACTGTTGCAGTACATTGGCGTGCAATGGGGCGGAGGGGAACCACAGCGTGACACAAACACTTGCTCTTTCATGCAGCGCTATCTCTCTGTGGCTTTCACCAAAGCGGTGGGATGTGTCACCCAAGGAAAATAAAAGCAGATGATACACATGCACCAAAAATTACATTAGTAGTGGAAAAAAGTGCACAGGAGCATCCTGCTCCCCAGCCTACCTTGCCCTCCTCCTGACCTCCAAATCAGCTATCAGCAGCACAGTGGTAGGACTTTTATGAAAGGGATGGGAGAGAAGAGAGTATTGGGGTAGGCCTTCTGTTTCCTGTTATATCGACATTTACTCCCCTTTCATAAACACATAGGATGGCAGCAGCTGTTAAAAGCAACCACCTATTTAACTGTACTTCACTGAAAGTTTGCTCTCCCTGAGCCTTTTATTCTCAATTCCACATTAATCTAATAACAAAGGGATGAGGTTGAAGGACAACATGTGTCTTTGGGCAGAAGAACTAGTAGAAATAAAGAAACACTGGGCAGGCTCAGCTCCGTGCCTGGCTGAAGCTTACAGCAAATATTTCAATCCCTCACTCCAGCACCCCTGTACTGAGTTGCGCAGAGCTTCCAAAAAGCTCTTTAGCACAGCAGACATCTAGACAGGTTTCTCCCAGATGATGCAGGACATGGGAGCATCTCTCTCAGCTCAAGCCTCAGCTTCTCCCTCCAAGTCTCCCTTTTCACCCCGAAAACATGCCCAACATTTGGGCAGCCCATCACTATTTTGACACCTTCCCATCCTAAGCTTGCTCTGTCTCCCCACAGCAGCAACCTTTATATCAGCTTGTGCCCCACCATCTGCACAGCAGCATCTCCCACCCATTGCATCTGGCAAGACCTGGTCTTTCCATCACATCTTTCCTCCTGCTGGTGAAGTACCAGCACCCTCATGGAGCACTCAAACCCACTCACACATCTCCCCTGGAAACTGATATACATCTCTGAGAACGGTTATAGCTGCAGGACACCACTGTCTTGGACCATCTGTCCTCCACCGGTGGCTTTGCAGGAAGTTCAACCTCTTCAGCACAGAGACGTATCCACTTTCTTTTATCCTTTCCCTGAAAACTGCTATTCACAGCCATTTAAAATTAATGCCAAGAGTGGTGCCAAGTTTAAATTGTTCTTATAAATATCTAATCCACTGCTGAAAATAAAGAGAGGACACCAACAGGAGGCTGTTTGCAAAGCACAGCTCATCAGCAGTCCCCAAGCAGGACCCTGTGGGAACGCGGGCTCTTAGCTTCCATCAATACCTTGCACAATTATTTTCAGCCGTTCAGTTTTAGTGGGAATGGCTGGCTGTGAGCTGGGATGCGGCCAAGCAGTAGTGACAAGAAGGTGGTCATGCCCCAGGTGACAGGACACATGCTGGAGAAAGGCAGGACACCCCAACTACTCTCAGACTGTTGCCTGCATGACCAACCACCACCTCTGGCCCCACCACCTATGCTTAGCAAGGGAACATCATCACAAGGTAATCCTGCTCTTTGTTATTTCCTCTGTTTCATTCATTTACTCCCACTGGTACCAGGTTTCCTTCTCATCTAATTAATTTTTGTGGTCATTTTGGACCCACGGAGCATCCTTGATCAACTTCCACAAAGTCTACTTTAATGAGAGGCAGGGAGATTTCTTCTATTTGGTGGGGAAAATAAAGAAAAGGGGTAAAAAAAGTCTTCTCCATTGACCAATACACCCTCCCCAGGGCATCTAGCCACTTAGCAAGGACACACTGCAAAGTCGTTCTCCAATGTTTTATGCTCTGCCACAGCACAACTGTCCTTGTATGTCTTCCAGAACACCCGGGAATTGGGAAAAGGTGCTGGGGAAAGCAGACTCATTGGATCAGAAGACTGACGAAGTAAAACCCAAAAGTAAAGAAAAATCACTCAAGTCCAATTGATGAACAGCAAGGTCACACTCGCTTCCCTCTGGGTGAGAAAAAAATAAAGTCTCGCCTGGAAAAGGACAGCATTTTTTACCATCCTTGTTGAGATTAGAGAGAACGCTTCAGACACCAAAACAGACCAACAAGTCAAACTTCATGATACTAATATAATGTCACTTCTGTCATTTGCTTTCTTCAAAATTCACACACAGTTGTGGCTCTAGACATGGGAAAGGACTAAATATCTAAGGAAACAGCGATACACTGAATTAACCTGTGTTAGTGTAGCTACCAACAATGAAATTTGCACTGGCAGGAGTACAGGTTCCCATTGCCTCTTTTGAAAAAGAAGTTATCCAACTCAATTTAAAAAGTCTAGCTGTAGTGCTAACAGCAGTTACACAGCCGAGAGGCAAAATATATTTGTTTCGGAAAGCAAGCAGAAAAACAGACTCTTTTTCTCCCCCCTTTTAGAAGGAATTCAGTAAATATGATGCTGTGTAAGCCCTCTCCAGCAATAGCTAAATCATCCCTATGTTATCAACACTCTTTTGGTCACAAATCCAAAACATGGCATCATACCAGCTACTGCGCAGAAAATTAACTCTATCCCAGGCAAAACCAGTACAGGGGACTCACAGGGGCAGCCTGGAAAAGCTCTCCCATACGGGGTGATAGGTTAAACCACGAGTTGATTGAGCACCCATGTCTCATCTCTCACCCAGCATCATCCAAACTGGTAAAGATTTTGCAAGAGTGGTTGCACACCACTGTCTTTAGACTGGAAGGACATCGCCGTACCCAAGTGCTTAGGGAAAAGCCCTGGCAAAACGCAACTGACAGAGCTTCCAGTTCTTGTCAGCAAAGCACAGGGTTGGTTCCAAGCGACCATGGCCCAAAAATCCCCCTTTCCCCCCTCAGAATCATAGAACAGTTGTGGTTGGAAGGGTCCTTTAAAGACCATCTAGCCCAACCCCCCTGCCATGGGCAGGAACATCTTCAACTACATCAGGTTGCTCAAGAGCCCCGTCCAACCTGGCCTGGCATGTTTCCAGGGATGGGATCTCCCACCACTCTGGGCAACCTGGGCCAGTGTTTCCCCACCCACAGTATAAAACATTTCTTCCTTACTCTAAATCTATTAGTTTAAAGCCANCCCGCTATAAAGTTTGTCTCCATCTTTCCTGTAGGTCCCCTTTAAGCACTGAAAGACCTCTTTTTCCATGCCTCCCGCCTGCCTGCCTCCCCCCTTTCTCCAGATGCTGCTCCAGTTCAGTGCTGGCTGTTTGTAGCCCGAAACGCATTTTGCAGATGCTCTGCAGTAAAAACCTTTGACACCTATAAAGCATTATAAATCATAGGGCACGTTAATCGCCCAGTCTGAGCCCATAATCCTAACTCAGGCACAACAGTCAATGGGTTTTGCAGACTCCCTCCCACAGGCGTTTTGCCTCCATCGGGACTAAGCCAGAGATTTAGCATTAGGCAAACATCCTCACCCTGACAGTGTTAGGCGGCACCAGGCAGGCAAGTTATCAAACACCGTGGCTTTCCAGGGGTTTCAAGGACTTGGGATTTCCCATCCTTCAAACAAGCATTACTGAAGTAGGAAACAGCATTCACATGGAGCAAGCAGGAATTTACGGAGGCCCCAATATCTGCAGTCAATGGCCAACTATTTATATTGAAGAATGGCTTTGGAGGAAAAACACATCCCAAACCCATTAAGGCTGTATTTATTGAATAGACTGTAATTTATAATGCTGCCCAGCAGCCTGGCCCTTTGGTGAAGCAGTCACGAATACATGAGCTTTCTGGGCTTCTACCTCCATGGTAGGATCTACAGGTGACCAGCAATGGTCTTCTGCACAGTCGCCTGTCTAAGCCTTGCCCTATGGCAGGTTCATCCTAGCCTTTCTAGGAGCTGTCTGAGGATGAAATTCAACAAGGGCAAGTGTAGG
>RSEF01000001.1:220671059-220688684 GCA_003993805.1 Himantopus leucocephalus | reverse complement strand
AAAAAAAAAAGTGTGCAAGTTATGCAGAGAAGCCGGGCACAGAATGCAAATTCTGACCTACTTCTCCCTTCTGGCTGGGAGAGGGCACGAGGCAGCTGCTATTGCTGCTCCGCAAGCACAAGAGATGAGCAGGAGCCCTGCCAAAATTTCTGCAGCGATGCCTCTTCCAGACGCAGGCTGTTCCGTGCAGGCTGCTTGCAAGGCATGGGCAATCCTCCTTCTGCCCAGGCAACAAGACCACAACCAGCTGGTCCAGCAGCAGATGAAGTCAGGATGGGCAGGGGTCTCCAAAGAGCCTGGATTCAACTCTCATGCCAGGTTCAAGGCCAGGTTGGACGGGGCTCGGAGCAGCCTGGTCTAGTGGCAGGTGTCCCTGCCCATGGCAGGAGGGGTGGAACTAGGTGATCTTTAAGGTCCCTTCCAATACAAACCATTCTATGATTCTAAGTACTTCCCACTGGACTCCTTTGCCAGCACCCACCTTAATTCTGCTACAGGTAGGATGGGGAACAGCAGCGTCCTCCAGGTAGGTGGGAGATGAGATGCTTTCAGAAAGCCTCTCTCAAAACCAGCCTCCAAGGTGGGAAGGAGGACAGGGACAAAGCCATTGAGCTGACAGACACATTGGTTTGACTACTGGACACCCATGGACTGCAGTGTCCTCTCTGATCAAGATCCACATGAAAGCCATCCACTCTCCAGATGCAACAAGCCAAAGGTGCAAGGAAGCCACCAGAGGAGAGGAACAGGGAGCCAGAACAGAAAGAGTTTCACCCAGCAGCTCCTCCACTGGAGGAAACCTCTCAGTCTTATTATGCAAGCTGAGGCTCTCAAACCAGATCTTCACACTGGACTACCTACCCAAGAGCCACCAACTTTCTACAAGGTCAGTCTGCAGGAAAGACACTGGCCTTCAGCCCCTTCTTGCCCCAGCAGGGTGGAGTCCAGTCAGCCCAGTTACTGCAACCAGAGGTGAAGTGGAACCAGTGGCATTCATGCAAGACTCACCCTACAGTACTTTGTCTCAGAAGGTTCACTTTTTTTTTTTATACACACTTTGCAAAAACCGAGAGCAACCTTTAACAGGAGTCATGAGAAGCCTTCTTCCCAAGCTATTCCAGACACCTTTCTACAGGAGAAAGCCATTCAGGGGAAAAAAATTCATCTGATCTCACACAGATGTGAGATGATTAGGTTAACCATCAGCTTAGGTTAGATGACTCCTGGACATGTGTTATTGCAAAATATTTTCATTAAAGCACTGAGCTGTGTCAACACAAGGTGATATAGATTAAATGCAACCAAGAGCTAGTGATCTTGCATCAACCAAAGATCCAGCTCATTTTACACAGTCTCATATTACTCCACCCAGGACACACAATGCAGCTGGCTTTTGCCCATGAGCGCCCACCTGGAGCTTGGGTGGAGGTTATTGGATGTTCCTGGCTTATTGCAGCCAACTGAAAAGAAATTGGGAGAAGCAGAGAAGCACTGAGCCTAGCAGTTATGAAATGGCTCCAAGTCTCAGCACTTTTCCAGCTCTAGCACAAAGGCACACGGTGCCCAGAGGGCATAGAAGTTACCTGCCAAATTTCAAGCAATGGGAACATGAGCGACACGGACAGTCCCACATCCCAGCAAGAAACAAGCGGCTAAAACCGTGTCCAGTGATGCATTTCCAGAAAAGCACTGGTTTCTCATCAGTTCTTGATATGCAAATACTATCATTTATTATGCACATTAATCTCTTAACGATACAGTCTAAAGTATATTATTCAGCATCTCCCAAACCTCCTGGTTGGCATAAATGCGGTTATAGATAGAGCCATAAAATCCTCACTGTACTGGCCCGGCAATCACAATTTCTGTCCAAAACCTACTGCAAACTCTGATTATAGAGAAGGCTTTGTTCAGCCAGTCTCCTTCCTTTCCCTTGGGAAACCTATATGTCAAAAGACCAATAAATGCTGGAAATTTATTATGTGGGAAGACAGTCATGCAGAGTAAGAGAGGAATGAGAGCTAAGCCGAATTTATGTTTTAAATGTTCGCAGAGCCCTGTGGTAGCAAGTCAAATTTGTTGCTCCTCTGTTTATCTGCACGTAAATATTTGGGGGTGAAGGGATGTAAAGTAGAGAAGGATTATCAGCGTCACAGGAATGTTGGGCTGGAAGATGTAGTTCAGATTTAAAGACTGTTCAGGGATTGTGTTGCAAGAAAACAGGAAAAAACCAGTTTACCAGGAATCGGATAACACCAATTTAAAGACTCTTTATCAGCATTGATTAAGGAAAGATTGGTCTCTTCCTGAAGGACAGCAGGTGAATCACCACAGGTCCTTAAAGCTCTCATCCCTCATTAATAGATGGCACTACCCTGGGCTCTTGGAGGCATCTCTAGCATAATTTTGATGTTTAAATAAACAAGAGTTAGATACGTGGTATTTGGGGTCCTTCCAGGCTCCCAAGTAACCCTCCAGCAGATAGGGGATTTGGTACCCTGTTCCTCACCACCTATGCAGACACCTAAAGCACAACCTGCCAGATGAGCACTCATTTCTCCCCAGCCTCTCCTGCAACACTCAAACACCACCTGGATCGTTCACTTGCCTTTCCTGCAGGGCTGCAGGCAGGGAAACGTGCCTGCATTGTAGTTAAGCAGTTATGGGTTTAAGGTTCATAGGATGCAGCTTACAAAAGTCTCCCTCTCCCACCCTACAGAAGAATGAGCTGGGATGGTAAACACAGCACTTCATCCTTCCCACCAAAACCAGACTGTAAACAGCCCAAGGGGTTAGACAGGTACCTGGGATGTGCGAGACTTTCAAACCTGTGTTGTCTTCCTCCCACATCCCAGGTGAGCCGCCTGCCTTGTCCGTCAACAGCATTTCTACTCAAACCAAGAGGAAGAGAGCTTTCAGCTCCAGGATGGAGAGTCACCAAGCACACGATGCCTCCGTTGTTTTGGCTTTAGCTAGCGAGCAGATGTTTAGAAGAGCTCCCAAGGTCTGCCCACATCTGAACCACTGCTACTGGAATAGCACAGAGAGCTTGGGAACAATTTACCACTCAAAAACATTTGTCTTCAGCAGCCTTGCTGCCCTGCCAGCCCCTTGCCAAACCCATTTGGCCACATAACCTAACCAGCCAACTTCCATCAGATTGGTTGGCAGTTGCTGGCTGCTCTTCACAAGGATACAAGGGTTTAGCAGGTCCTTCAAGGTTGCTGGCAGGACACTGCTGCCTCTGCTTTCACACACACCTGTGCTGGTGCACCACCACCACAAGCCAGCTCTGAGCAAGTCAAGGCATTGCAGCTGATGAGCTGCTGATGAGCTGCTTTATTCAGGGTCCAGGTAGCTCCCCCTGCAAGGAATCAAGCACCACATGGACACCTCTGTTTCAGAGACGTTCAGCATGGTGTTCCCATGGAGATCTGTCCCCATTGGGTACTGCGCAACAAAGACATTTAACTCTACATTGATATTCTTCACTTTGGAGGAGTTTAAGATACCCAACTTGTGTATAAAGAAGAATGGAAGGGGAAGTGCGTCACATAAGCAGTTAAATGTTTTTGACATGGCAAACACCAGAGGGGAATCAGAGAGCACTGTAGCTTGACAAATGAAGCAGATGGCCTGAGTCTTGGTGTGGCCAGTCACAAAGCAGACATTTGAAAGAAATAAATATGCACCGCTGCCTCCGCTTCCAAGGAGGTGGTGGGAGATCCACTGAGGGAAGAAGTAGAGACATTCATGAGTTCATATCATCTGGAACTGGTCAAGGAACCCAATTCTTGCCTCTGCCACTGCATTGTGTTTGTGAAACACATGCTTGGCAGCATGAAGACTAGTCAGGATTTCTTCCTGCACTACTTTCTACCTTTATCAGCCTTCAAGCACAGCTTCACATCAGCTCCCGGACCCACCTGTGCCCCCATCCCAGTCTTCATCAGGTCACTGTGCTCTTTGCAAGGAGGAATGGCCTTTCCCCATGGGTTTGCAGAGGGCCCAGAGAGGCACAATCAGTTTAGTTTTATTCGCTGCAGAGTGGTAGAAGCGTACGTCAATAACTTAAAGGGTTATTTTCTCATAACAGTTAATAGCTACTGCAGGAACACAACAGCATGCCTGCCCAAAGCGACCAGGGAGGCAGACAAAGCCGAGTTCGTGCCAACGCTGCTCTTTGTTCTTCATCTTTTGAGGGACACAGCAACTGTTCCTCTAGGAAAAGAACAGCAATTTTTGTGCAGGAAATCCAATATACAAGCTGTGCTGCCTGCTGAATAGACCACTGCCGGTAGCTCAGGTCACTCTGCTCTATTCTTTTGTCCTCAAGCTTTTCTCCATAACTGAAGGCAAAGCTTTTACTGACGACAGAAATTCTCAGGCTGCTGTGGACTCCAGACCAGGAATTTCAGAAAATCCCAACAGCCACACACCAGATTGAAAAAAGGGAAGGGTAGGTGGAAATCAGAGCTACAAGCCCATCTCCATCTGCCCCAAAGGGCTGGACACTTGTCCCTTCTTCCACATCACCCCTGGTCTCTCTTCAAGCAATCCCATGCTAGTAATGTAACTCGTTAGCTGGGAAATAAGTAGCTTCTCAGCCATCCTTCCTCTTTCTCTTATTTCTCCATGACTGAGCTGGGATCCTCTCCTGGCCTTTTCCAGAGAACTTTTATTAATGCATCGAATATATATGGGCTCATGCACTAATGCACAGGAGCCACCTTTGGGGCATCATCCCAAAAAACCCACATACCCCAAGCTACCAACTACCTGTTCTAGATGTGTACCGTCTTCAGGGGTGAGAGTCACATCCCCCCTTTCCCTGGAGCTCACTCTTCAAGCATGACTCTCATGAGTGGCTTCAACACCATCCTACCACACAACTTCTAAACCAGAATTTCCTTCTTCCTCACCACTCTGGTGAGGCACATCAGCCCTTCCCTAATGTTTTTAGGGAGATAAGGATGTAAACTAGCTCCCTAGCATATTTAGATAAGTGTTAATTAACTGTGTCTCTACTCTTACAGACCTAGCTGTTTTAGGACTCTTAACAGCTGCAGGTTTTAACAAGAGGGTCACTTCACTATCTGCTAGGAAAGCTGTATTTTATTCCTCACCACCTCTAGCCTTTTTAAATTCAGAATTAAAGTCTTTATACACAGCTTAGAGCAAGTTGCAAGAGAGCATATGGATTCGTCTTCACCTCCAAGGCAAGTTAATACCGATCCAACAAAAGGAGAAAGCAAGTCACACAAAGTAGGGTTTAAACCTTCATAGCAGCAAAGTCATTTTCACAGCAGAAAAGACAGACCAGCTGCTAGGAGAGTAGCTGGTTGCATTTAATAGTAGCTGGGATTGACAGGGGATTGAGGGAGCCCAGGGACATCTCAGGTCCACATTCTGCAGTGGACGCAATGGAAGAGGAGATCTCAAGTCATCATTCCCATTTCCTAGTTTCCTACTGCTTTCTCCATTCTTCCGTAAGAGACAATAAATGCCTCCTCTGCAGTTTGCATTAAACCAGGGAGGAACAATGATCTTTTTTCTGCAGCGTTAGAGAGTGGTGGTGGTGGAAATCAATACATCACAAACATTTCCTGCCTTGCAAGGTTAATCACTCCAGCTAGCTATTAACATATTTCCGAGCATAGTTATCTGCCAACATATTAGATCTTCAGTTGCACAGAACAGCAAGACACCCAAGTCTCCAAGAGTCACAGAAATGGTTGTGCAACCTACCAAGGTCTCCACTTGGCTTCCCCTGAGTAGCTCCGATGTCCCACCAAGCACCAGCTTGCACAGAAATGCTGTGTTCAAGGCTCTGCCTTGGCTACGTTTTCTTTACGCTGCCCCACAGGTTCATGTGTTAAAAAAAGCCTCCACAGTTGTACAAACCTTGTTTTCCAAGATGCCAAAAAGGAGGAAGAAATTAAAGTCAAGGCACTGATTTATGAAGATGTTGATTTATACACTGCAAACATATGCTGGAAGGGGGAGGAGGATAAATTAGCACAGACAGTCCAAGTTGACACATCTTTGTTATTAGCCTCCTGTCATCTCTGGGACAGGGATCCAACCGCAACGGAGAGCAGGACTCTGATCCAGCGCCTCCGGGTCTGCCAGCCCCGGTGATTAACTGCACAGATGTTAATTACAGGATGTAAACAGTGCCCTCGCCTGACCCATAACTTGACGTCAGGCATTTACAGCTCAGCCACTGCTCTGGGGAGCCAGTCGGCCGTACAGCGTGGTTGCACACGTGCCACCTCTTCTCAAGCCATTGCAGCCCCTTCCCACCGTCCTCCAGTCTGGGGCAGCAGATGACATCAAGCGTGACACCACCTGTATTTTGCACTCTGTATTTTTACCCCCACCTTCTCCATTTACCAGGTAAAAAAAAAAAAAAAGCTCCTCAACACTAAGAGCTCACAGAGCTTCTACCACAAATAACAGACAAGGAAGGATTAAGGCATCACGTCAGCCCAAGCATCCAAGAAACACCTTGAGGAGTGCACAGCAGTGCTTTCCAAGGCACCCCTGGACCAACACCAGCCCACAGCATCTACAAAATCTGGTGGCTCACTCTCATGAGAAGCGCCACAACAGGATCCTTAAATGCTTCCAAAATTTTCCCTGCCACAAAGGCACCACTGCTGTCACAGCGGTATTTGGCGACGAAGGACTCCTCAGGCAACAACCCACAAGGACAGCCATTGTGTGACCAAGACAGACAACAGCTGGCACCTTAATGCATGTCACCGTGACCTTCTGCTGCTCCAGGAATAAACAGAAGCATAACAAGATAACAGAAATGCAAGTACACCAAGGAATAAAGCAGTTATTCCTGATGAATATTCATTAGCGTCTTTCCTTGCTGTAATCTTCCCGAACATTTTTTTTTTTTAATCCAAATGTTTAGGAGAGAAGAGTAAATCCCACCAGCTCAGGAGACATCTGACTCTGCTAGTTAATAAAACCAATGCCCAGCCCTACAAAGCCTCTGAGCCTTTCCACCAAAGGAAAGGCAGAAATGAACGCTCTCCCATCTCCCAGAAAGTTTGCCTTCGCATTAGCTTCCCTCTCAGTATTTCTGTAGGCAGCTTTTGAGCCATCTGAAAAGCACCGCTTCATGCTAAATTCATAGCCAGAAGGCACAGACACTAAAAGAGCACGCGGAGCGGAGTCAGGATTTCTAGACTGATTTTTGAACTGCAAGCACTTAGAAGAGCAAATGACCTTAGGTGAAGTTAGCTGGCGTTAACGAGAATTCAACACCAGCCTCTCTAGTTTCGGGTACTCCCTTTGGACGGCTGAACATCAGCTCTTCCCCATAAAGGGGCCAAAGAACTGCCTGAGCACGGCATTCCCAAGCACCAGGTTTTAGTGTGTGGTCCCACAGAGGCCGGATCCTGAGTTTCTGCCCCTCCATCCATCCCCACCTGTGCACCACATGGACTCCTGCTCATCCCACAGGGATCGATGCAGGATTGATGAGGCCATTCCTGCTTAAAATGAACGGGGCTCCTGCGCCCTACGGTGCAGCCCCTGATGCAGAGCAGCCTAAAAGACAAGGGGTTTGGTTATCCTCCGTTTTGGAGCACAGAGATTCCTTTCTCCCTTGAGGTCCCANTGTTTTGGCCAACGCAGCCCCAAAAGCACAGAGATTCATTTCTCCCTTGAGGTCCCAGGAGACGCGGGGAATCAGGCTGGAACAAGGCACATGCCATGTCACTGTCACCCATCGCAAAGGGGTGGGAAAGTCCCAGGTGGACAGGACTTGTGCCACCACAACATTTCAGAGGTGCCTCCAGCTACACCACACACACATGCACACGAGTGTTTCTTTTTCTTCCGTTCCAAAGGTTCCCCTGACAGCTTAAAAAAAAAAAAATCTGTATTTTTCCCTCCTTATTTCCCCCCACACCACAGTATGAAACACAAGCTAATAAGGTCCCCTCGGACCAAATGTGATGGGCACAGATAAGGTCAGTCTGGTGCTTATCTCCCACAAAGCTGCCTATTATTAGCAAAACACGCTCAACTCTACAAACAGTGCATTAGCGCAGATCAGCCAGAGCAACACTGGTGGCCGGGCCACCCCACAGCTGTCACCTCGAAGGCACCTGGCTCGCACCAGCATGCTGCAGGAGGCCAGCAGAGAACTGGGATGGCTTTACGTAGGAATGAAGGAGTCCCTTGCACTATGAAGGTATCCCTTCGCACTATGACCCTTGAGGCAGCTCTCCAGTAACTGGTTCAGAACACAAAGCTAAAAAAAAAAAAACACAACACAAACAAGACTTTGGGAGTAATTTCTAGCTGTAGAAAAAATTCATTTTTTTTCCTCCATGCTTTTGTGGGCAGCCTCGTTCATCTGCCGCTAATCTCTGCTCAGACGTTCTCTATTGACACCAATTTTGAATAAGTACAGGGATTAAATGGGGTGATTGAGACAACCAAGGTCAGGCTGAACAGGAGCTGCAGCCACCCTTCGCAGCACAGACCTGCCCCATCTATGCTGTTTGCGGTCCCTATCTCAAGGGACATGACAAAAAGGTCCTTCACGGCTTTCTGTAGCACCAAGCTGAGGCTGGTGCCTTTGCGCGTTGTCNACGTTGTCTGGGGAACAAACTACAGAGACATGGCAGCGTACGGGAGCCCAAAACTCACCCCAGGAGGCAAAGAGGCTCCTGGGTTCTTTGCAACATGGTTCCACCAAGAGTGGCAGGTCCAACGCTCAAAATGATGATCACCAGACAGCTCACCTGCAAAACTCCTCAGCATAGACCTCAATGATCTTAAGGGTCTTTTCCAACCTAAATGATTCTACAATATAACACTAGGGAGACCAAGTTTGTAGACTTTCAAAGGGGAATATGCTTTTAAAAGCAAATTCCTCCAAGACCTATTGTAAAATAAAAAAAAGACAGTTGTATTTAAACAGGGATATAAATTTTACACAGCTAATGCAAGGTCACCAAGCAACAAGCATGGAGGCTGGAAATGTATATCTGATGACAGCATATCTTTAAACATCGACTCTGTTCCTCTGCTCTTTTCTGTGCCTCTGGATCAGCTTTTTGCATTGAAGACTTTCCAGAAGTACCTTCCCTGGGGCCCAGACTCGAGGGCAATTCAGCTAAGAAAAAAAGGACACAAGAGAAGAGCAAACAACTTGTGCAGAGTCAGCAGCGTATTCTGGTGCCTAAATCAACTGACTTGTTTTCTTTTGAGGAATTGGAAAGGAAGGAAGCGGATCAGCACTTCAGAAAAGCAACGCTACTACAGCTGTATCCATGGAGCATTTCTGATTCAAAACAGGCTCCAGCAATCTAAGGGCTGCTGCAGGTTACACGGGAGCTTGTCTTGGAGACTTATTTGACATTTCTGGATGAGCCAGTGATGTTATTCCTTGCACAAAAGGAGAGCTGTATGTGCAGTGCTTAGAAGAGTACCGAAGTTGGGAAGAAGTCCTGTAGAGACCAAACTTCTGCCATCCTCTTCCAGGGAGGGATGCCCTGGAGAACACGTTATCACCTCCCAACAGGGAGGAAGGGGGAATCTCAGCCCACCTCCCAGAATAAGTCAACCACGAGGTGACTCAAGCCCCAGATCCTCCAGCCTGGCCAGCACCGGGGTAACATTTCAGTGTTTGGACCCCTGCTAGAGAGACTCACTGTTTCCAGCATATCTCCTAATAGCTCCTCACTTCATTATTTTTCTTTTCCTTTTTTAATTAAAAGCAGTGATAATGAATCGGAGAGAACAACCTAACAGTTTTGCTCAGCAGCATCAGGGGTAGCATTTTAGGTGCTGCAGCCACCACAGTTCCAATTCCCACTGCATCAGCATCCCCTCTGTGCTTCCCACAATACCCAAATGAGCTCTCAGTACAAGAGAAAAGTCCTCTGTGCAACCACGCTTGTCCCCATGAGACAGCATTAAACAGTCCGGATAGAGTCTATTTAAACATTGTCTAAAAATACATTTGGCTTTTGACCACTGCAGATGCAGGTAAAGCCTCGCGGTGACTGTGATATTGCAAGGACAGACGCTTTAGGTACAGCTTAGGCTACACTGTTTCAGGGTCTTATCTGTCAAGTCAGCAAACAACATCATTTCCAAGCAATCCTCAGTCAATAATCATTTCAAAGGATTACTTGCAATTCCTAATCTCCATGTGCTTTGAGAAGAACACAAAAAGGAACTTCTTTTTTTTAAATAAAGTAATTAGGAACATTGATGGATGCCTAACAGCTCACAGGAGAAGCCAGAGTGAGAATTTGCATTGGTTTCGATTCTTTAAGACCCCGAACAGCCTCTATTCCTGCACATGTAGGAAGGCAGTCAGCTGGCACCTCGTGGTACCCACGGCCAGTTAATCAAGCATATGAAAAACCAAAAGAAAAAAGCCACGTTGGCCAGAGAAAGTGTTAGATTTGCTCTGTGGTACTTCTACAATACAGATTTAGCCCAATATTTTTGTGGTCAAAACATCTGCTGGGAGGCAATTTCCATTCCTGTGGACCCAGAAGGACTTAGAGGTGCTCTTGGCCTCCCCACAGCCGGGCCCATGTAGCATCCATCCATCAACCTCTCTTGCAAGCAAAAGCTCCTCACCATTTCCAAAATCCAGGGTACTTGGTACTGAGCTTGCTGGGACATGAGAAAGAAACATAATCGGAGGTAGGAAACCACTGCAGTTTGTACAAGAGCCTCAACGGTCACCTCTGCAGCCTGGAGAACTCCAGTGTGTTGTCCCCCACTCAGACAGAAAGTCACATTAAGGCCAAGCAACATATTCAAACCCCTGTAACCTTTCAATTTACTTCTCTAAAGAAATTAAACTTGTCACGTTTAGGTCAGGTTACACCTTACCTGGACTACCCGATGCCTTGGCATTTCTGGTGCCCCCTTGTTATGGGTGGGGGAAGGAGATTAAAGAGAATCATTTTAAATTAAGCCCAAAGAAATTCCTTTAGAAATATTAGAACTGATGATGCCACAAATACAGAGTTAATGTATGCACTAGACCACCACTCTGCCATATTTGGTTTTTTTGAGGTATTCTTGCATTAACAATGGAAAAGTCACTCCCCTCCTCCCCGTTTTTCGTTAGCTGCACTGGCTTTGTAAGGGCAACCAGGAGATCAAAGCGATCTAGAAACAATTCAACCAAACCATTAGTATTGCCAGTAAAGCCAGAAAACCTGAATTTCACATTCCTGAGCAAAGTTGGAGTCTTCCAGTGGCAACTGGATCCCAGACTTACCCTCTGGACTGTACTGGGAACAGAAGGTAGTGTTAAATCCTCGGAGTTGGCTGATTATTTGTTACAGCTCTATCACAGTTCTCGCCACGTGTCCTAGAATTTAAATATACTGTAGAATCCAAGACAGATACTAACATAATTTCCAGAAAAATTGGCCTCATCCTCCACATTACTGCACAAGATGCTTTCCTTAGAGGACCACACTCCCGCAGAGCATCCAGCTATGCAAGCCTCCACCACAGAATGCTCCCAGTTCAAGTCAACACATAAGTGTCAGCTTTCCAAGAGAAGCGCCTATCCAAAACCATAACTATGGCAGTAACCTGTCCATGAAGATGAGTTTCTGCAGCAGAGCTGGACTAAATCACCTACATACACCTTCCCTTCTGTGGAGTGGAGTACCCACCCCAGCAGACAACTTCAGCTATGCCAAGTGGGAAGTTCTCAGATCCTCATCAGCTTTGTACTCCAGGGAGACAACACCCTCTCCTCCTCTACACTAGTAATTTTTAGCAGGGAAGTGTACATGTGCTCTCACTTTTCAGCTTCTTCCACATAAATTCTAACCCCAAGGCTCTCATTTGCTAGAAAAAAGGTGGTTTTGCACCAACTTGCTAGAACGGGTCCTGTAGCTGCAGCATTTTATTGCTGCTCTGCAAACCGACGAATGAGAACCCAAAGAGAGCTATGAGCTGCACAAGGTCAAGGGATCCCGCTCCAAAATCTACACACAGAAGGACAGATCAACACCATCCCAATGCCCCGGGGTAGACCCTGGACACCAGGACAGTCTGTGAAACCCAACTATATCATTCCAGCACGTATAAGTTGCACCTGGAAGGATTTAGGTCACTTCTCTCCATAAAATTCATTGTGTACCCTATGCAAGAAGGTAGTTTACCCCTGCCCAAGGGAACAAGGTTTTAAATCCCCACCGTGGACTTCTGAGCTTCTTGCTTATTCTCAGTGCTTTGCATTAGAGCATCTCGCACAGGCTCAGACTGTTAATAACCGGTGTTTACAGTAGGCGTTGGCCTTATCAACAGGATGAATGTGTTCTGGCTGCATGCCCCATTCCGCTGAAGCATGATATAATCCCTTAAAACATATTATCAAGGACTGCTGTTGCTTAATTAGCCCATGTGATTTCCACCTAACGGGAGAGGGCAAAACCCGCCAGTTTGCTGCTGCCTTTCCTAGCTCACTCCATGAGCTAAGCAATCCAAAGCCTATCATGAAACATTCACACCAGCCGCCTTTCCTCTTCCTCCCTGGCATAAATCACCGACAGCTCCCTGCAGGAAGCTCTTCTGATAAATGCTGAAAGGACCTGGAAGTTCTTATCTGCTGTGCCATGAAGTCTAGGGGATATTTTGAAAAAGAAGTAGGTCATAGCGAAATAACTGCATAATCAGGTGGTTACTTATATCCTTAAGCCCATAATATCCAAGGGCTTATTATTTCTGCATATGGCACACCATGAATTGCTCAGGTGCAAGTCAATCCATGCACCCACAGTGAAGGCTTAGTGAACAGATGAGCTTCTCGCTCATGCTGCTCTCTCAAGGCCTGCTTTACAACAGCTTTTCCTTGGAAATGCTCTTGGAGAACAAATCCAATCTTATCATAGGATGGTTTGGGCAGGAAGGGACCTTTAAAGGCCATCTAGTCCAACCCCCCTGCCATGTGCAGGGACATCTTCAACTGGACCAGGTTGCTCAGAGCCCCGTCCAACCTGGCCTGGAATGTTTCCAGGGATGGGGCATCTCCCACCTCTCCGGGCGACCTGGGCCAGTGTCTCTCTGCCCTCAGCGTAAAACATTTCTTCCTTCTATCTAGTTTAAATCTCCCCTCTTTCAGTCTAAAGCAATTACCCCCTTGTCCTATGGCAACAGGCCCTGCTAAAAAGTTCGTCCTCATCTTTCCTGTTGGCCCCCTTTAAGTACTGAAAGGCCACAATAAGGTCCCCCGGAGCCTTCTCTTCTCCAGGCTGAAGAACCCCAACTCTCTCATCCTGACCTCATAAGAGAGGTGGCTCCAGCCCTCTGATCATCTTCATGGCCTCCTCTGGCCCTGTTCCAGCAGGTCCATGTCCTTCTTATCAGTATTATTCAAGGCAAGTCTAGTGATTTTTGGTATAGAGGATGATATATTGATTTATATACTTCAGAAGTAGAGATTTGCATGGCTTTAGCATTTCATCAAGTTATTTGCAAGATACTGGCTGGTCCGACATGGATATTATCTCCGCTATTTTGTTCCCCTGCCCCGAAGAGGTGGGTGCCTGTCTCCATTTAGCCACATGGCTGCTAGCTGTTCAGACCCACTGTCTACTTTGGCTGCACCTCTTCTCCTCCGAGTCTGGTCCAGGAAGAGAAGACGCAACGCCTGACAGGAGGAAGGCAAGGGATTCTTGGGCATCGTAGGTGCAAAAATTAAAAAAAATAAAAATAAAAGAAATAATAATTAAGTCTTGTCCCACAAAATGGATGCGTTTGACAAGCTTTGAGAATAGGCTGATCACAAGAAGACCAGCTTTTCCTTAAGGAAGAAAGCAGCCCTCCCAAGAGGAGGCTACATCAAGTTGAGGGAAATCTCGTGATACTGTGAAGCCTGTTAGCCTTTGCAGTCCCATGCCTCTGGCAGGTAGAAGCTGCTCTGATAGTTAATTCTCTCCATCAGCACTACAACAGCTGTTTTCTGTGGACCCTGTGATGAGGATCCCAGCAGAAGTTACACAAGAATAAGAGGGACCTGAGGCGGACAAAGGAAAGTAAACCAGAGACTAAAGTTGAGCCCATACATCATCAGGAGAGCGCTTCCCACAATGGAGAGGAAGGGGAAGGAAGAGTCAGCCACACGGGGAACAATCGCTCCAAGGAAGGGGAAGCAGCATTGTTTGAGAGATTTAACAATAAAGCATATAAACCAATGCCCCCAGCCCCACCCCCAAAAAAAATTAAAAAAAATAAGGGATAAAAAAGAAAATCCCGTAGCCTTTGGGAAAGCTCACGGCTACCTTGACATCACATACCCGCTCCGAGCCAGAAGGGAAGAGAAGCTGCTTTGTTTGATTTTTCCCGAGCTGCATTACCAGCCCTTTTCCCCAGGAAGGAAGCCTTCCACGCTCCCCTTCCCCTCCAATTCGCAAAGGCTGAACCGGGCTCCTTGTTCCACCTCCCCCAGGCGAAACGGGCCACAGGACAATGGGGGGCCACGTTCCCACCGCCCTGCTCGATCGCTCCCCAAGAGCCCTGACAGCGCGAGGAAATAAGAGCAAAATGCAGCAGCTCAACACTGGGTCACAAATTCAAATCCAACCCAGGGTAGCAGGACACCTGCAAGGTTTTCAGGAGCTTTCATGGGAAAGCCTGAAGACCCAACACATCCCTTGCCTTTCCCCCCTCCCATTGAGAAGATCTCCCTCTTTCCCAACAGGGAAGACCCTAGGATCATCTGCACAGGCAGGAAAAACCGGGCTGTCCTCTTTAGCAACAGTAAAACTCATAGCTCCAGCTCAGTTAACTCCAAGCCTCCCTGCTGCAACACGATCACAGCTGAATTTTATTCCACTTAAGCCTTTCCCAAAATACCTGTGGTCCTTTGAGGTACTTTTTTTCCCTCTCATCAAGAACTTTGCAGAAATTAAATCCTATTAGCACATGGCAATCATGCAATAAATGTAATGTTTGGTTGGGTTTTTTTTGCTGACACTGTCTCAAAGACCTTACGATACCTTCTCCCTTCAAATATGAGAAGTTCAAAACATCTGAAGCCTCAAACCACCCTTCTGTGCACAGCATTTAGTGCTAATCCCACCAAAGCTACCCAGCCCTTCATTGCTAACAGCGGTAACAACCCACTGTCAGGTCTCAGCTCTCTGCCCTGTCCCACCCCCATCATCCAGGAGTGAAGCTTCACTACATTGGACCATTCCTGGGCCCTCAAAGGACAGGTTGGGGCAAACATTAACTGATTGATAGAGAAATCACCTCCCCACAATGACCGGCAGAAGTCAAAGCACTTGTATGCTTGAACTTTAATTGGTCTCAAATGCTGCAAGAGCCTATTTCTCCACCTGCTTTTTTCACAGAATGGTCAGGGTTGGAAGGGACCTCTGGAGATCGTCGGTTTTAGTGCTAGAAACATCATGTCTTTGCACCTCTTCCCAGAGGAAACTGGACACATCTGCTTATCATTCACATGCCCCATTATCTTCAAGCTTTTTCCTACAAATATATCTGTGTGTTTAAATGCTACAGCAGCAATATGAGGTCAAACACCGCTCCTTCCTGCATGATATCTTCTCAGGAGTTCGTATAGACAGTCTGGAAATGAGCTTTCCACCAAGCAGAGGAGAGGACACCAGCAGGGACCAGCTGAGTGGTCTTATCTAGGCTGTCTTGGCAGCATCAAGGAAAGGGATGTATCTAAAGCACAGTGCTGGGGAGACCCTTGAGGTATCATCCAACCCGATTCCCACCTCTGCGTAAGGGCTTAATTTGTCAGTCACGCACGAAGCTTGTCTCCAAACCTGAAGTGTTGAGGCCCCACAGCCATACCCCAGCACATCACTACCAACAGAGAGATGTCCTGTGATTAAACCTAAGCCACCTTTATCTCCAAATAAAGAGAAAAATCCTCCCTCTTGGGTTTTTTTTTTCCTAGTTCTCCAAGATTTCAGCCCAAAACTGGAAGTGCAAAAGCCTGCTAGAAAACAATTATATTCCCTTTTGGTCTTCTTGTTCCTTCAGCCCGCTATGTTACCACCTTCTCCTAGGCCCTAGGTAGTCCCCCATTTCGCCCCATAGCTTGGCCAGAGCAAACACAGCGTGGCACCCAGCCAGGGCTGAGAACCAAGAGGACTGCTTTCCTGTGCCCTTTGCTGAGTTTCACTTTTATTTTCTCTTGAACCAGGGACATCCATCCAGCTGCCCGTGATGTTTCACACACCTCGAGACACGAGGAACCAGGCAAGAGGAGGAAGGAGCTCTGGCAACCCTGGGTTTGATCCCCTGCACATAAAAGCAGCAAAAAAACCCCACCCACTCACCTTTAAAAAAAAAAGATCTTGTCAGCTCACATTTGGTCTTAAGTCACGGGGTTCACAAGCATGAGATCACCCTCCTCCACCCCCCCCAGTTACCAACAGGCAGTTTTATTTATAAGCTATTCCTGCACCCCACACACAACCCAAATTTGGGAGCGACAGACCTGCCAGAGAAGCTGTTCTCCAAAAATCCACCGCTCCAACTGAGAGAAGAGTTTTGTGACCAGGGTGGCTTCTAGAAGAATTTAAGAATTCCGTCATAGCAACCAGCTTCCCATACCCACACACTAACCCGAGACCTGGGGAGTGAGAGAGGCTGACAACCAAAATTTGAAAAGCAAACTGAAATCTCAGAAATTCTCTCCACTTCTTTGACCTGCAGCCTTTCATTGGCATCTCCCACGGAGCCAGAGACTGGTTTCTAGGGAACACTTTCAACCCAAATGTTAAGGGAAAAAGCATTCAATTCATCTCCGACATCTGCTTTCCAAGGGCATTTTCTCCCCGAAAGGATAAAAAAATACTTTATTAAGCATAATAAGAAATCTTGCAATAACTTTGGGAGGTAAAAGTTTTTAAGAGGCAGGTATTTTCTGTCCATTATCTGAAACATCTTTCTAGGCTTCATTAAGCACATTACAAATTTACTTTTGTCAATGAAAGTACAGATGCCATTTGATCTAAAGATTAGGATCACATTTCCTTCCTCCAAAGCAAAAGGCAAACATTAGCAAGGACTACTGGGGTTAAACTTTAATTATTGCATAGGAGAGGCCCACACTTGCTGGGGCAAGAGACCCAGGTTAAATAAGTTAGTTGCAACATATTAAGGGACATTTAAGAGGCAGCTACCTGTGGTTGCAACGTTCGAGTCATGTCTTTATTTTACCCCCTCCACCACTTTTGACCTGGCCAACGAGCCATCCGCAGACAGCAGGGAGCCCAGCACCGTGAGTACAGGTTGGGACAGGCAGGACCATCCATGTACAGGGCTGTGAGAAAATTATATTGCGATGCTGCTACTTGAGCAGACGTCCTCCACGAGACTCCCCAGTCCACTGCTTCAACAGGGTCCCCAGATATTTGCTCCCCATTCAAGGGAAAGGAGGGACCGCTAAGGGAAGGGGTGCAGANGACGTCCTCCACGAGACTCCCCAGTCCACTGCTTCAACAGGGTCCCCAGATATTTGCTCCCCATTCAAGGGAAAGGAGGGACCGCTAAGGGAAGGGGTGCAGAGATACACCCAGCTCGGGGTGCAGATCCAGCCAAGGCTGAATTTAATCCCATCCCCAT
>RSEF01000001.1:220658650-220669911 GCA_003993805.1 Himantopus leucocephalus | reverse complement strand
AAAAGAAAAGGAAAGAAAAAAAAAAAAAAAAAGGAAAGAAAAGAAAACCCCTCAAATTTTCAATGCTTGCCACCCCCGATGCCGTCTGCACCTTAAAAGTGCGTCAAGGGCAGTTTTGAGCCCGTTGCGCAAGTTTTTGCTCTTAGGTAGCCGGGGATGGCTCTTCCTTTCAACGGAAAGCTTGCTCCCAAAAAGGATTTTAGGATACAAATTGCCTCCCTCTCTTGAGGCTACGTAATTCCCACTCTGGCAAAGGGTCCTGGGTGCAACTGCGCAGTCTCTCTCTTCCCTTCGGGGCTATGTGCGTGTTTCCTTCCATATGTAATCCCAGCGGGCTCTTCGCTTCCTGCTCTCTTTGCTTTAACCCTGAAGCTGCCCCGTTGCAGCCCCTTTCCTGTCTCCGCCTGCACGGAGCGGGCTCCGAGGCTGGCCAGGAGCAGGGTGGGAGGAGAGGACGGAGGAACGCAACTCCCCTGTAAGCCTTGGGCATGATGTAGCCTCGGGCATGATGCAGCTTGTCCAGGGAAAGCTGGCTTTGGGGTGAAGATGGAATTTAAGCCCTGGGGATCCGCCATCAGGAAGGTTTGCTGTGAGCGGGGTGAAGTCAGGAGGGAGGGAAGGGTCTGGGGACAGGTTATAGCCTCGGAGGCAAGGCGGGATGAGCTCCAAAGAGCTTTCAGGTACGGCGTTTAGGACTGGTCAGTCCGCAGATTTATCGAAACTAGTAGCTCAGAGCCCTCACTGGGGACGGGTGCACCTACGTTGTGATGAGATGCATCTACCTAATGCATGAACGTACTGGGAAGGGGCTCTGGTGGGGGCAAGGAGGGGTCCACCACCTTCCTCTGCCCCAGTACCTCCCCGGCAGGGCTGTACAGGCAAAACTAAGTCAGACAGAGCTGACCGGACAGCCTTGGATCTTCTCAAGGGGCCCCTCTGACTTCGCTTGGTGGAAGCTCATGCGCTCCATCTAGCGTCTAGAAAGCTGAACATTTGGGGTCCCCAGAGAGGACAATCCCTGCCATACAGTGACCACGCTAGCCCCTGGATCGATGGGCAGCGCTCTGCTACGTGGCCCTTGGGCAGCAGAAACATCCCGCTTTGAGCTTTTCCTGACCAGGGCAGAGGTTTGAGCTGCTGCTCTGGGGACAGAAATATCTGTTGCTTCTATTCCCTGACCCCTCCTTAAATCATTTGCTGCACGTGAACATATAGTAATGCAGTAAAATTGCTTAAAAAAGGAAGCTTTTGTACAAACTGCATGGGGTTTGCATGCCAGAGTGCAGCCTGGACTCTTGAAGATTAACTGTTGCCCGTTGCGGACTTGGGATCGTTGTACCCCAAGTGAAGCGTTGACGCAGATGCTCTGTCACTGGAGCCTCGGAGCGGGTTTCACTGGAAGAGCCCCTGGGGTCTCTGAATGCTCCAGGAAGGGCTTGAATCACGTGAGCTCTTCTTGCCCAGCAGGTCCTCAGAGGTGTCTGGTGCTGCTGAAACCATGTGGATTATTCCGGTGCTTGCTCTCTGCGGCCTCGTGGCAGCCGTGCCCTCGGAGGACAGGAAGCTGAGTGACAAGGCAACGACACTGGCTGACCGCAGCACGACGCTGGCCTTCAACCTCTACCATGCCATGGCGAAAGACAAGAACATGGAGAACATCCTGCTGTCCCCCGTGGTCGTGGCCTCTTCCNTTGCTGTCCCCTGTGGTCGTGGCCTCTTCCCTCGGCCTCGTGTCCCTCGGGGGCAAGGCCACAACTGCCTCCCAAGCCAAGGCAGTGCTCAGCGCAGACAAACTGAACGACGACTACGTGCACAGCGGGTTGTCCGAGCTCCTGAACGAGGTCAGCAACAGCACCGCCCGCAACGTCACCTGGAAGATAGGCAACCGCTTGTATGGCCCTGCCTCCATCAACTTCGCCGATGACTTTGTGAAGAACAGCAAGAAACACTACAACTATGAGCACTCCAAGATCAACTTCCGAGACAAGAGGAGCGCCCTGAAATCCATTAACGAGTGGGCAGCCCAGACCACAGATGGCAAACTCCCAGAGGTCACAAAAGACGTTGAGAAAACTGATGGGGCCCTCATTGTCAACGCCATGTTCTTCAAGCGTAAGTTCTACCTTCAATTCTTGATACAAGTCACCCAAAACGTAGCCTGAGCCAACACACAGCAGCCCAAATGGGAAGGGGAACAAATCCTAGGTGCACTGGAGGCGTGTTCTTCGTCACTGTGCGCGAAATTACCACCCGTTCCCTTCTCTTACAAGCTGTATTTCTCTCTCCTGTAGCTCACTGGGATGAGAAGTTCCATCATAAGATGGTGGACAACCGTGGCTTCATGGTGACCCGTTCCTACACTGTGGGAGTTCCCATGATGCATCGCACAGGTGAGTTGCCAACCTCCTGCCCCATGTCGAGTCCAACCGGAGTTACGCTCCCCACTGCTCCGTTACCCAGTTTTCCACCAACTGCTTCCAAGATTGTTTTGCCTCATGGGCAAAAAGCAAGAGAGAACAAAGCAGGGTGGGCTCGTTCTGCTGATTCAGTCTCCCTGTGAGCAGAGAGGACCCATGTTTACCATCAGGTGCTTGGCTGTTAGGAATAGAATCATAGAATTGTTGAGGTTGGAAGGGACCTTTAAGATCATCAAGTCCAACCAGTGCCGAGTACAGGGAGACGATCGCTGCCCCAGTCCTGCTCACCACACTATTGCTGATACAGGCCAGGATGCCGTTGGCCTTCTTGGCCACCTGGGCACACTGCCGGCTCATATTCAGCCGGCTGTCCACCGGCACCCCCAGGTCCTTGTCTGCCGGGCAGCTTTCCAGCCCCAAGCCTGTAGCGCTGCGTGGGGTATAAATCCGAGCTCATCACCCAAATGAGAGCCGCAGTTCTGAGTTGTTGCCAACTCCAATAATGCTGGGCCGGGTCCCAAAACAGCGTTCAGACTGGCTTCCCTTAGTGGTCAGGGAAAATCCAGGGTGAACTCACAACAAGGTTGTGGGTAGCTTTGCCTCCGCTCCACATCTCACCCTTTCCTGCTTCTGATCTCAAGGTCTCTACAATTACTATGATGATGAGACAGAGAAGCTCCAGGTGGTAGAGATGCCACTTGCTCACAAGCTCTCCAGCATGATCTTTATCATGCCAAACCACGTGGAACCTCTGGAGAGGGTTGAAAAACTGCTGAACAGGGAGCAGCTAAAGACCTGGGCTGGCAAGATGAAGAAGAGATCAGTGGCCATCTCGCTGCCTAAAGTCATCCTGGAAGTCAGCCACGATCTTCAGGTAAAGAAGGTCCTTAAAGAAAACAGCTAGGCCTTATGGTTCTTTGGGGTGGGAGAGAAGATAGTGGGATGATGGGTTATCTGTACCTGTCACCCTTTTTCCAGCAGCTAGTCTCACCGTGGCTGGAAAGATTGCACTGTGTCATCTGGGAGGGTTGCTGACCTCTTTTCTCCTCCTAGAAACACTTGGCTGATCTGGGCCTGACAGAAGCCATTGACAAAACCAAGGCTGACCTGTCAAAGATCTCTGGCAAGAAGGACCTCTACCTGTCCAACGTCTTCCACGCTGCTGCTCTTGAATGGGACACGGAAGGGAACCCCTACGATGCGGATATCTACGGCCGAGAGGAGATGAGGAACCCCAAGCTCTTCTACGCTGACCACCCCTTCATCTTCATGATCAAGGACAGTAAAACCAACTCCATTCTCTTCATCGGCAGGCTCGTGAGGCCCAAAGGGGACAAGATGCGTGATGAGTTGTAGTTGGTTTGGGTTTGGTTTTTTTTTTTTCCCAGAGCTTTGGTTTGTGTGTTTTTTGGTTTTTTTTTTTTAGTGGGGGGATTTCAAAAAAGGGGAAACGCTATTTTGTATCCTTCTCGAACTATGGGTGCTATTCAGACCAGGGTGCATTGTGATGAGAAACCAGCATACACTTTACCTCACCCCAAAATACGTATTGCACAAACCCACCTCCAGAGAGGAACAGGGGAGCCTGGCACAAAGAGGGTCACCAGGAGCGGAAGGGAAACGGCACGCACTGTCTCAGCCACCTGAGATGTTCAAGCTGATGCCTAGCTCCTCCCTGCACTAGCGTTTAGCCTCCTGCTGAGTACCTCGCTGCTACCATCAGCCCTGCAAAGGCACAAGCCCTCCTCCACCCTTTCACCTCAAATGCTTCTGCATGTTTAGCTCTGCCACTTTGATGCTATGCAGGACCACAGCAGAGCTGCTCTGGTCGCTTTGCAGTTGTTCCTCACTTCTCTTTTCTACCTTTAGTGGTATTCAACAGAGCACAAAGGGCCAGTTCTGCAGTCTGGTCCCCTCTACAGCCCTGGGAGCAGAGCAGGACCATGAACAAGAGGTAACGCGCACAAACTTGAACATAGGAAGTTCCATCTAAACATGAGGAGGAACTTCTTTCCTGTGAGGGTGGCAGAGCACTGGCACAGGCTGCCCAGAGAGGTGGGGGAGTCTCCCGCTCTGGAGACATTCCAAACCCGCCTGGACGACATCCTGTGCAAATGCTGGAGGTGACCCTGCTCTGGCAGGGGGGTTGGACTGGATGATCTCCAGAGGTCCCTTCCAACCCTGACCGTTCTGTGATTCTGTGACAGCTTGTATGAACAGAGATTGTATGGGGTTGTGCCCTTCTGTCCTGCCTAACCCGGCTCCAGATGACCGTTAGGTGCTTCAACTGCAGCAGGTCATGAGCTCCTTAGCTAGAACACACTGCAAAGCCAAGTGCAGCTTTGCTCAACGCTTCACAGAGAAGTAAAGTGGCTTAGGGGTGTCAGCAGAGAGGCCAGAGAGCAGATGCGCTTCTAGAAAGAAACCTGAGGTCCCTTCAGCACTCTTGCGTGCCAGAAATGGCTGCCCTCCACCCCTCTGGGCATCACGAAGGGGGCTCTTGGGGCAACATCTGGCATTAAACACGCTGTCCCAGTCAAACAGAGGAAGTCCCCTTCTCTTGGTGCTTCTGCATCAGCGCGTAGGGCTGGGAAAGAGACAGTTACTGCTGTGAAGGTTCTCCCAGGGCTGGTAGCTATCAGCTCCCGCGGCAGGCTAAGGGACTCCTGCCGGCTTCTCACAGGCAGGGGGATGAGGTTCACTTCCACTTCCTTGTTTAAATACAAAGCTTCAGAGCTGCCGTTACCCGCCTTTCCTGATGACCCTTTTCTGAAGGTCCTCTCCTCCGCGATACTTTAGCTCCCTGTTGGCTGACCTGGATAAGGGCACGCTGAAAACCAAACGTATTTATAGTTATATTTATGTCTGATTAAGTAGCAAGTTTCACAGCCTGCTCCAGCCTAGACTTGGAGGCTATTCCTATCTTCTTCTCTTTTAAGGGATATCATCAGGTTAATGCTATTTAAAGGAACTAATACGATCCCACGAGCATTGACGCATGTGTCAGGTAAGCCTTGCTACGCACTGAGAGACATCGTAAAGCAAGTAATGACAAGATTATTGAAACGAGAGAAATCCGTGCATCATCTAGGTGCCAGTTATCTGGAACCAGCAAGGACAGCGTATGGACAGACATTGCTCTTCTGTTTTCATTTCCCTGCCCATGCGCTTACTGTCAGGTTGCTACATAGAAGCCCAATACTGCATTTTCTCAGACCATACACAGGACTATTTCCACTTATTTATTAAGTTACAACTACAAAATCTCTCATTAGGCGTTTCTTACAGCCCAAAATACAGCAGCTCACACCCCCAAGTTTGACCTGACCATGCCTTCACCAAGTTTGCAAAGTTACACAATTGCAGAAAAGCTCATCTGCCCTAATTCCTATCCAAGCCAGCCGGAATGGGAGATTCTTGTCCTTAAGCCTCTTCCCAGATCATATTCCCAGGTGCTTTTCCCCACTGCGTTGGGAGGTAGGAGGCGACCCACAAGGATGTACCCGAATGCCCAGGAAGCCTAAAGCCCAGTGTGTATGCTAGGCACTACCCAGTGAATCGGCGGCGCTGAAACCCACACGCCGTAGCACGTTACGGAGGATGGGGGGGGGGGGGGGGGGGGGGGAAAAAGGGGGNTGGTGGTAAAAAGGGGTGGGCAAGGCAAGAACACACTGTGGGATATTGTGAATAATTTGCATCATGTGGATGCAGGCGTCTGATGGCTTTTATTTGTCTGTTCTTCTACCACACAATGACAGTTGTATAATTTTGCAATAAAACTTTTTTTTTTTCAGTGAACCTCCAGCAGCCACAGTCCCTTGCAGGGTTTGGGTGGAGACAAAATACTCTTAAAAGCGCTCAGAGAGGTTCCTCACCATCCTTAAATCTAATACACCTTTCTTAACCTGGCAATTACAGACAAAAATTACACTTAATACACAACAGATGAATTATGCTTATAAATACTTCAAGGGGATGGGAACAGTCTTTTTCCAGTGGTGCTCTGTGACAGGACAAGAGGTAACAGGCACAAACTTGAACATAGGAAGTTCCATCTAAACATGAGGAGGAACTTCTTTCCTGTGAGGGTGGCAGAGCAATGGCACAGGCTGCCCAGAGAGGTGGGGGAGTCTCCTTCTCTGGAGACATTCCAAACCCACCTGGACGCCGTCCTGTGCAACTGCTGGAGGTGACCCTGTTCTGGCAGGGGGGTGGGACTGGATGATCTCCAGAGGTCCCTTCCAACCCTGACCAGTCTGGGATTCTGTAATTCCCAAGACATGTCCATCATGGGAAAGGAACACTATTAGCAGGTCGGCTTTTCACTTAACTTTTAAATTTTTCTCCTGAAACTGCAAGTATGCAGCATCTTTAACGCTTCACAGGTAAAGGACCTACTGCCCTGCCGTGCCATTTAAGAGCAGCAAATGGCTGTTAAAATATGGCAGCATAGGAATAAAAAGTGAGCTGTTAGTCACAGGGACCAGCCTTCCTGACCCTACAACCCAAAGCTTCTCTAGCTGGGATCCAATCGAGGGAAACAGAGCAGGAAAAAGAACTGCAAGAGCCTGCATCATCGCTGTAGCCACACAGCTAAATATGCCTTCCACAGCTGGAAAATCCAGCAGCCTCAGACCCTGGTGGCCCCGTGTCCCTGCTGTCCATTCAAGCATGCAACCTTCTGCCACTCAGTCACAGGCCTCAGGCATCTCCCCTTTTCCCTGTGCCAAAAACAACACATGTCTGGGACAGGCAGGCACACACATCCCTGTGGAGCTCCTCACAGGCTGAAAAAGCACTGGGTGGTTGCCATATTGGTGTTTTTCACTGCACAAAATCACAGAAGCCATCTCCAGCACCAACCGTAGCAGCCCAGGAACACCATCAACCTGGAATAGCAGAATCGCAAGGAAGTTAAAAGCTTTCCAGAGCTCCTCCTACCCCTAGCTCATCTTGCAAGCAACTTTAAATACTCGTGTTTTTCAGCCCAGAGAAGACAGCACCCTCAAGACTCAGGGAACTTAATGAGTCCTCTATCTCTCCTTTAGCAGCTTCAAACAGCTCACGGTGGTGGTGGTATACCCCAACCAACGCAAGCTAGAAAGGTACTCAGTTCACACATGCAAACTTTGACCATTATGGAATAATTCTGGATGTTGTCCTCGACTTCTCACAACATGATGGATCTAGCAAAAGAGGTACCAGCAGCGCACGCTACTTGCGCATCTCAACCTTACACACAACTGACCAAACATCTCTTGACACCACCAGTGATCAGCACATCAGCACTGCGAGATTAGCAGGCTGATGGACTGAGTTGGAGGGCTTTAAACCAGAAGGAAACCGAGCAGTCTCCAGGAAAGCCAGCCCCCATTGGAGGACTGCAGGAGAAATCTCCAGCTGATCATCGCCTAGCACATGGGGTAGGAATTTAGACACAACATGCAAGGCCTTGTGTGTCACTCTTCTATTGCTTCAGGCCTTCCAGCTTGCACACATTTCCTGCTCCTAGAAAGTGACAAAGCCAGTAACCTTTTGTTTTCCAGATTTTTTTTTCCAAATTCAAATTCACAGTTAAAAAAAAAGTTGGTATTACTTACTCTAACGCTTAACATGTAATAACTTTTTTTTAAAAGCTTTCCACTCACAGCTGTGCACAGAAACCTGAAATCAGACTCATTCTCTGCCCCCCCCCCCGAGAAGGCACATCTGTCTCTGACAGCCTTAACCAGCTCCCAGCCAGTACCCTGCCAGGCCGGGTTTCTAGGCAGCCTGCCAGAGAAACTGGGAACAGGAAGGCTGAGGTTCACACATCCACATGCACTGCCAGACAGACCAGTTCCTGTCAGTTTGAAATTCCCGTTCCTAAGTTGCCTGCCTAGCTCTTGCAGAGAAGCCTCCTGAAAATGGAAATCTGGATGTAAAAGCTATTCCTAAGCAATTCATTTTGCAGATTTGTACAATTTTTGTTAATGCAACGAACAGGTTCTGAATTTCTGGAAATGTGAACAAAACAAAGCCTTGATCCTGCGCGCAGCATGATCTCTTATGAGGTGCGTAGCAGTCTCTTTTCCCATTACTGCACCGGACAGCGAACACACTGGGAAAGGAGCTGACAGAACAAGAATCTCTGCCTGAAACTTGAAGAAATGCTCAGTCTCGCTGCTTCAGCTACAGGGCTTTAGCTTGACCACAGCAGACAACTGCATCAAAAGTAACTCATACACAGCAGCGAAAACACATCCCTTCCTACAGACTACACATTTCAATAGCGTAAGTAGCCCTGTCATCTGTCATCAACTTCAGGATCTACCTATGTTACCCTACAGCTAATTAAAACCAGTTATTACCAGTGACAAATTAATGGACTGTCTACTCAAACCTCAAAGGAAGACAAGTTTTTCCCCAATCACTTAAATATACTTCCATCTCAAAGCTCAGGACAGAAGGCTTGAAATCCACTTTCCCCCCACCCCGGTGTATATTAAACTCACAAGTTTGCCTCACCCCATATCTCCACCAACTAAGAACTAAGGTTACCTGACCCTAACAGGAGCTGTAACATTCCTATACAGTCTACAGCCCTGAAAGTTACATAGTGAACATCTCAGTGACACAGAAGACGAATGTACAGAGGTGAAAAAAGCATTCAGCAAAATATAGTATTGCTTCAGTTGAAGCCGGAAAGGTATAAACTACTGCAACTGCTTTGGACACTGCTAAAAAAACTCCCCCTTCTGGAAACCTCAGACAAAGCAACTGGTATATAAGTGAAGAGTTACCAGTATTACTCCTGTACATGGAGTGTCGTTCGTGACCCCCTAAATACCGGATTGTTGCTCCAGCTCTATCTAGAAATCAGCTTTTTGTCTCCACTTTGTTTAGATCAGGATCTGGTAAGTTCACTGTAAAAGTGGACTTACAAGCTGGAAGAAATGCAACAGAATTCCTTCCATACCCAAGGTGGGGGCAAGGCTTTCCTGGAATTCACCTTGCAAAAAAAAAAAAAGCACCTCCACAAACACTGTCTTTTGTGATTTTATTAAGAGATGTTTTCAGGAGAGTCAGCTTCTGGTTGCAGATGTTACAAACCCTACAACAAAAAAACAAAACACTGAGTGAGATGGTGGCATATCATTTCCCATAACCATTCTCCTACCCAAAAAGCTGAACAAACAGGCTCCAAGAGTTCAAATTCAACAGCATCTCTCACTTCTTGCATTTTAGCCTGTGATCCCACTCTCCAACAGGAGCAGACCTTGGTAGTCAGTCTCCCTTGTTTCACTGTTGCCCTGCAAACTCCCTGAACTTTCCCAATGCACACAAGGCCAGCTTCAGTCAGAGAACACCACAGCCTGGCTTTCACTAGCAGCTAAGGAAGTCTCCTGGAAGAGGCCTTAGGCCCTGTGCCTCCTGCTGCTCTAATCAGAGAAAGTAAGAAAAAAAAAACCCTCCTAAAAGCCAGAAGTCACCCATTTTCACTGGGAACAACCCAGAGCGGGTCTCAGACAATTTCCAGCTATCAATTTCTGTCTTACAAGTTGCTAATTCAGGGAGACAGGATTTCAAACCATGATTTTTTACTTACGAAACTAGCCTGCGTATCGTGCTCAACACTACTGGCTTCTAAGTCTATCCCAAACTGGATCCCATGGGGGTGGTATATGAGGAATACATAAGTTTTGCTGTCAACTGCACAGTGGTTGCAGGTAGTAAAACGTGAAAACAGCCAAGGCAATGAACCCTTCTCAGACAAATGCCTCAAAGTCACTCAAATCATGACCCAAGGTCCCCAAGTCCATGCTGTAGAACACAACACGATACAGGGCACTTGGACATGGGCATTTCCTTTCAGACTCGTCATCTCATCTTCACTGAAGGGTGCGCGTAGCTGGTTTGCAGCATGCCCTACACCACATCCCCTTCATCCTGGGCAATACTTTAAACCCAGCCCAGCTCATCACTGCACCTGGTACAACACAGCAGCTTTTCTTCCCAGTACCCCAGCTATCTGACAGCTTTTTTTGGTGACAGGACACCTTTTCCACACGGATCCTCCCACCGCTCAGAGGCGCTTACCTCTCAGGCAGTGGGAACCGGCTGAGGCATGGCTGGCTGTTCTGGTTTGCCACCTTTCTGCTCTGAAATGGGGGTGGTGGGCAAGATCTCTTCTTTGGGTTCCACAATGCTGACGTGGTCTGGCAGAGGCTTTTTGGGGCCAATCTTTCCACTTGGGTCCCAAGGCAACATAATCTTTACTTTGATCCCCAGTACTCCTGCGTAAAGTGACAGAAAAACACAGACATGCTCGTTTGACACAAAATATCAAGCACGCATCCCGTAGGGACAAGCCCCAAGGTTACAAAATATGCTATCTGCATCAAAAACATCTCCTGACAACACTGAAGATGCAACCTGATTAACACAAACGTGCTATAGCTTAAAACTCTAGTTACCATGACTTTACATCAATGCATTTACCTTTATCCGACTCCCTGCCTTTGCTAACTGCAGTCCGGGACTATGATGAAAATGTGCTACACCACTAAGTCATGCTAACCCTCGTTTTAAACCCTGCCTTTCCTGGGATAACTCAGCTNCCTCGTTTTAAACCCTGCCTTTCCTGGGATAACTCAGCTCACTTTCCTAGGAAACTGCACTTTTTTTTGCATCCCTTCTCAGACAAATGCCTCTAAATCATCCAATGATTAGGACATCCTGCCCAAGGCAGCCTTAGCACAGCACCACAGAACATGACACTGAACAGGCTGCAATGACAAGGACATCCCTTCTGACTCGTCATCGTATCATCACCGAAGGGAAGGTGGAGAATAGCTTTGTCTA
>RSEF01000001.1:220646751-220658550 GCA_003993805.1 Himantopus leucocephalus | reverse complement strand
GCAGAGGTACCGCAACAAGAGCCACCCACTTCTGACTCGTCATCTTATCATCACTGAAGGGATCTGGGAAGCAAGGCCACTGTCACCTGAACTACAATTCAGCCAGAATGCTTGAAGTTGTGTTTCACTCTTCCCCCTTTTATTCACAAAGAAATAAATGCAAGCTTTATGCACACCAGTCAGACAACTTGTAATGTGATCTACTCTAGACTTCAACTTTTATATCTGAAATACATTTCCCAGGAATTACTACCAAAAGTAACTGTGTACTAAACAAAAAGCTTCTATACAGCAGAATTATCAAAAATATGAACTGCCCTTCCCAAGTGCAGCATTACTAGGTTAAATTTTCAAACTAGACAAGTCAGCAAGGTGTTTTTTTGAAATGGTGTTTGAATCCCACATTTTCCTCACTGTGGATGTCTTCACATTCAGCTTGCTCTACTCACCGACGCACTGCTAAACCTCCCAGAAGCTTGTACCGCAGGGACTCTGCCTGAGCGATTGCACACAGACCTCTCGTGGCCACCTTCTCAGCATAGAGCTACAAAGGAAAAGAAGTAAACTCAGAAAAAGGGCTGTATGTCAAGATACTTTTAATTTAACAGAACACAGGGGCTTCACACTACTCTGCGCCCCATCCTCTACACCCAGTTCAGTTAGTCCTTCCACATTTTCATGCAGAAGCTTTATCTTCAGACGCCACATTCCCTTAACTCCTTTGGTGCACGTCTCCTACTCCTGGCAGAGCTGAGACACACTAATGACACTCAAATGAAAGTCAGGAGACTATTAAAACATGCATGGTCCAGTCTCAAAGAGCTGCTGTTTCAAACAGCCCCAAAACATTAAGTATCACTTGAGACAGATCCAGACAATCACAACAACGTTACATGAGATGCGGTTTTCACAACACATCAGTTGCATTTGTCTGCTTAAGTATTAAAATCAAACCTAAGAAAAGGTTTGATTTTTGAAAGCCGGGAGAGCAAGGTGCATTCAGTCTAACACCTCCAAGAGACTCAAGTCTGATACTTCAGAAGAAGCAGAAATTCAAAATCATACACACAATATTCCTAGAGCTGACAAATCATGATGTGCTCTGTGAGGGTTTATGCCATTTAGTATGTTTAAGCATTTGCTGGAGATAATCAGCAATCTTCATTGTATAATGCGATCCAGCAACACTGGCTGAGCAAGAATAACTGCGAGCAGTGCCCCATACCACACGTTCCCCCCCAACTCTAATTTGTTTTAAAGGAAAGTACTGGTATGGGCACCAGATTTCAAATGTTAAAAGACTGGAAATTACTGGTTTATCACTCTACTGTCTATTTCACTACAGCATCATACTTAAAAATCTCAAAAATCCTTCTGCACCAAAACAGTCTTTTACAAGGACAGAAGCAGTATGAATTCAGTAAGGGTAATACTAACACACAAATACCAAACATTATTATGCTGTCAGACTGCGTCTCACCTCAATATTGGGAGAGCAACATTCTCCATAAATATTTACAGATTAAAAAGCTTTATCTGCATTCTCATTGTTGGAAAATCAGAGAAAACCAGCCAAAGTGACAGCACTCAATATACCACAAACAGCAAAGCATTTCATATTGCAGTGCAAGAGTGTCTTGTGAGAACAGGTAAAACATGCCCCAAGTTATCTTCAAGCCACACCACCTTTCAGCTGACACCATCCAGACAGAGCACAAAGCTAACTGCACAACCCATTTACTACTGTTTTAACAGAGACAGTTTTACCTCAACGCTTCCCTCAGGGAAGCCAAACCTCTTCTGCACGACAGCCGTCAGCTCCCGGATGCGGCGTCCCTTCTCGCCCAGGACATTCTGAGTTCTGGAAAAAAAGACAACAACTGAGAAAAGTTTCTCCAAGTCTGAGCCTGTAACCACCCCAAAGAGCTTCCAGACTGAGTATCTAGCTTAGTTCAGGAGTTGTACCACTGCTGCATCACTAAAGATCACTTCAGGATCGCTTTCTCTAGTAGCTTCCTGCAATATTTACCACTTTAAGCTTCAGCCTGACGCAGCATCCCTTACAACCTTCCACAGCACCTGTAAGTCAACAGCAGCATCTCAGTTACCTGGTGGCAAGTATGATAATCTCAGTCCTGGTTGGAGTGACCCGGACTTCTACTCCAGAGTACCCATCTTCAGCCAGTTCACGAGTCAGAAACTCATTCAGCTCAGCTTTGAAGATACCGTCTGCAACAAACTAAAAAAACAAACGGTACAAAGTCAAGCTCTGTTGAAGTGCTCAGCCTGAACACAAGATTTTCACATTCTGAGTTTGGGTGCAATTCATCCCTGGGACCATCCTGCAGACTGGCAGACTCCCCCCCCGCCCCGAGAAGAAGCAGCAGTGGGGAGAAATAAAAGCACCTCCCTTTAAGTTCCCAGAGACAATCCACTTCTAGCAGGAGACTACACCACTGCCTGATGCACACGCAGCTACAGCCACACTTCATGCTGAAGTCATAGCTCGTGGTGGTACTTTGATTCAGTACGAATTTACATAAAATAATTAGAAGGGTCACATCCTTTTACCACCCCACAGGAGCCTGCTGCTAGGGCTCCCACCTCCACCTTGACAGTGCTCAGGCCTCAAGCCTCCCTCCCTCTCCAAGACAGCACCCTCCCGGCCTCGCTGACCTACACAAAAAGGGAGTCACTAAGCCCAAACTCTCTCCACTTAAAAAAAAGAAAAAACCCAATCAACTTCATCCGCTCCCAGCACTTCTCTGCGCCCCTCAACACAACCCCAGCCTCTCTCCCGTGTGTACACAAGCTCAGGGCCCTGTGCAAACCCCATGAAAGGGCTGAGGGGAGGAATAATAGACACACACACACCCCCCCCGCGGCCCTCACAGGGCCCCCCACGCCCTCCCTCACCCCGTCCTCCCGCCGCCATGTTCCCCGCCGAGCCGCCGAGCCCCATCCGCCGCCATCCTCCCGCATCCGCCGCCACCCCCTCGCCGCCGCCCCGCTCCGGCGAGGCCCGGGGCCGCCCCTGGCGCGACCCCGCCGATATGGAGGAGCCCTGCGACCTCGGCGCGTCAGGCCGCCGCGCTCACCTTGCGCTTCTTGGAGATCTGCACCGCCATCTTGAGCCGCGCCGCCCGGCGGAAAGGAGAGAGCGGGCCCCGGAGGGCGGGCTATATCCGCCTTCCGCCGCTCCCCATTGGGCCGGTGGGGTCACGTGGGGCGGCGGGCGGGGGCCGATGGGAAGCGTAGTCCTTTCCGGCGCGCTGGCGCGCCGCCATGTTGGGGAGGTTTAACCCTTGCGTGGTCGGTGGGGTTTTTCCCGCCCTGCCAGGCTGATGTGAACGCCCGCAGTCGGCATTTAAAGGGCTAAAAAAATGGTATAAACGGGCACAGGGGTTGGCAATAAGGTGATTCACCCCGATTTGCTACGTGGAGGCCCGCTATGGTGGTAAAGAGGCCCTCCCCTCAGGCCGCCCTGGTTGTGAGGGGAGCACAGCTTGAAGGCCGGTGGGAAGTGAGGGGAACTGCAGAGCCCCTCTCCTAAGGGGCTGCTTCTGTCATTTTAACCTTTTTTTTTTTTTTTAGACAATCATAGACGAAGACAACGCCCATCAGGAAAAAGGCGTGAAAATCACAGGCGAGCTATTTGGTTATTTCCAGGGGAACATCAGGAGCCTTTGCTGCCAGAAGATGCTGTACTGTTATCCTGTAATTCGCTGCTTTATGTAAATTTTAATAGCTATTAATAGTTAACTGTAAATATGGATGATAGCTAACTGTAAACTTAAAACTATTGCAGGTCTTTCCTACTGTGTCCGCAGCATCTGGAGCAACAGGGCTGTGGTCCCTATGCCTCGCTGCAAGACCAGTGATTCAGTAAATAGGAGAGTTGTGGCTCCAGGGCAGTCCTTTGGTGGGTTTTTTTTGAGTCCTACGATGGTATCATCACCTCTGCAGTCTGGGCACTGGGTTCAATTAGTAACAACGGGATGGGATTTCTCGCTTGAAACATCTGTGGTGGCCAAAGATGGGGAAAGTGGCTTTTTTTTTTTTTTTTTTNTTTTTTTTTTTGAAACGGTTCAGGGATTGTAGGGGATTGCAGGGGTTTGGTGGTGCCATTTCAATTAGAAGTTATAATAATGGGTAGAACTGATACATGAAAATACCCACACACTAGTGGGTAAATATGAGCTGTTTGGGAAGAGTCAGCAAAGGGAAATCCTGCCTTGCAAACCTCCCAGGAGGCAGCCAGAAGATAGGAGGATAAGGGCAAAAAGGTTGAAATGATAGCGTGGCTCTCTGTAAGGCTTCTCTTGGGTAGCCTTGCCAGAGGCTTTACAGAAACTGAGCGGCCATAGGCGAAGGCAGGGGCATTGCACAGCTCTGCTTCTGGTATGGATGCTGCAGGGGTCTGTGCAACAAAAGAAGAAATTAAATGGTAGAATTATCAAAAAAAGAAAGAAGAAATGTGACACCATCGTTTCATGGCTCTGTAAATAATTCTGTGGTGTGCCTACTACGTACATCTGATCCTGTTGTCTCCAGAAGAGTAATAGATGGGACCTTGGAGAGGGTCAGCACAGGGATGCTGACAGGTCTGGGAGCACCTCTGCGTGCAGTAATCTGTGCANGTTTCATGGCTCTGTAAATAATTCTGTGGTGTGCCCACTACGTACATCTGATCCTGTTGTCTCCAGAAGGGTAATAGGAGAGGGACCTCGGAGAGGGTCAGCACAGGGATGCTGACAGGTCTGGGAGCACCTCTGCATGCAGTAATCTGTGCAGGTTGGGACTCAACCTGGGAAAGATAAAATGTGGTGAAGATCTACCAACCCACACAAGCTTCAAGAGGATGAGCAGGGTCTGACTGTTTGTGGTCCTCCCACGAAGAGCAGATGAAGACAGTGGGAGCAGGGTGTTTGCTGCAAACAGGTTTGTCATATTTTCAGTTTTTTGGGGCTTTTAGCTACAGAAAGAAACTCTGGACTAGATTTCTGCTGAGCCAGCATGGCTGCTGTCTTGTTTGTAGGTAGCTAAGGGTAGCGCATTGCAGGTTAGGGTCAGCAGCGTTTTGAAATTAGGTGGTTGATGGCCCCTGTGTCCCCACAAAGAGGCATTGCCACAGGCTGGCAGCCACCTCCCACACTGCCTCTGTTTTTGGGCTGGACTGCTCAGGTCATACAAAGTTGAAGAGCAAAGAGCAGGGCGGCAATCAGCATCGCTCTGGGAACAGCGAGGTGGAGAAGGCACCTCTGCTTTGGACCTGGTACCAACCATAGAAGAGAGGACAGAACGGAGTGGGACCTCTCTCACCCACTCTGAATCAACCTGGGAGCGTGGGTGGGGGTGTCTGACACAGCTTAGCCCTTGGCCAGCTGTTTAAGCTCTCTCCCAAACAGGGTGGCTGCATCCTGACCCTTGTTGAGGTTTGGCCCGTCCTAACTCCTGGGCCAAACCCCACCAGGGACCCTTTAACAGTGTCACTGCACCAACCATGGTGTTTTGCAACCTGTGGTTTTGGGCACCTCTTTGCTGCCTCATTGAGATGTCGCCAGGCAAACTACACAGGGAATACCAGTATGACCAGTAGAGCACTGGGAAAACACCCCTCCTTTGAACACCCACCCCAACATCGCCCATGGGGAGCAACGGAGAGGCAGCAGCGCCTGGAGGAGTCAGCTCCCCTCTCTACCAGGGAAAGGACTATTTTGCCACTAGATGTCAGTGGAGACAGTTTCCAGGGTGGGAAAAGCTTCATGTTTCTCCTCCCTCTTCCCCAGGGATTCATTTGTCCAGGATTTGAAGGATGAAGGAGACATCAGCGAGACAGAGCCTGTCTGGAGCAGCCCACGGTCCACTTTGCAAAGATAGCTGCCGGTGAGGGACTTGTGTCCCCTCTTGTTGTCACCAAACACCTTTCTCTCACTCCTGGTGTGTCCAACCATCATGCCCTGCCCTCAGCCAACTCCTTCCCCTCTCTGTGAGCCTGTCCAAGCTTGGCTGTCCCCCACCCTCTCCAGAGAGCTATGATCTCTCCAGAGAGAAGGGACACAGCTGTCCCTCAGCCCCGTCCCCCTTTCCTGCTCCGGTTGTGCCCACTGTCCTCTGCTCTCGCTGTCTTCCCTTGCTCTCAGACTGCCAAAACACGCTGACCTCAGTGGTCTCTCTGGTGGCCCCATCCTCCTGTCTCCTTTCATCTCTGTGTTCCTCAAGTGCCAGCTACTGTCCACGGGCTCCAGCAATGCTGTTCTCAACAGTGACTTCCTCTCTGCCAAAATCAGAAGCCACAGCTCCATCGATCTCTTCCCGATCTCTCCCCCAGGGACTGAGGCTGTGGCCGGGCTGGAGCCAGGTTGACCATGGATGGATCTGAGGGGCACTGGGGGTGCAGGGCTCAGACTGGGCTGACATAGTGTGGACAGAAATACCTGCTTATGTGCTCTGTGAGCTCCTGGTGCTCTTCTCCAGCTGCATCCCTGGACGCAGACAAAGCCAGTTCGTGTCCAGGTGGCGGCAGAGGTGCTGGTCCCTTCCTAGCGCTGTATAAACCACCAATGACACTTCAGCCAAGCCTGTATCTGCAACAAATTGGCCTGGGTGTAAAGCACCCTAATTTTTGTCTTCCCATCTAAGCCTGCAGGTTGCTCCTCACCGTGCTTTCTGAACTGACCCCTCAGAAGGACCTGCTGAGCCTCGTCCTCCGGAGGAGCTGGGGCCGTTGGGGCTGCATGGAGCTGTGGCGGAGCTTCAGCGGAGGTCAGGAGGATGCCCAGGATTTAAAGCAGGTAGGAAAAGGGGATGGGGTAGCCTCCTTATGAGGAGATACTAAAACCAACAGGCCAGGGATGTACCTCGATCATCCCTCATCCATCTGGATGGACCACAGGACTGACCAACACAGCATTTCTGCACTGGATGCAAACAAGTATGAGTGCACATGTGACCTTTCCCCAGCCCATCACTGAGACACGAGATGAGCGGGAGAAATCAGCTCCGAGGAAAGCTTTCCTTTTTTCTTCCAGCATGGTGCAGTATTGCATTTTCCCTGGCAGTGAAGAGGCTTAAAGGAGCTCCCCTCGTTCCTCCCTCACCCCTGCCCCTTCCTCCCCCCATCCCTGGCCTACCCTGCTGTTTCTGGAGCCCGGCTGTCAACCAGCTCCCAGAAATGATCCAACACAAACACACATGTATTTTGGAGGAGGTTATTTAAAGCCCTGCTCCAGCCCAGCTCCACAGCAGCCTGTGAGCACCAAGGAGAGGGCAGCAAACTGCAGCAGGGGGATGGGGCCAGGCAGGAACATCTTGCTCAAAAGACCACGAGGTGGTCAGGTTTGGGGTGGCACTTGGGGAACCCACGGTCCCAGCACCATGCCAAGTTGAGGGGACATCTGTGTTTGAGGTCCTCACCCCAGGGTAACGCCAGACGATCAGACACTGTCTCTGGAGAAGTGGCCAGGAGCTGCGGATGTCTTTGTGCAGGGATCTGAGCCCAAGACCCCATTAACCAGGGTCTCAAACAATTTTTAAGGAAAGACACTCCTAACCTGAACAAAACCCACTCTCTTTACTGGTTTCCAGCTTGGGACCACGATACTTCCAGAGCAGGAACTATCTGCCTAAAATCATCTTTTTTTTAGGCTGAGTTTACCCAGGAGGGGCTCAACCAATGTATTTCTGGATCACATAAAGACAGGGAAAGGCACAACATTAGCAAAAAGCCTGGCCCTGACGTGCATCGCCTTTTCCATGCCCTATTAAGGAGAAACTATGTGTTGTGTCAGCATTTCAGGGTCAGCATTGACAACCGGAGCCGGGGTCAAGCTGCACCCTGGTAAAAAGCGGGGGCCTCGGTGGCGTTAGGCAGCAAGGGAATGTCCCCTCTCCCCCCAGACGTGGCCCAGCTAAGCCAGCGGGCTCCAAGCCGCGGCCTTCACAGCCGGGAACATTTCAGTCCCTTCCACAAATAGCAACGTGGGATTCCTCCCTCAGCTCCAGCCATCCCTGTCTGCAGCTCAAGCCAGAGAGTGCGACTCCCAGAGATACGTGGTGATGCTCCGAGATGCTGTTTGCAGCCACACGGGGATGAATTCATCTCCGCTCCATCCCTGCTGAAAGGGAGGCTGGCAGCATCCCGGAAAAGCTGTGACGTACCTGCACCCCTCACCCTAGAGAGCTCAAATATGGTCTGGCAAAGGAGCTCCCTTTGTCCTCAAGGTCCAGACGGATGGAAAAACCCTTGGGGTTGCGGCAGCAAAAGGAACAGGTCCCTAGCTGCATCCCTAGAGCATTGCCCCTGGCCAGTATCAGGGCTCCCCCATCCTTGGGCAGCGGGATAAATGGGGCTGGTGAGGAAGGCACCGGCGATCCCAGTTCTGTGGCAGAGCCTGGCCTCACTCCGCTGCTGAGGATCTGGGGTTGGTCCCCATAGGCTGCCACAACGATGCAGGCACCAGCTACGGCTCCAGCTGGGACCCTCTGCCTGCCTACCAGGCACAGGATGGGCACCCTCGGCCTCCCATCTGCCCCCAACTGGCATTAAAAACCCTGCTGCAGCCCCCACTCCAGCACGCGGATCTCCTCTTGTACTTGTAAAACAGGTTCCATGGGCAAGATCAAAAACCAGGGATGCAGGGGAGGGTTGTTACCCCCAGATGTGGCATTTGGCAGCATCAGGGAGACCCCTGTGTCCCTGCCGAGGGCCCCTTGCAGGTGCTGGGGGGTTAGCGGCTGGTTTCCTCGCTGTGGGGGATGCCGGCTTGGAGCAGGTCCGGGAATCGGGACCTGTCCTGCCTCCCCCCAGCTCCTTTCATTGCCCAGACAGCAACATGGTTTATGGCAGCCAAAGGCCATTGAACAGGCTCAATTAAACCGGCATCCCCGCGTTTTCTCCCCGGGAACCTGGCTCCTGTTCAGAGCATCCAGGAGGGGCTGGCAGCCGTTTGCAGTGAAGGGGCCAGGACAGCCAGCAGCTTTCCTGGCTTGCAGGCACGCTGGATTTTGGGATCCCCTGTGCTTTCCCTGGGTGATGATAAAGGGTGGCATTGGGAGCAAATGTCCTGCCTGGGAAGGTCCCCAACTGCCGTTACTGCTGCTTTCACGCAGAAAAATAATGCCAGCACTGCAAGGAGATCCTGCAGGCACCCAAGGACCGTGCTGGCTCTGCAAAGGAAGAAAGCATCAGGGAACAGCCTCGGGGTCATCAAAACTGCACCCGGACAGATTGGTACGGGCAGCAGCACAGGGCCTGCCCCTTCACGCTGCGCCGAGACAGCCGTTCTCCAGCAACATGGGGCACCTGCCAGATCTGACCTCTTCCACCTGTGCTCACAGAGCAAGATGCAAACCGAATTTTGCGAGAGGAAGGGAGGGAGGTGAGGTAAAACCTTAGCCCTGTGCTCCCTTGAGCTCAGACACCTGCGGGATTTGGGGTTACAAACTGGGTCCCCGCCCAGGCCAGGCCAGGCCCCGTCACCTCTCTGGATACGCCTGAGGAGTTCAGAAACCTCCCTTGCAGGAGCCCATTTCTTCTGATTTCTTTCCCTGCAAAAACAAGCCGCAGTGCAGTCCTTGGGGCCATGCTACGGGGGGGATTCTGACAGCTTCAGCAGAGACCTTGTCTCCATCTGCAGCAGACCCTGGAAGAGCCCCTCGAGAGCGGGTCCTCACTATGGACACTTCGGAGCTCTGGCTCTGAGGATGTACCTCCTTGCCCAAAAAGTTTTTTGGGGTGTTAGAGGGATGTCACTCCTGCCCCTAAAATACCCTTTTCCCAGCAGCTGAGCTTGCCTGCTTGCAGCTGCAGGGATGGAGTTGGTGATATAGGAAAGGGTGGCTGCTTGGAAGGATCCATCTGGATATAAATTTATTGACCGAGGCTGATAGATGGTCTCTAACAGACAGGCTCCCCGGGGCCGGCTGTCTCCTGGCAGGACGGTGTACTACAACCCTGCGCTGTCAGCGCACAGACTCCTGGACCTGCTACGCTGGACTGAGGGCCAGTACGGGGCTCACCAGACCCCAGGAGGAGGAGCTGCGGAGGACTGAGATGGCCTCTGCAAGGAAAGAGCTACTCCCAGCAGCAAGAAATCTGTTGATCACTATTACAGGAACGACCAAATCATACAAAGGAGGAAAAAAAAATGCATTTACGCCAGTCAGGTGCCACCCACATTTCTCATGGCGAGGAAGCCCTCCTGTAATGGGGTAATGCCAGAGGAGAACGTATGCTGTGGGAAACGCAGCAGAAACCTCAGCCCAAGCTGAGGCCTTGCTGCGGGCCAGGAGCTGCATCACAGCAGCTCAGTGCTGCCAGGACCAGAGGAGACCAGGATCACATACACAAGAAGCCAAGGGCAGAAGCTCTCTTCACCTCCCTAACGGAGGGTGCCGAGCAACCTCCTCCTGGAGTGTTTCGTTGAGAATGGAGCTGTTCCCCTGAAACAGAGTGATTTAAGCATAAGCAATCTGAAATACTTGGGTGAATATCTCTCCAGACATATCATTCAGACTTGTTTCCATCAGTTCTGCCCAGCTGGGACGAGGGCCGCGTGCCAGGAGAGAGCATGAGACCCAACGGGTTAATGCACCTACCCACCCATGTGTCCACAGGATGCTGCTGTCTCCACATGGCCTGTGAGCAGTCCCAAAACTGGGCCATCACCATCCTCAGAGGGACAGGCTGCCTGGCCCACAGTCCCGAAAGCCTAACCCCCATTCAAAGCTCCCAAGCCCTGCTGCGACACCAAGAAACAAGACCAAGGTCAATGCTACGTCCCACCATCTTTTTGTCCAGGCCTAGAAAAGAAAAACATCCAAATGACCATCCCTACAACCAGCAATTTCATCAGACATACCACAGAGTTAATGAATTTTCCCAGCAAGTAGCTGTGGAAAATGAAACCCAGGGTAGAGATGGACAAGATGAGATAGTTTGCATTAAAAGAATGGAGACCAGTCCTGGAAAGTAATTCAAGTAGAGATATGATGAATTGCAAGCACCAGTTGTAAAGCATTTGTAAAGTCTGACTCAGATGGGAGTTTTATTGCAAGAGCCGGAGTATTATAGTTTATTGCTGCAGTTGGAGCAGCTGCTACCGTTCGAGTTGAATTGCCATGTCTGTTAAAAATCCCCTCGCCGAGTTACTCACAACCCCCTGGCAGCTCTGGAAAAGTTCCTGAGAAACATGTCCTGCCCCCGTGGAGCCGGTTGCCTTACAGGGAGCCCAAGCCCTGCTTTGGCGAGCCCCTTCCCGCACGGAGCAGCCCGAGGACGCCGTCAGAGCGGGGCGAGATGGAGTGGAAACGCAGCCGGGAGGAGCGGGAGTCAGGGCCACGTTTACAGGCCTTTTGTAAACATTTCACACGCAGGAGGATTTACTGTTTCTTGGCTTGGCAAGAACACGGAGGACTAGGTCCAGCAATGGAAGGTGGCGCGATCCTGCAGCACAGGGAGGGGAAAGGGCGTCATGTTTCCAGGCAAAGAAGACATTCAGCTGCCCCAGTCCTGTCTCCTGCCCTGCAGCTGGCTAAAAGAATCCAAGAGCAGGATTGAAACTGGAGCAGACAGATAGACATGAAGGAAGAATACCTGTGGTCTAGTCAAATGCAGCTCTGGAACGTGTGCACGAATCTCCAGGATGACACTTCACGTGTGAGAACATAGTTAAAGCTTTCAGGTGACAAGGCTTGAAAATCAACACCCCTAAACTTACAAATGGGCAAACTTAAAAGTTCTACACCAGAAACTTGCAGCCCAGAAGGCCACCAGCATCCCGGGCTGCATCCCCAGCA
>RSEF01000001.1:220614120-220640770 GCA_003993805.1 Himantopus leucocephalus | reverse complement strand
GGACAGGGCTCTGAGCAACCTGGTCTAGTTGAAGATGTCCCTGGCCATTGCAGAGGAGGTTGGGCTAGATGGCCATTAAAGGTCCCTTCCAACCTAAACTATTCTATGACTCTATGTTGGATGAGCCTTTGTAGTTTTTTCTGCAGTATACTGGATCTAACTCCCCAGCAAACAACAAACCTCCCAAGATATCAAGTCGGCTCAACACATGGATGCTTTCTGTTTCCTGTAGGAGGGAGTCTCCAGTGACCATCACCTGCCTCTGATGGTACGCAGTCTGTTCACTTCCCGCCACAGCTCCTTTACTAGATGGCAACTTTATCAGAGGAGTACCCAGATGATCGCTGAAGAAGCCGCCTGAAACATGCTGCACCAACTGCTATGTCACGTAGCGAACTCTGCTTGCCTTGCCAATGCTAAGGGAAACCTCACTGGAAGCACAGGCATGTGTAAGCAAAAGGCACAGCATACCAGAAGAAACATCTTAACACTTCAAAGGTACAACAGCTAATGTTTAATAGACGGATAGTTACATTTGATATGGTCATAGTCAAATTAAAATGTTTTTTGTAATTCCAGCTGCCACTACAAAAATCAAAAGGGGAGCAATCCTGAAATAGTTGGAGGGAGGGGGCCAAAATATTTTCCCCTACTTGTAGGAAAACAGGATTTCTTTAGGAATGCCGACGTTCTTGTCTGGAGGTTTAATTCACTGCTTTGGGTGCCTCATCCCACTTCCCCCAGTAACATGAAAAAATGCACCATAACGAATCAATATCATACAACTGAACAAGTACTTTTACCTGTTTTTTAATTTAAGGACAGGTGTGTCAGTAACAAAGGCACAACTGAATTCAAAAGAACTTCAGCTAACATAAATCATCACCGTAGCTCAGTTTAGGCCAGCGGTTGGCAATAAATGCTGAGATAACATAGCACACTAGCAGCTGCATGCCTAATTAGGTACTTCAGGAACACCCATACACACAGGGACAGACTGCATTAATATTCCCTTTCCATGTCCAGCAGAGACAAAGATGAAATACCTGGAGCAATAATTAATCCACAGAAATTATTCATCATGATGAGACTCTCAGACGCTGCATGTAACAGCCTCCTCTTCATGTTTTTCTGTTTACACTAAACAGAACTACCACTACCAAAGCATTTTAAATTATATGCATAAAATTCTGAGTGTCTGAAGGATAAATTATTTTACAGAAAAGCACTGATTTCTAAAGTTATCTATATACAGACTTCAGAAGCCATAGCAGCAGCCGGAGCCCAACAACCCAGGTTATTAAAATTAGAAATGCATCTCTAATAAGAAGGGGTCTCCTGTTAGCTCCTTTCCACCAGGTAAGCGCACGTGTGGTTCTTCAAAGAAAAGAGCGAGCAATGCGCCACTTCAAAGAGGCAATTTAAAACACTACATAGAACTGAGGCAGAACGATCCGAAGCAATTTTTATCACAAAGTACCCCCGGCTTCAAATTCAGAGACTTTCGTAGGCTGGAGAGTTCACATAATTACACAAAAGACTGGCTTTCCCTTTTCTAAGTAAAACTCCTCCGAACACAGAAATTCTGTCATCTTAAGGCAATGCAGTGGCCTCGCCTCGAATACAGTAACAGAACCTTTTCGCTGCCTATAGCATCGAAAAAAATCACCGTCAGCTTTGTGATTTGACACAGGTATCTGACAGACAACTGGAAAGCTCACTAAGCTTCTTCAGGTTTATATAAAGTTCAGACATGGCATTAGCAGGGAAAAAAGAAAAAGTATCAGAAGCTAGTGACCCTTCTTTCCTTGCCACCGAGCTAAAGGTAAGCTGAAGCAAGTTCACGGCTGCTGCACTCTCAAAGTTACATCTACTGCAGAATAAAAACCCCAAACCAGTCCAGTGGAAGCAGATTAAGTGGCCTTGCAGAGTGAATTCTGGACTATTAAACAACTGAAATTATACCACCATTAGTTTTTGGATAAGGCTTTGGGCTACTGATGAAAATAGCAGTGCGGTCCTCTTTTCTCTCCTCAGCAGGGTATTTCCCACCCCCTGGAGCCAACCCCAATAGTTATCCAGCTACAAAGTCATAGGGCTATCTGCTTTTCAAATAAAGAGTTGTCACTTGAAAATCCGTACAGCACTTGTTAGGTTTTGTGACTTTTTTTTCAGTTTTAGGGTGTTCCTTTTATTTATAACACATACGAAGATCATAAAAGACCAAGCCAGTGATGAACATCAAAAAAAAAAAAGGAAATTTATTCAACGCTCCTGCATACAAAAGTTTGAGAGAGTAGCATTAGTGACTATGTACAGTTCATTTTAATCTTTTCTAGCCATAGCATGTTTCCTGGCACAAATTATACTTGCCCACAATGCCTACGTTGAGCACTGAACAGCACTAATGATATTTTACTTACACATCAAAAAATTCACCTAGGACAAAGCATGCAAACTTGATTCTACAGCAAAGCTGTTACCACAAGAGCCTGTTTATTTGTGCCATCACGTCCACTCGCTATTGTTCTAGCATCACAAATAAAGTATTTTTTAAAATCTGTAAATCTAACACAAATTTAATTTCTACTTTGACAGACAGCTATGAATACACCATGAAAAACAAAGCAGATGACTTGGAAAGCAGTGAGGTCCGGAGTGAGATAGGCACGGTGCATGTCCCAAGTGTCCCAGGCGGGCCCGTACACATGGTACAAATCTGCCGGTTCCTCTGATCGTGGTCCAAGCTGGCTGAACCTCCAACAGCTCTGATCGGGGAGCTCCGCGTCTGAGCTAACAGACCTGCCAGCTCTGAGAACAAGGCAAAGAACCTCATATATCTGCATCCATCCAGACAGCCATGCTCAAATGTCTTGGAAAAGTACAGACAAACCTGTTCTAAGTATTCTCTACTAGCTAACGGGAAGTTTTTCTTATCCAAGCAGGCTAATGGGACATTTCCTCCCTGAATCCACCCGGAAAAGGGCAGAGGTACGGAGATCCTCACAAGCAAGCAGTTCAAAGGCTCTTCAGGCAAAGTCAGGCATAAAGTTCCTCTTTCAGCACCCATAGGCAAGGTAAAGTTTCACCTTAATCAGAATGCATACAAGAAACAACTCCTTTATTACAACTCTTTCTACTGTCAGACCACCTGGAAGACCTTGGCAACCAAAGATATCTCACCAGGGAGGACATTGCCTCCAATCACTTTCTGGTTAGTTGGATTCAATTTAAACATCCCTGTATTACAGTCAAACCAAGGTTGCCTCTCTTAAGACTAGACCTCACACCTTTTTTCTCATACAAATGCAACTCAAGAAATTAAGAAGTTGTAAGGAAACTCACTTCTATTTCATTTAAGACCACACTCTCCGCTGCCATGGAGTACTTTAGCTTCCTTTTCAGCTGATGCTATGGTTACAGCAAATAACAGCCTTTATGTTTGGTTTTAAAAATAACACACTCTTTTGTTCAATGATTTTATATCACCTACATGAAACAGATCTCATCCTAGAAAGGTGACTACTTTACATTCACACTGTTACCTTCCAGATTTATCTGATAAAGAATAAGCAATTCACCAGCATTTTTATCAAGCAGCACAAGCCTGGATCCCTCAGTGCATACGCTTCCTATTCCATGTCGGGTTTGGATAATATCAGCACTACTACTACTACTGCCTTTCCTGGTGAAGACTTTGTACCACCTATTAAATAAACTTTAGTGTAACTTACTGTACTGTGTTGAGCATTTAGTAGCACTGTTCAAACACAGGTTTTCTGCTTAGATTTTGGGTTACCTTTATTTGTCGGATCTCCAGCTAAACTTCCTGTCTCTTACATAAGCACAAGACCATCACCCATGCCCTTTTGCACAGAGATACACATGTGCAATTTTTTCCCCCAGGTCTTGTAGAAAGATGTTCATCAACGTTCATATCAGAGCATTATCTTGGCTCTTCTTTCCAAATGATATGTTAAGCACGTAAGTCCAGGCAAAGGTTTCACCTGCAAGGACTGAGGGGGGAAAAAAATAAAAATCTTGAGCACTGCAGTCTTTTCCCAAGAAGCCATCATTAGGCTGTCTCCCTTGTTTCCTCTGAGAATGTCTTGCTGCTACCATTCTCGTAGCACCCCTTTTATCACTTTTCATGTCCCCAACCAACTGTAGATGCAAGCAACATTGTCCTTTAGCAGCCAAGCAAAGCTTTAACACTCCTTTGCTGCCCACCGTTGTCACTTGTATGGGTGTCCTTCAGCTCCTTGCTTAGCCTTGTGGGGCTTCTGCTGACATTGCTGATCTTCCCACACAATGGGGTGGTTTGGTCCTTCGCTCTCTGGAAGTCTTCCTTCGAAAAACTAAGCTAAAACCATCAATCCAGGCATACTTCCCCTTCCTGGCTGCTTCCCAGGAGGATTCTGCCCACCACCAAGCTGAATTCTGCTCTCATGACAGCCTGTCTCCAGGTCCTGAAGTCAATTTGTGGTCACAGAAGCCCAAGCTGTCACTTCTCTGGACAGGACTCCTAACAGCAAGTTATGAATACCAGCCTTCCTCCCACAGCAAGTATGGACAATTTGCAGTTCTTATACCACAAGCATCTCAACGCAGTGTGAATGCGGCCTCCCGGCCAAGACGTTTAACAAGAGCATACTAATACGATCATTGCTGGGTAGGCCAAGTTCCCGTCAGCTGTGAAAGCACACAAGCCAGAAGAACAAACTCAAACCACCCTCGCGAGGTCACCCACAGCCTAAACTTTTGCCCACAATGAAGCTCTATGACCTACCACGAGAAGCCAGTGACATTTCCTGCTTGTGAATCAACTGGAGGTCTGCCTGATCTCAGCAGATGCGCAAAGGATATCTTTACAACTCTTAAAGCACAAATATTTGTAACATCAAGAAACTCTTTGGTTGCTGAGTCAAGAAATTCAGCTACTCTCCCTGTAGGGCACTGTTCTTGCAGCTCATTGGCAAGTCATCCCTCACTTTTTCTTCTTACCTCAGTGTACTTATCCAGTTCTCTGTCAACTATTAAAGAAAAAAAAAGCAGACTTTATTGAAGCTTAATTTTAATATACACACTTTGTACTATCTCCTCTTTAGTCTTAATCTTAACGTAGTCAGCTCTTCTGCATACAGCTTTGTAAATTCCTGCAGAATGGTATTAACTGACAATCCAAACATTCTGTAACGTATTGGAGCTTTTCTCTCCTCTATAAATTCCTTACTGTAACACGTATCACTGTTTTCAAACAGTAGTTTTCCTCAAGCAAATAAAAGCTACAATATCCGCCCCATCCCTTTTATAGCCGAGCACACAGTAATCCCTTGTTGATTCTACCACGGAACGTTTTACCACCCTGAGGAGTCTTGCTACATCTTTCTATTCCTATTCTGCTACACAGAGGATTTACAGTAACTCACCAACTGCGTCTGATTCAGCATCTCGATGCTGCAATTAGAAATACGCTTTTCCTGCCACTGAAACTAATCATCTCGGGCAGCTTTGCTATGATTTGTCCTTTGGAATGTTTACTCTTTAAATATCCACTTATTCTCAACTAAGATAAACTACACTAAAGGAAAATTCTCTTGAATGTAAACAGAGGTATTAAAGCAGAAAACATTTCAACCAATTTGCAGAAAACCTGCTTATAACTTAAATCAGCACACAGCAAACTATATAACAAAGACCCTCCTAAATCCAGGAATCGGTGTTATGCATGGTATCTTTGTGTCATAAGCACTTTTCTGCCTTTCCTGCTGGCATTCATCTACAATTGTTTTACTGAAAATTGCGTGTGAAAATGAGTATCTAGATCATCCTCTTGCCCTCCCCTCAAGCAACTCTCTGAAATGGAAAAAAGATCTTCTATGCATTGATCCCAGAGGAATTAGAAGAACTTAGAAGAGAGGCAGAGCTAGAAAGCCCCATCCTTGACATACAGTACAGCTCTTTCTAATCACAGCTACAGGTCTTCCTCAGCATCATTCTTCCGGATGCAGGAGAAGCTTATTCGCATTTGGACCCAGAGTTAACTAAACCAGAGACGGCTTAACCTCCTACATAAGAAACGAGTGGCAGCATGCTTACAAGCCTGAATTTCTCTCAATCTTTTTACTACAAAACAGGTCTTAGTAAATAATGGAAGTTAATTTGGTTTTCTCCATCTTCTGTAGATAGGAAACCTCCAACTGACCCTAGGCTGTCAGCGGCTGGGTACTGCCACCCACACCATCACACAATTCAAGACCCTCAGCTCCGTTATTACCTTTCAATCACCGCATTGGCAGACAGGTTTAAAAATGATCAACTGTTGTATTTTTGGCAACCTAGGCACTACTGTTCTTCTAACCCCACTCCATTCAAAGGAATAAAAAACCTAATTTGCTTTCTATGCCCACTGAGAGCAGATAGACGAGATCTTGCTTTGAAACACAAAATCCAGACAGACTTTGAATGTCTTGACTTTAGAAGTTCTTACACATGAATGATTTCCCACTGTTTAAGAAATATCCCTCCCTAAAAGCACGTTTATATTTTGAAAAGTAAATTGCTTATTCACAATAGTTTAACTGATGTACTTAAAATCTACAATTTCCCCATACAATGAGTTATGAAGTCACCATTTTTATCAGGACATTTAAAGGTCGATCGCAACTGGAATAGGCCAGTGGGCGCAAGCTTAGGTCGTCTTTATAACCCACATAACATACATCTCGTTAACATTTATAACACAAGCTCTTTAATGTAGTACGTGGAACGTGCTCAGTAAAAGTTCCCTGATTTCAACAAAAACATTAACGCAGATGCAGAATACTTAGTGTGATAGTACAAACCCACAAGCAAACTGGAGTTCAAACAAGATAAAAATACTTGTGATTTTTATCAGCATAAGCTTCCAATTAATCGGAAGCTTCTCCTTCATAAACCTATCAAAAATGACAAAGCAATTTTCTCCCAAATTTCAGTTTTAAGTATGTTTTTGAACTAAGATTTTATTCATCATTTTAAATGTTATAATCCACACAACCTACGACAAACGACTCTTAAACCATGAAACATCTCTACCTCGTGCCTGAACAATGACCCTCTAGCAATGCACACAGAAAAAAAATTCCAAACAACATTAAACAGTGAGCAGTGTACTCACCATAAATCATATTACTGTACAGTTTGGGATTAGGATGAGTTGCCACTAGCAACAGAGCCAACAAAAAATCAATTCTGTCACTATATATAGAGAATTCTTGTAACCTCAAACGTAGTCAATGTTTTCAGCAATTTGTCTCAGAAAAGTATTAGCAGTCCGGCATGTGATCAGAGAAACACGACATCCAGACACAAAACAATGCTAAAACAATAGAGTTTTCCCTTTAGTAGAATAAAAAAGAAAACAAAAAGAACAACCAGAAAGCTGATGGTGAGCATGAACATTTCATTCACCCTTTTCAAAATAAAAGCACTCCATCTTTATAGCATTTACAACAAATACGAAGATTGGTTTTAGAGATTAAGTGTATTTAAAATGATCACTGATGAGTTTTTGTTTTAAAATGGGAAACTGAGCAAGTGTTACGGAGAGATACAATTTAGGCAAATACAAAGGTACTTTTCTATAGCTTACCCAAACCTGATTCATCATATTCAAGATATTTCATCCTTTGAAAAAAAAAATAAAAATACACTAGCATAATTCAAACACTCTACTAGGAGTTTTTAGAAAACAGGAATATGAGAAATTTCTTTGATCCCCATTTGCTTAACAGCTCTCTGAAGAAGCCAAGACACATTTCATCATTCAAGCAGCTTATTTCATCCTGGATCTGTAAAATGTTTTGTAGTAGGCAACAACCACCGTAGAGGTTTTACCTTACACACCTGTCACATTTTAGGAATCTTGACAGTGCCAACCAAGTTTATTACAAAGACTTTTCTCCCTTCTTTTCCTAAATTTTTTAATACAGGCACTTCATTTTTAAATGGTGCCCTTCACAAGGTTTCATTGTCATTCACACTGACATAAGTCAAATTCTGTATTTTAATGCATTTGACGAGTAATAATAATTACCATAATGTTTTTTTCCTCAAAGCACAATTGCCCTGCCTTGCAAGAACACGGTACACGTACTGCTATTTGTTAAGTCAATAAAATTTAACAGTTCACTGAAAACACACGGTCCAATTTCTAAAATGTATCTGTAGGTCTACCTCAGAGTATTCCTTATGCAGCTTTGGAGCAAGCAAACAAGCTGCAACTGGAAACCATTTATCTCTACTTTTCCCCACAATGTGCAGACCTTCAGCACATTCACCACTAAAACAGCGTTCATGAGGTGTCTCTGTGTGAAGGCAATATTCACACACTGTTTACACCCCAATCAGCCCGCTCTGCGTGCTAACCCGTTTGTACCTTCACAAAAAGGTGCTGTTGTTTAAGAAACAGCTGCTATTTGTTGCACATCTCTCCTAGACACCACCACACGTATAACAGTCGGCGTGGAATGTGCCCACACCTCAGCCGCTGCAGCTCAAAGTCTCATGACTTTGCCAAAGAAAGTGGGTTTAAGATGTTTAAGGATGGTTGTCACCCCCCAAACCAGGTGAACCAACCTAACTGCTTACCCACAGCTGGGTACGCTGCTCTGTACACAGATGCTGTAATAAGAAAGCACATTCCTGCTCACCATATAACTTTCTGTAAACAATACTGTTCACAGTTTTCCTTCAAAGGATATTTAAACCTGCCTGTACCCTGGGTGCAGGAATCGCATCCATCAGTCACTGAGAACTCCGAAATGCACACTTCCTCCCACCACCATCTTCTCATTTCCCTGACAGAATAATTCAATGCTATATCGCTATTTCAGGCTGTGGTCCACATACTATGGAAAAACAACTATCCCTACCACTGTGAACGCCTGTTCTAAACAAGCCGTGGAAAGGTTGCTCAGTTCCCCGCTATTCAGGTCGTGTCCGTTATCCCTGGGCCAGATGAGACTCAGAGGAAGCAACAAGGGAGACAGTGAAACAGAATTATGCTTTCTGAATTTGGTGTTATTGTTGAAATAATGAGAAAAGGAGCGGCGGCTGCTAGATTTCTGTACGTGAAGCATCTGCTGGGTAGAGATTACAAAAAAAAAAAAAACCAAAACCAAAAACCAACCAACCAACAACAACAAAGAAAACCCCTCAAGTATTTTCCTACTAATGCCACTTGCCACCAGTCCTGGCAGGGCACTGCCTATCCTTGAACTGCTTCTTTCCCAGTTCAGATCACCTCCTTTTCTGGAATGGTGGCATTCCTTACCTCTAGCCATTTCACCTGGGAAGGTTCTTGAGTACAATCAGTCATTTCTGCTTTGATCATTCCCTAGACAGGCAAAGAGAAAGCAGGGTCCCACCCAATCCTTTTTTCAAAAAGCCCAAACGTAAGTCTACTGCCAACCAGCCTCCTGGAAAAGATATCTGAAAGAGTACAAGAAGCCTTTTCTTCTGGCCACTGGCTTTCCTTGATCTTGATTACTACCTGCAGGAGCATCAGCTGCTACAAACACCTCGGAACAGGAAGCCCAACAAGGATAATCTTCCCCAAGGGCAAATGCAGCTCAGGTGCTTAACTGGGAATTAAGAATCAGTTTTAAACATAACTAAATTGGAAATTCATTTATGAAAACAGCACTTTTGGGGAGCAGGAGTATCATATAGTTAAGACTATTTTTCCTGAATGAAAAGCTACAGTAAAACCAGAACACAGTTGCTAAATACAGGTTGCCTCTGCGCTGGCGGTTCGCCAGCAGAGTTAGGTGAAGATAAGGCGAAACGCGTTTCAAACATCTCGCTAGCTATGTCAACAAAAGAGGGCTCAGCCCTCGTCTAGCAAAATATTGAACTAACCTGCTAAATTTAGAAAGAAAAAAAAATTTCAGAACTTCAACAGATTAAACTGCTACAAGCAGGGAGATCCATTTGCTCACTCGAGAGTAGAGAAGTGTTTGGATGCGTCTGGATTCACAATAACATCTCCTTGGCTGAAAAGATCTGGTCTGGGTTATTAACTGGACAGACAGCATTGCAGTGCACCTCCATGTGAAGGACTTGGCAGCGATCAACTCCAGCAAGCAGAGAACATCAAAGCACCCCTGCTAAGTAAAATGAACTTTTCAGGGAAGATTAAAGCTCAACGCGCTCCACAATCTAGGCCCGGGGTGTTTAAAAGACTACCCCAAACTCCAGAACAAAGACCACTCTCGACAGTCACATTCCTCTGGCACAGCAGAGCTCTGCGGTAACGGTAAACCTTGGCTGCAGGACACAGAACGCGACTGGTCAGAAGTCCAAGTCTCCCCAGGAAATCAGAAATAACAACATGACCATCCTTGATTTCAACTAAAAGAAACATACCTTCACTCCTACTGGCACATTTGTAAAGACGAAAGCAAAGACAGCCACCTCTTACCAAAAGAAAAGGGAGCGCAAACGGGAAGCACATGCAGAAGAAAGAATTAAAGAACATTTTTATCAGGCTTCAGCAACACACTAGAAGGTGCGCAAACTCTTTATATAGATTTTTATACTATTTCTTGAGTACCTAATGCACTAGCTGCTACAGAAGCAATAGAAACATAGAGGATTTCATTCCCCTGGCATTAGAGATTGTCAAGTCACTTCTCCCCAGCAATAAGGCAGACCAGAACACCAGTTTTAACCAGTCTTTGCATACTGGCATCAAAATCCTGCAGATTTACAAATGAGAGACTCATGTAATAACAAAGATTATGTTCATCTCAGCAGAAAAGCCTAAGCTTCAACTGCTTCGAAAAACTAGAGTATATGGCCTTCTTTGATTTCTACACAACTGATTAGCTCATAGTAACTAACCAACAGCTACTTTCACATAGATTAATACAAATACAGATAAATGTTTTAAAAGTTTTTTGGATTTTGGGAGGGGTTTTTTTGTTTTGTTTTCTTGGTTAGTTTTTTTTTTTTTTAACCGATCTGAACACAATGCACATTATTTAAGCTCTGCCTACATTCTGATAGAAGTTTTTGGGTTTAGGCAGATGCTACCCTGAAAGCCTTCACATTGGTCACTGCATCGTATCAAATGCTTCTGCAGCTTTTACACAGAAAGCACAGCGAAAAAATTCACATGCCCGAAGGGAACCAGTGCAAGTCTGTCACTGTATTACAGACGCAGTGATTCAAAAGACTCAACATCTCCCAGATCATTACACTTTTGAGCTCTTCACTTATATTTGAAGCACACAGAAAATAGCTGAGAAGCTCATACAAACTAGTCTTGCTGCAACTGCTCAAAGAAACTGCAGAAATTACTTTTCTTTCACCTCTTTCCTACTATTGGGTGGAAAATGTGGAATACAAGGAATAGCTACAGCTCCTGCTAACAAACACAAAGATATTAATTATACAAAATACTTCAGGACTCCAACAATATTGATGTTTGCTATAGAGAGATCTGAGTGTTCTTTTAATTGCAAAGAAGAGATTGCCCGATGATCTAGAGAGGTAATTAAATCGTAAGCCCTAGATCGTTGTGCTCACAAATTCACACACCTTTCTCTTATCCTGCTTAGGCATACCTGAAAAAAAAGCTAACTCCCTCCTGCGCGCCACACTCCCCCCCGGAAAAAAAAAAAAAAAAAAAAGAGAAACTACAGAGGGCAAAACATATTTTTAAGGGTTTGACCNCCTTTTCTTCCCTGTCTGGATTATCAAAGTTTCAAAGAGATTAACTCCAGTAGATTTATTGGCTGCTTTTATATGGAGAAAGAGAAAAAACATCATCTAGTATCAAAAGGTTTATAAACAACCCAAGGATAGTTTCGGTAAACAGAATTAAATTCTCTGTTATTATGAGGTACTGAAATGCAAAACATTCAGCTTTTACAACCCACACTCCCTCGCTATACAGATACGCTATTTCCAGGCTGCTACTGCTCCAGACACATAGTCCCATTCAACACTCCCGTCATCTCCAGGAGCACTTAAGGGAGGCGAAGAACAAAAAAAGTAGAGTTTTGTAGTTTTCTACTTGAAAACACGTAAATCCCACTGGCTGTGTTACCACTGAGCCTAAATTAGAAGGTCCCACCTCTCTGATTTCTTGTTGTCTACCATGGTCATACAACTCCTCTTCACAAGGAGCCACATGGAGAAGACAGGGGACAATGGTACAAGTTGCAATGGGAGAGGTTTCATCTCCATGTAAGAGAAATTTTTTACATGGAGATCAATCACTGGAACAATCTCCCCAGGGACGTGGTAGAGCCCCCATTGCTGGATGTTTTCAAGATGCGATCGGACAGGGTGCTAGGTAATCTCACCTGGGCTCCCTTTTCCACAAAAGGTCGGACCAGATGGTTTTTTTTTAATTTATCAACTTGTTGACTGCAGTTAGCTTCCATTTTAGCAATTTAGAGAGCAGAGCAAGGCAGATCTGCTCCCCAGTATTCCATCTGGACATATTTCCAGATACAGACTTAGACACATTAAAGAAGCACAAGTCACCTCAGTAACTTTCACTGCAGAACTCAGCTGGGGGGGTAGAGATCAGCCCAAACACCAAACTACTTCCTCTAACCCAGTGTCAGGAAGGACAAACTACAACCGTTACTCCCCATGCACCAAACTGCAAAGCAGTGCTACGTGCAAGCAGAGGGTGGTATAACACCAAACGGACACAGCAAGAGCACTCGCTGTATGCAATTGCATTTCCTCACCTACGAGAAAAACAACCGGTTCTGCCAAGGCAATAGTTGCAGCACAAAACGAAGGTGTGGCAGAGTTCGAAATTCTTACTGGTTAGACACCCCAGGGGAGATAACTTGGAGGCCAGAACACCTATGTGTTCTCATATTGCTGGCATAGTGAATTAATTTATCGCCTTACACCAATGCCACAGGAGCTGGTGAAACAAATTTATTAAAATTCTAATTGTTGCGACTCAAAAAACCCCTTGTGACAGTCCTCTCTTAATTTGTTTCTTAAGCGTCTCGTAATTCAGATGGAACTGAATCCTGAAAGTGATACTAGCGTTCCCAGAAATGGCTTGGTTTCCCCCAACTATACAAACTTAAATACTGTAGCGGATCTTGTACAGAAAATGCAAACACTTGACCTGTGAACTATGTCTCTCACACAACTATGTGGAGTAACACTGTTGAGAAAAACAGGGGAAGAATGAGAAGATAAAGAGGCAATTCAAAAGCAGGATCTATTTCTAATCAGGTGTTACTAGGCAGCTATATTTACTTGTCCTCTTATTTACTCAGCTTAGATCACAAAGTGATTATTAGAAACAATCACACAAAATCAATTAACATGAAAGAAAACTTCATAAACAACAAGCACATTAAAATAACATGTAAAGCCACTGCCATCTATGCCCTTTTATCACTGGTGGCAACACAGCTGAAAACGAGCAAAGTACATTTAGAGATAAGACAGGCTAAAAGTAGGCCAGGTAGACACCAACAGTATGAAAAGTGGCTGCTAGAAATCAAGACACCGTAATGCTGCCTATTATTGTTTTTCTGATTTTTTTTTTTTTTAAATTTACGAGTCATTCTAGCCTCTCTCCTCTGTCTCTGCCTGGTTTTAGGCTGGACAGACATTGATTTTTAGATCAAACATTAACAGAAATTCAGCAGCCTAACATACGGTAATGTTTCCAGACAGAAATTCACAATTAAGTGAAGAGATACAGCTATTTTCCTGTGCTGCTGAAAGTCTGAAAAATGTTTGGGTCAATTTTATTTCATTTTGAAAAAAATTCAGGCCCTCATCTCTGTCATTCTCAAACTCTGAATTAAAATGAAAGTACTTCCTCCTTTATACCCTTACAAAATAATTTTAAGTAATTTCTCAAATTTCCAGCCTTTCCAAATATTGCCAAGAATGTCTCACAGAATATACAAATTCATTTATTCTTACATTCAAACATCTTTAAAAGCACTTTTGATCTGAGATCATCTCAGAGTATCATACCCTCAAGAAAAATTGTGGCTTGTTTGGTTTTTTGCCTCCCCCTTTTCTTCTCCCCACCAAATATGCATACAGTATAGAGCAGAGCCAAAAAAATAACTTATTTTTGCTCAGTATTGTATGTATTTAAACATGGTCACAAGTGCCAAAATTTTCTTCACTAACACTGGTTCGAATCTGGCACACAAGCTAGAAATAACTATACTCAGTGGCTTTACCACCATAAATCTTCGAAAGTCTTCTGCATGGCTGAGCTCTTCTCATAAAATTAGACACCAACGCGTTTTGTCTTTCTCATTAAAAGGATGCTTGCTGGAGAAAGCACAGGAGGATAGAGATGTGTGTGAACAACCTTCTTGGAGCCACTGGAGAGCCTCACAGGCACAAAGAAAGGAATACTTAAAATAACACAAGAGGCTGTTACAAGGAATATCTCCAAACATTAAGAACACCTTTAAAAATCTAAGAAGAGAATCTACATGCTATTGTAATAGCACGCAGCAAAAAAACCTAGATTTCAATAAATTTTATTTTAGTTAGTTTTACTCTCTTTCCTTAAGTATTAATTGGAAATACTGTGTTTATTTCAGAAAGAAACACAATGGAACATTTACGAACGCTAATTCAATACAAAGCCTTTAACTTAATGTAGTCCTACTATGCATTTTGGAAAAATGTTATTAAAATTTTAAAACCTACTATAAAAAACAAACAGAAAAGCACTACTTCGAGCTATTATAAACCAGATTTGTCTGCAAATACTTAACTGGAAGAACTTTGGTTTGATTAGGTTTTGCCCTTTTTTAAAAAAAATATATGAATGTAGAACACCTTTTTTTCTATGTTTTCATACTGCTGCAAGTGACTAAGACTGAACAAGCTCAGTGACTGCACTGAGCAAAAAAAAAAAAAGTCAGATGCACCTTCATCAGAAAACTAAAAATCAGCAACCATAATAGAAGATAACGGCTAAGTTAAAAGTCCGGTAGGAGCAGGAGAAGCTGATCTCAATGACCAGCTGGGGATTGCAAGCAAAGTAACACGGTACTAAGTTCTCTAAAGTCAGATAACCTCTACCTTGGCCCCTAGCTGGGGGGGGGGGGGGGGGGGGGAANACCTCTGCCTCCCCCCCTTATGAAGAATATTTACATGAGATACGATCTGATAATACCGTTTCCCTCATTTGTCAGGACAAGCTTCCCACTCACTAACATTGAAAAGGCACAAAGTTTTCAAGGTCTCCCGACGGCAGACAAAATCAGCCATTCTCTCTCGATTCCAAAGCCGCACTTGACCCAAATGCTGAAACTCAAATATTAAAAGGAAATTCACACAATGCACCATCAGGAGACCGGCCAAACAGGTCTATAACATAAATTCTGTACATTTCTCAAGAGGTTCTCCAGCATCCTTTATATGAAGCCCAACTAGCCTTTGAGACACAAAATACACACAGGTTCCAATTGTAACTTCTAGTAAAAACACAAAAACCACTTCAGATACAGCAACAACTATCAGATTCTCCAAGTCGTAACAGTTTCTACAAAAAGCCGTATCTTTTTTATTATTACTTAAAAACACCAACCTGCAATACTGATTGCATTAGGGACCGTGGACAAGGTTTTACTTTCTGATTAACTCCAGTTCTGCAGCACAAACTTCAGCATTGCCAAGAATCAGCGTTCCCAGTGTGCTAGTGGGTATTTTCAGCATGACAAAAATTGAACTTGTTCTGAGCCAGTTTTGACACACGGTCAAAAACACTGGAGTGAAGCCAGTTCTGGTGGTGTCATACCGTCTCCTGGTATTCACCACACCCTTCTTGCAGAGGCAAGAGACGAGAATCTATGCCCGCAAGTCAAAAGGATATAACGGACCATGAACCGGACTAACAGGCAGTCAGCTTCACTAGCTGATCTGCATCTCCATGTTCACCCGTGAATGTCTAAAATAACTTCTTCCAGAGGAAAGACAAGGGGAAAGGGAAGAAAAATAACATCTTTGGCCACGAAGCTAGATGGTCTCTTCTCCCAAGTAACAAGTGACAGGACAAGAGGAAATGGCCACAAGTTGCGCCAGGGCAGGTTTAGATTGGATATTAGGAAAAATTTCTTCACCGAAAGGATTATCAAGCATTGGAACAGGCTGCCCAGAGAAGTGGTGGCACCACCCCTGGTGGTATTTAAAAGACATGTGGATGTGGTACTGAGGGACATGGTTTAGTGGTGTTTTTGGCAGTGTTAGGTTGATGGTTGGACTTGATGATCTTAAAAGGTCCCTTCCGACCTAGTTGATTCTATGAAAAGGGTGGAGTGCCCTTTATCAACAGCCTCAGTGTCCCAAGTCACAGCACATATCGTTTACAAAAGTCTTTGTGCATGTTATGCTAAAAGGCTGAAAGCACTGTCTGCAAAAGATGCTGAAAGCCCTACTGGCAAAGGATACAAAACCTGCAAAAAAACCTTTTCCCACCAAACACGATGAAACAAATACAACAAAACACCATAGGAAATTAAGCCAGGCTACACTAATTGTGTCTGGAATGATAAGAATGTTCTTCCTCTTTCCAATACAGCTTATCATGACATTTGTGGTATGTCTTCGTTTCCCCTTACATACAGGGTTTTGGAAGTAATACTTGGGATTAGAAATACTTAGAGCCTCAAAGAGAAAGCCTTCCTCATAGAATCAGGCTTGGGTTTGATCACATGGACCAACAGAAGAGCTTTTCGTTCTTTTAAAATGATCCTGTACCACGTATTCTAATATACATACCTAACGGCGAATCGTCAAGCTACACCTTGCAATTGTTACCATAAAAATCTGTGACAAAGGCAACCTTTACAGGACTGCGTCGCAACTGCTGGTTTTCTAGAGCTCTGCCAAGTAACATTGTGGTGAAAAATGACAGCTCTAGGAAAGGCCATACTTGGATAAAATTCAAGAAAGAAAAAAAAAAAAACACACCCACAACTTTCTGCAAGCTAAAGAATTCATTCTTAAAATGGGGACACCGAGTCAAAACTGAAAAGACAACCTTTGGCAAAGAATGCACGTGTTGTACTTAGTACCAGAATCATCTTTTTACTGTCTTCCAAGACAAATGCGTGCTGAAGGCACAGTGCTCACCAGCAAATGTAACAAGCCTGAATTCTCCTGAAAGCTTCTAAAGAAACACAAGCCCTTAAAAGTCAGACTTCCAGAGCATGTGTTGGAATTGCTTTAATAAACAAAAGCTCATTCAAATGCAAACCTTAAAGCTAGAGTGGAGAAAAAAATTAATTTTCTTTCTGATGTGAGAAATGGATAGTTGGTTTGTTGTTTGGGTTTTGGTTTGGTGGGGTTTTTTTGTTGGGTTTTTTTTTTTACACTATTACTTCTGCTACAAAAAAACCCACAAAGAATCATCAAAACCAAACCTTTGCAGTTAACCAAAAACTGTAAAGCTACTTAGAAATATTGAAACAGGAGATCCATTACTTTTTATGTCAGGAATTAAAAAAAAAAAATGAAGGAGTGTGGTCCATTTCTCAATTTCACTGTGCCAAGATAGGCCTGAATCATTACACTGTGGCTATGTTTATACTGAAGCTTTTTTTTTTTTGCTCAAAACTTGGACTTCCACACCCAGTAGGCAACGTTTTTATTTTTTTTTTAAAAGTACATTCCAAGCTTCCCTCAAACAGTTCCAGTCAAAACATCACTAGATTTTAATGCCATCAAGAACGCAAGCATCTCATTAAAGGACTGCCTAATTATAGGTAATATGCCCAGACCACAGATTCTGTGGCATCTTTATATGCAATATTATTCAGAAGCAACACCACTAACTTTTCTCAAAATTTCTGAAATTTCTGCATATTTAGTGTTATAGCAAAGAATTAACAGAGTTTGAAAACAAAGATAAAAATGAACTCACAATACTCACTAGTGGTGAGAAAGATCAGCCCAAGAGGAAAGAAACGTCATCAACTCCTAAGAAAAATGCACACTTTAAAGAAAAAAAAGGAGCCTCTCGATCTACTAGTTGCACATGGAAAGCCTTTTCAAGTGGGAGTCAAACCCAGACTAAAACAATATTGTGCATACAGTTTCCATGAGGTTTTCTAATACTCCTGCTGTTTTCCACTTTGCCAGGTTGCAGAATTCAGAACCTGTAAGCACAGGAAATCACTCTGCTCCTACTTAAATAAAGCCGCAAACACCAGAGGCAAGCATCATGTCTGCTGAAGGGAATGAATGACCTTGGAGCAAAAAGGAAAGGCGACAACGAAGGACAAATTTCTGAGCAGTATAAAGGAAAAAAGATTAATTTCTTATGAAAACCTCCCAGCAACTGCACAGAGGAAGTTCTGAACAGGAATCTTTTTAAAAAAAGCCTTATCAGATACCCACTAGCCAGAGGCAAACATGCTCTGGAGCCCAATACAGGGTTCAAGAATATCCAAACAAATTGCATTCCCTGCAGCTGGAGACCGGAAAGAGCAGGAAGAAAGGTAAACTCCTCACTACCACTTTGCCTCAGGACAGGAAAAGTAAAGCTCTTTCAGAATCTCTTACGGCATCCTAATATATATGGCTATATACATACATAAATACATATTCTTTTACAGTTTTCCTTTCCAGTCACTTATCCTTCTGCAGCGTTATTCGTACTGTGACAAGACTTTTCCCTAATACAGTATCTGTTAAGTGATCTGCCTTGTAGCTGCTACATTAGATTTGCTGTATTTAAAATTGGAACTGTAGTTAGTTTCTACTTCAGTAGCTTGACTCACAGCCAAAGTTGCCGTAAACCTTGTCACGAACCTACTAACATAATCAGTGAGATTACAGAAGCATAGTCAAATTCCACCAGAGAGTACAAAGTATATTCATAGCAAAAGGTTACATGCAACTTTATTAAGTAGAGCATAATTTAATACCTAAAACAACATGTTAAAACTAGCAGCAACTAGCTATCTACAGATACATATTCATTCATACTTTTACTTTCTTTTTTTTTTTTAAGTGTCTGTACTATTCACTCAGGCTTGTTATGACAGGAATGAGACACCAAGTTAGAGATGAAGAAGTACTCTGTCCTCGTACTGGGCATAAACCCAAAATCCCCTGTAAGTTCCTTCTTCCCTCACACCCATACTCCACATCCAACCTGCTACACCTCAGCCGAGCAGAAGCAAGTGACAGCCCAGCTGCCAGAGCAACAGCATCTGAGCCCAGAAGGGGCTTGGATTGTTAAGGAAGACCCACAAGATCTGCCCGCTAAGCAAGTAAACACAGAGGTTTAACAAACCTAGCAGGCGTAAGCGGTACAGCTGAACATTAAATACGAAAGCATCTCGGAAGCAGAGGTGATGGCTAAGAACTAATTAAAATCCACAAGCTCAGAACTGGCTAAAGAAAGGACTAGGGGAAGGGATGAAGTATCTGAACTAAAAAACAAGTTGACAAACTGGAAGGAGGGAAGAACATTCAGAGGGCAGAGCTTTGGATGAGAAGATGGAATACCCCACAAAGGCAAGGCAGCAGAAGGGGAAAGGTGGATGACGCAGAAACAGAGTGAGAGGAGAACGAAGCTTTACCAAAAAAAAGTTGAATGAATTTATAGGGTACATTACACTGCGATGTATGCTAGACTGAACAATGAGAAGATATTTTAAATAAGAAAGAGTAAGGAGGGAGAAAGCACAAGGACAGAGGAAGGAAAGAAACAGGAGGTATCTGTACATATATTTGCATCCATATCCAGAGCACACAAAGATTATGAGCCTATGATTTTGGCAATTCCTTATGCAGTTGAAAGTGATGAAAAACTAAATTTGGGACCCAGCAAATGAAAGGATATATTGCTATCCCACCTCAGCCAGAAATCATGCAATCTTTACATCTATTTACACCACACCGTACAACTGACATAAAATGATGAAGCAACATAGGATCAACACATCCAGACAGCAGAAAATTAGCTAAGACTTAAATAAGGTGGCCTTTCCAGCTCTAATTCACAAAGCAGCAGCTGTGCCTTCTACAGGAGCCTTAGGCTGCGGTTACACAGCGACTTTAATCCCATGTGAACCTGGGCTGCCACTGCACAGCCGTGCTTCTCCTCTCCCTTCTCAGGTACTCATCCCTCCTACCTCTCATGATAGCAGCGGCACTCGTGCAGCCATGCAAAGAGCTGGATCAGGGAATGGATTTATCCAACAATTATACCTTTTTGGGAGACTAGTCGGGGAAGATTTGATTTCAGGCGGGTAAATTCCCTAATCCACATGGCTCACCCATCCTTGTGCTCCTACAGGGAGACAGCAGAAATAGTTGGCAAGTGGAGCTGGCCCTTCAGCAGCAGTCCAGACTTTAGAACAAAGTAAAACAGCCATGTAACCACAACCTCATTCTCGCTGGCAAAACATGAAAGTAAAGAAATTTTTAAGAAGACATTTTAGAATATATTATCAAAAACTGTAAAGGCACACAAAGCTGTTTTGAAAAGCAGGCCTTCCCTGTGATAACGTTCAAGGTAAAGCAACTATCACCTAACAAGTCTATAGCATACAAATACATTACAGACATACCAAGTTGAATTAAAATGCAGATCATAACAGAGTGCTTTACAACTTTGCAGACACGTGCACAGACACAAAGGGAAGTATGCCTACGTCCTAGCAAACTAAGGGCAATTTCAGACTACTACGTGTGACTTCTTTACTACCACCAATCAAATAAGGCAATCTGTAAAACCAAAGTAAAATATATGAGAATTGCCAACACCTCTGATAAATTCAGCCATTCATAACCCAGTTGGCCCCTGGAAAAAAAATGAACTTGCTGCCTAAAAGCAGCCAGGTGTGGATAGAGTGAACAAGTACTTCCAGCCATTGAGAAACCCTGAAGGATTTCTGGTTCGTAGCAACAAAGCCTACATTTACCTTTCAGGGGGAAAAACCGCTTTCTCCATCACAGTTGCAGAAAGACAATCTTTTTATAGTAATGCCAGCACAGATCTACCACATGAAAGGATATGGTAGCTTTAGTGAGCTACAGAAGATAAACATATGTCATGCCTAAAACTGAGCCAATGATCCTAAAAGCATCCTGAATCACTTGTTCCACAAATTCCCCAGTCACCAAGTATGAAGAAATGTAACACGAAGAGCCAAATAGAGATTATAAACAGAAAAATGTATTTTTAAACCTATTTGCTAACACATTTCAAAACACATTTTTTATTATAGTCTTGTCAAGTCATGAAAAGATTCTTCAGCTTTACTGCTACTAAGCTGCCACAGAGAAGAGAAACACAACGTAGTCTGTAAGACTGCAATGGATATTTGATTTTTTTTTAAATAGATATTAGAATTTTACGTTGTGTCAAGTCATCCAACTCCCAGGAAAGCTTTCCACTCAACTACCAGCACATAGTTTTGTCAAGTCCCAGGCATGCTTTCCACAAGCAAAACATGTTGCCTTTTCTTCCCAACCTTCAAGACTTGAATCTACATCCTTGCACACAAAACGCTGCATTATCACTCAAAAAAAAAAAAAAAGATGTATTTTAGATTTAATTAAACACGGTGGTTTTGTTTATGTACAGCCCTAGAGGAGATGAAGTACCTGCAGAGGGGCTGGGAAAAACATAGTTACACCTATATGCCTCAATCCTGACCAAGAGGAATCCCATTTGGAATAAACAGTAGTTCAGTCTTCATCCTCTCCAAATGAAGAGAAATTAAAGCAGTGCTCAGTTTTGCATAAAGATATCAAAGCTATCGGAATGGCAAGTATGCTTATGATCTGGTGGGCTGCCAAAAATCATCTGCTAATATGCTAGACAATAGATGTATTCTGTTGGAACTCATAAGAGAACTGATCTTTTCCTTGTATCACTTCTTTTTAGTTTTATACAAAACTGAACTGATATAAAAAAAATTTAATTACGTTTAAAACCCCTTTATTTATATAGGATTTAAAGTATTGCATATGATTTGAATGCTTGCATTCATATGCTAACAAATACAGTAATTATTTGTAATAATTTAACATTTTAAAATATGCATTCTTAATCACTAACTTGCAAACCATATCCTGAGAGTTTCTTGCTCCCACTGTAGCAGCTAAGTTTGTAGAATTCAGAGCAGAATAATACAAGAGCACGAAGTTGAACCCTTGCAGTGCCTGAAAGCTCCGACAGTGCTACGAAAGGACCCAAACTCTCTCAAGCTTTGATAAACAAACAACATTCAGTTAAAATTTAATACTTTTGGATAACAGCAGGGTGCTTTCTATAAAAATAACTCTTCGTTCCAGAGACAAAAAGATCCTGTGTGCAGTTCCAGCAAGCATTGCTTTCTGGAACACTCCGGAATCACGGTGGCTGCATATCCTGAATACAGTCATAAATACAAAAGTAATGGGATGACGAGGTTGACACCCAACTTCTCACACGGGTGCCACACACTGACCGGCGCGCTATCAAGACTACCAAGTCTCAAAGCCCAGCTCCTCCTTCACAGCTAGATGCAATTAAAAGGCCTCTGCATCACAAACCAAGATCTTTTTTTGTTTGTTTGTTTTAAGCAAATGTTTTTAAGCAAAAATTCTCCTGTTCTCTCTTACTCTGTTATCTGATATTTGAACAAATCATTGGCATGGCGGAGCTGTCATATCCTATCACATCATTCCATGTTTAATCTGTAAATCCACGCAGTGATTCTGCAAACGCAGATTGCTTGCAACGAGAATGAACAGAGACTACGTAGGTTTAGTGACCATGGTAGTGAATTAAATATATTAACACAATTTCTTAATCCATACCATTAAAATTTACAAATTAAATTAGCTGTAGCAATCAAATTACATTAGAGGAAAATATTTTACATCAGCATCTGCACATGTTTTCCTGGTTTTGTATCCATAGGCTAATAACGCTTATGACATCTTTCAGCAAAATATAGACAGAAGTAATTATAAGCTCCTGAAAAATAGGAAATGCTAACAAAACCTGGGCTAGAATAGCAGTACCTGGTCTAGATGTTCTAATAAGCTTCTGTCTATGAGGAAAAATTCCTTGGATCAATCTGTTACTTATTACTCAGCATTTGCTAGTTAAACACTGCACAGCCACTAATTTTAATCTAAGGAAATGAATGCTGTGATCTTTCCCATACAAAAAAGCGTTTCAACACCCACAGAAGAAAAACAGGGGAGAGAAGGCTCAAGCCTCGACATTCTGATTTATGAAGAGAGGACACTGTGAGAGTGAGACAAACAGTATGTCATCTGTCAAAGTTGCCACATTTGCATTTTATATACAAATATAAAGCAAGAAATCTCTTTTAAATAATTAACGGGTAGACTATACAATGCCAAAAGGAGCAGGACAACAGTGAACTCACGGCTGAATATTTTACAGAAGAACCATCCTAGAAATTGATCCTCTCCAAATGGAATGATTAATCCTCCATATAATGCCAGGTATCCACTACCACAGTATTTTGTTAAAAGCAAACTTTTAACTTCAAGAGAAGCAATCACATTAGGCAAAATGAATAATAAAACCCCCACAATTGATGTCATGTAGATTTTCCCTATTGATCTTAACCTGTGCAAAGTTTTAAATTACAAATGCAAATATCTTCTTGTAAGTTTCTGGTTAAAAATACAATCTATTTAAAAGTGCTGTTCAAAGCTAACTCCAGCAAGACATAAATCATCAGTGGTTTTAAAATATTTTAATAATTTTAGCAGCCTCTTACAACTGGTAAATCAAAGTCTCAGTCTATTATATAGAGAAATATTGCTGAAAAGACCAATGCTTTTTGTATGTTGTTTGTGACTAATTTTTTTAACATTTCCCCCATTGAAGAGAAGAAAAAATGGTTTGCATTGTGTTAGCTCCAGTTATAATTTCCAGCTGTGTCAAAACTTTAACAGCCTAAAAGCAGGAAATCCAAAGAGGAAATTCCATCGTCAGTTCCTGAAGTTTTGTAACTCAAATGTTCTTCCAAAAACTGGATCTTAAAGGAATTTTTGGTAGCACTTTCTGTAACCTTACCTGATATCTTCAAGTAGCTCACATTCTGCCTGATGCTTGGCCTGAAGCTTTGTCATCTGCTCAACCTGAATGTTTTTTAGCTCTTGTGTAACTTTCACCTACAAAAAAAACCACAGACCACATATATTTTCTGTAGAGTTTAAGTCAAATTTCAACAAGGAAAAAAAAAAGGAATTCATGTCCTTCATCTGTTTTGAAATTGTACATTTCAGTGGAAAATTTGAACACAGAGCTAAGAGTGCAGTTTAACCCTACGCATCATTCATAAAGGCTGATTTCAATAAGTCCTGTCACCCCAAGCAGGCTTACAGAGCACACAACAGAATCCCATGCTTATGCTCAATCATTAACGAAAGGGCAATTTTATTCCAAAATCTGAGAGGGTAGCTGGTATGCAACAAGAGTTTTGCCTACCAAAAAAGAAAAAAACAGGCCTCAGAGGGGGAAAAAAATCAACTTACAGTGTATACATTTAGCACTTCAGTGCAAGTCACACAATTCTGAAATTCATTAAACTGTCCTACAATTGCTATCAGTTAAAGACAGCTTAAACATCAAGTTGTTTTTGATTGTGCATCAGATCGAAAGAGACCTCTATAAAAGGCTTCAAAACGTTTTTACTATTGGTGTAATTTTCCTTTGAACCTCGTGATGATGAAGCTAAAATTTGAATACTTTGGGAACCTACCTGATAACTGGCAGGTAGCACCATTGGCACAGGTATCAGGAATGATTTGATTTTAGAAGGAAACCTTGGGGTCGTTTTGTTCTTGTTTTATAAAAACAAGAGGTCTTGGCATTTAAGCCCTCTAGTGATCACAGAGAATCCATGTATCAGCCTAAAAAATGATCACCAGCATATCTGAAGACATTATGCATTCATGAGGACAGAAATGCCAAACAGTTACTGTAATGGGGGAAGAGATATGAAAAATTCAGAGAGGAAGACAACACAGATCTCCCTCTTCTTCACTAGCCATGCAAAAAAAAAATCTAGATCTCATCAGCTAGGAAAAGCCTCCTCGATTTTAACATTGAAAACAGTCCCCCAGCAACAAGCACCCTTTAATCACAACATTATACAAAGATAAGTTTTTCACATGATTAAAAAAAAATAATATATCACACGCATGCCCCTGACTGTAAGCAGAAAAAGTGTCTATTTTTAATATGAACTTTCAGCATTTTCTTTTTTATTTGTATATGAAAAAAACCCTACTCAAAATAAATAAACCCACACAAGATGACCCATGTAATGGAAATAATCTCAAATGAAACAATATAGGCAAAGAATGACAAACACGTAATATAAATAAGCCACCAAATGCAAACTAAAATAGAAATAAGAATTGTTTAACAAAAGCAGAGTCCAGCAGCAAAACAAGAGGTCGAGAGGCAGGAACCAGCCAAGGAGAGATCTTCACTGCAGCTGCCTGCCAGGGCTACTGGGGAGCTCGGGGGATGACAAGGGATTTCTGTTTACGCTCCCTCTCAGTTTTTTTTCCCCTCCCAATCTCTCCTAGTCACTATTATACAGTTCACACAGCAAACCCCTGCAATCTCCTCTCCTCACTGAGAAATCTCAACATCACGTATGAAATCTCAAGCATCTACGGCGAGCTACAACAATCAGGCTGTAAATGATTACAGCCCAAACCATCTAATCGGCCAGCATCGCAAAGAATATATGACACGTACAAATCTCAAAACCACAAAACTCCCTTCCACGCTGCCTGTAAAGGAGCAGCCTCTCCATCCTGAGACCCGCTTCACCATCTCTAGCTCCCCCTTTCTCCCCACACACCGACCACGGCACACAGCCCTCAGAATAACTAAGCAATAAATCTCCACGTATCGGTACTTACACGTAGCTCAAGACCCCACTACAGCTCAAGTCTCCCAGATAACAACCTGCCCACACAGGCACACTAGGAACAGCCTTTTTTCCAAATCTACATTCCTTCTTACGACTCTTCCCACACCAGCTCCCTCCTAACGCAAAAGCACCCCACGGACACAAAAAAGCCTCCCCGCTGCATTTGCAGATTGTTCCCATCACACATATGTTGCACATTTTTGGCTGCCCCTCTTCGCCCGCGCTCCTGATACATGCCGGGATAGCCTGCATCCTTCCATCAACTCCAGACGTGACCTTCTGCTCCAAGACAACCAACCCATCGCTGTTGGCGTCAACCCACCCATAGCACGCGAACGCAGCTGAGCCCCCAAAATACAGCTGAGCCCCCAAAATACAGCTGCTAGCACCCCACAACCAGTACAGGCTGTCTCACCACCCCATGCAGCCAAGCCCTCCGCAGTCATTGACCCCCTTCCAGCCCTTCCCAGCCATTGATCTCCTCCATCTGAAGGACCTCCAGTGGGTATGGGGGTGGTCCCCCCACCACCCACCGCCACCACCTCTTTCTACCTCCCCTCCAGCCCTTCCCCATGCCCTGTCCTGCCTCCAGACCTCACCTCCCACACCTGACCCATCCCACCCCACCACCACCATCCCTGGACCCCAGATCCAGCTTCCAACACCCCCCCCCCCCCCCCCCCCCCCCCCCCCCCCCCCCC
>RSEF01000001.1:220600297-220614020 GCA_003993805.1 Himantopus leucocephalus | reverse complement strand
CCGCCTTCCTCCTCCTCCTCCTCCTCCTCCTCCTCCTCCTCCTTCTTCTTCTTCCCGGGTAGGAAAGTTTCAGCGTCGATCGCGGAGCAACAACCGGGCCGGGCTTTTGGCAGCCTGGCCCCTTCGGTACGGCAGCTTTCGCTTCGTTTTACCGAGCCGGAGCCAACGGGCCCGGTTCATGCCGGGGCTCAACCGCCGTCTCCGGCTCCACCGCCGCCGCCGCCGTCGTCGTCGCCGCCGCCGCCGGGCCCGGGGTTAAACGCGGAGCCGCCGCGTTGGCCCAGCGTCCCGGCGATGCGGAAACTCTTCGGGGAAAGCTGCCGGCAATCTCCGGGGGGAAGCGGGAATGGGAACGGGAATGGGAGAGGGAGCGGGATGGGCAACGGGAGCGGGGCTGGGAGCGGGAGCGGTCGGGGAGCTCCTCCGCCGCCTCCGCCCCGCAGCCGCGTCCCGCACCCCGCTCTCCGTTCTCCCCGCGGAGCTCCGCCGGAGCCCGGCCCGCATTCCTGGCATAACTCGACTCGACCGCAACCACCCTCCTCCTCCCCATCACCCCGCTCCAACGGGGAGGATGAAGCGGCGGCGTCCCGTTCCCCCCGCGCTTCATCCGGCAGCGAAGGCGAAGGGCAAAGCGGTGCCCACCGTCACCGCGCTGCCCGGAAGAAGAAGAAGGAGAGCGGTGGTTGGGAGAGCCCGGCGGATGGCGGCGATGCCGAGGCCGAAGGCTGCGGGAGGGTGGTCCCCCGTCATCCGTTGCCCGTGGTGGCCCGTGTCTCCAAGGTGAACATCCTGCCCTTCGGCAGCCCCGGTGGGTCGCGGAGCAGCAGTCGTTACTCCAGCACGGAGACGCTGAAGGAAGATGAACAGTTTGGGATCTGTTGGCCCAACCAAGGACGGACTCTTCAGGCGGGTTACGGCATCTATCGATCACCCAGTTTCGGGACGAGCGATGGCCTGGCCTGGGGACAGCCACCCGTCCGTGTCCGTCCCAAGCTACCGCAGGGCACAGCCAAGGCAAAACCGGACTTTGGGAGTGAGAGCCTGCACCAGCCGGGGCTGGAAGGGGAGAGGGCCAAGCACCGCAAGTCCTTGTCCAACCCAGACATCGCCACCGAGACCCTGACGCTCCTCAGCTTCCTCAAATCAGACCTTTCGGAGCTGAAGGTGAAGAAGAAAGGGGTGAGGATCGGCCTTGACGCAGGCTCTGACGGCTGCTCTGGCATCGCCAACCCCTCCCCGGGCAGCCACGGCGCTGCTCAGCCCCCCAACCGCTGGGCGCCGGGCGAGCGGCCAACGCTCAAGGACCTGACGGCCACTTTGCGTCGAGCCAAGTCCTTCACCTGCTCCGAAAAGTCGGGGACACGGAGGCTTTTCCTACAGAGCACCATGAAGCAGAGCTCCTCCGAGCTCCTCCTGGCCACTGCCGACAGCCAGGACCGGGTGGCTTTGGATGGGGGACAGAGGGGGGATGAGGATGCTCTCCCCATGGTCATCCAGGACCAGTACATCCAGGAGGCGAGGCAGGTCTTTGAGAAGATCAGCAGGATGGGTTCCCAGCAGGACTACGGCTTCACAGCCGAGCAGAAGGACAGTGAAGGTGTAGAGGGCACCGAGGTGGTGGCACCGACAGGGACGATGGACGCGACCCTTCAGGGACGGGCGGAGAGCACGCGGTGTTTGAAGGAAGTGGAGTCAGAGGAGATCCTCACTCGCAGGAAATCCGTGGAGGAGCTATCAGGTCACGAGTCGAGCGTGACGGACGAGGGCATCGTCACGGAGCCAGAGCCTGCGGGGATGCCCTTCCAAGACCTGCATGAAGCCATGGACGCCTGGACGCTGCCCAACGCTGGGCCGGCAGCCGGTGACACTGAAACGCCACTGCCCGCTCACCCGGCAGTGGTAGTTGAAGACCTTCCAGCTGGCAAATCCGAGACACCGAGCACCCCTGGCAGCTTGCGGCGCCGACGTAAGTTCCCTTCGGCGGGTGCCAATGGGATGGAGGGTGGCAGCGAGGGTGGCACCGAACCCTACCGCTCCCTGAGCGACCCCATGCCCCACCGGAGATGCTCGGTGGCGGAGGAAGCGAAGAATTTCTCCGTCGACAGCAACCTCCTGGGATCACTGAGCACCAAGGCGGGGATCCCCCAACCTGCCGCCATTGCAGGCAGCGCAGGCAGCGCAGGCAGCGACCTGTCGCTGGGCAGTGATGGGCCGCGGGACTACAGCAGCCTCATCCAAACCATCGTCAGCCAGCCTGGCGCCATGGCTAAGCTCATCGATGAGAAGGGCAACGGCAAGACCATCAAGAAGAAGTCATTGAGCGACCCCAGCCGCCGCGGTGAGCTGCCGGCCGGTGCCTTTGAAGGTCCTGGTGAGGCCATCAGCGAGCTGGAGCCCAGCATCCCACCGTCCAGCAGTGAGCCCATCCTCTCAGCACAACCAGCAGCACCGGGCACCGGCCGTGGTTATGGCTTTGACCCCAAGTTGGCTGATGTGTTGTCCCCTCGCATCGCCCGGCGCAGCTCCAAGAAGCGCTCCAACCGTGCGGCTCACCAGGAGAACCAACCACCGCCAGCGCCTGCTGTCCTCGCCAAGAGCCGCCCGGCCACCAAGCACGTCCGTCACACCAGCGAGCCTGCCACCTTCGTCCCCATCACCGTCCCCGAGCTGCTTGTCCCCTCCGGCCACCACAGCCACCTCCCTGTGCCGGCTGCTGGTCGCTCACCTGGCAAATCCTTCCCANGCTGCTGGTCGCTCACCCGGCAAATCCTTCCCGACCCTCCAACCTCCTTCACTGGAGGACGTCACCAAACGGTACATGCTGGCCCTCAACTCAGGTGATGCGTCCCCTGGTCCTGGGGATGGACCCCGCTCTCCGCCCGCTGCCCCACCGCCCCGGCTGCCCCGGTGCCCACGGCCACCCGACGAACACGGCCCCAGGACCAAGCCACAGGTGGTAAGTGCCCATCCATCCTAAAAACATCTTCGTTTCACGGGGTACATGACCCCTCCAAAGCGTTGGTGGCTTTGGGGGGGTCGCTCGCCTGTCCCTCATTGGGGACAAGTTGCCAAGTTGCGGATGCGCTGTCGGGTGGCCAAAAGCCTTCCCAGCCCTTTCCGGCTGTCCCAGGGGGATGAGCTCTTGTTTGTAAGAGTGACACCACCACCACCACCCCCCCCCAATAAAAAGGCGACTTTTGGGTGGGAAGAAGCAGTTTTCAGGTTAAATAGCACCAAATTTTGGTGGAAGGTCGTTTTATAGACCTATATTATATGCTGTATTTATGTACAGCATCTCCCGGCAATGCTGTATAAGGTCCTGGTGAAGGGGTGTGCTCTTGGCCGGCCCCAAATGCTGGACGAAAAAATTGCCTTTTCCTTGGTGGGGAGGGCTTAAATGGGATTCCCCATGTCATACCCCTTATTGAGCAAATTGGCATTTTCCCCCCCAAAAAGTCGCCGTCCCTCTGCCCAGGACCATGGGCTTTGCTGTGCCGGCGGTGTGGGAAAAAGGGGGAAAAATATTCTTGTGCATGCACTGACTGTTTTATCAATGGGCAAAGTTTTATCCTGTCCGCGGAAGAATTAATGCTGCTTCGGGGATGCAAAGGTGGTTTGCTCGCGCCAAAGCGCGGTCGCATGCTTTGGGCTCTTTCCTGGTGGGTTTTGGGCATTGCTGGCCCCTCGGCTGCTGTTTGGAGACGGATTTGGGTTCCCATCACTCCGGGTGTTTGTGCCGGGAAGCTCTTGGAAGCGCCACCTCCTCCTGCGGCACAGCAGCGCCGGCACCCACGGGGCTTTTAATAGCTCCGGGCGAAGCCCAGAAATACCCGTTCCCGCGGGGGATGAGCTGAGAGCTCACGGGAATGGGGCTGGCAGGGCTCTCTTGCCCTGCTTCGATGCCGATTTAAGAGGACGGGCTGGACCGTTCCCTTCCAACAGCCGCCGGCAGCCAAGCGTGAAGTCCCCGGGGCTGAGTCCGGTGGTGTAACCCTTGCTGGCCGGGGCAGAACCACGTGGAACTGGGTTGGTTTTCTTTGCACGCTCCCAAAACCCAGATCCCTGCAGCGTCATTCCCCCAAGATATCCTCTTGGGGTCAGGCATCGCTGCAGCATCTTCCCTGAAGATATTCTCCTGGGGTCCAGCAGCCCCACAGCGTTATGCCTTGAAGATATTATCTTGGGGTCCAGCATCCCCACAGCATCGTTACTCCAAGATATTCTCCTGGGGTCCATCATCCCTGCAGCATCATCCCCCCAAGATATTCTCCTGGGGTCCATCATCCCTGCAGCAGCATCCCCCCAAGATATTCTCCTGGCGGTGCTCTACGCCCCATCCAGCTCCTTCTCTGTTGTCCCCATTGCCGGACAACAGCCGTTGGTGGCCGAGAATGGGGAGCTCTTGGCTCCTGCTTAAAACATCCTTGGAAATAATTTGGGGTGAATTTTAGCAGGATTTTTGCCCAATGTACCAGTTTAGAGTGAGGCGCTTGTCCTCTCTGATCTCAGGGCGAAAAGTGCTATTGAATCATCAAGCGTTACAATTAAGCGGGGTAACGAGGAGCATCCCCGGGGCTGTGGCTGGCAGCACCCTGGGGACATCGGCAGGTCCCCACGGCGAGGCAGTGTACCCGGCAGCATTTCTTTATAAAGAAATACCTCTTACTGAATTATTAATATGTTAAGTTTATATAATACAGTGTTTATCTTAATAATTTATAAAGAGATATTTCTTATTCAGGCGGCTTCCTGCAGTGCCCCAGGGACGGTGTCCACCCCATGACAGCCCCGGTACCAGGGATGCTCTGCTGACCCCGCANCCCCCCCCCCCCCCCCCCCCAGTCCTGGTCGCTTTGGGATCATTTCAGGTGGATTTTTACCAACTCCAGCACTGGGCTCTGGCAAACGGGAGCCCAGTTTGGCCGAGCATCACCTCGGGGACATGGGCCACCCTGTGGGGCCGGACCCCGGGGATGCTGCTCCTCACCTTGCTTGAACCCGCCAGCCTCGGCAAAGAGGGTGCGAATTTTCCCTTTTAAGGGCAACGCCGCAGCTGTATCTTCAAATCTCTCTCCTGCCTTTGAATTTCTTTGTGCTGCAGCCATAACATAACTGAAACCAGGATTTTTTTTTATTTCTCTTTTTGATTTATTATATAGCGGAGCTGGGATGTTTTATTTCAGATGGCACCAGCCTTGGCTGGGGGGGGTGAGGGGGGGGGCGGAGGGGGACCGAGCCCTCCAAGGGAGTTGCTTTAATTATAGGCGAGAGCATCGAGGACCGGATATAACTTGGCACCGGGACGGCTGGCTGGGAGTGGAGATTTACGTGCTCCCTGACCGACAGCGAAGGAATAAGCTTTATTTTTTTATTTATTTATTTTCCCCCCTCCCTAACTCAGTGGAGAGGGCCGGCGTCACGAGGTCAATCGTCTGCTTGAGGACGCGGTCATCACTGCTTGGGGATTTTGGGGTGTTGGAGCATCTGTCCGGCATCACAGTGACGGTCCGTCTGTCCCAGGGTCTGCCTCCAGCAGATGATGCTGGGAAGGGATTAATAATGGGGTCCAGCATCCCTGCAGCATCGTTCCCCCAAGATATTCCCCTGGGGACCAGCATCCCTGCAGCATCATTCCCCCAAGGTATTTTCCCAGCCCCCGTGGTTTGGGGGTGGCTTTGGCGGAGGTGAGCACTGCTCTGCCGGCTGTTTGCTGGGTTCGGCCACCCGGCGTGTCCCGGCTGGGAGAGGTAACGTGCTGTTCTCCCTCAGCGGCAGGACTGTTTGTCCTGGGCGCTTTCCAGCGATCCTCCGTGGGGCTGAAGCCGGCCAAGCCGTCCTGGGTGCAGAAGAGCTCCTTCACCCTGCGTCTGATGCCGGCCACGAGGTTTTTAATTCCCCACGAGCCGTTAGCAGCACGTACCGCTCTGGCGCACGGCGCGGGGGCCGCGGGAAGAAAGGATGCTTTCAAGAAAACAAGAAAAAAAAACCCCAAAAACTCAAGACAGAGAAGTTTTTCTGCCTCCAGCATCCCATGAGACGCTGGGATGGGCAGCACAGGCATGCACACCCATGCACATGCGTGTGCAGAAGCCCGTCACCAAGCAAGGGTGCGTTTGGGGTTCATTTAGTGTGAATTTGGGGTGGATTTGGGGTCCATTTGCCGCTCGGGGAAGGTACGAGCGGGGTGCCAGGCTGGCAACCCCTTGCATCTTTCTTTTCACTGCGTCCGAATCCAGCACGGGATGGAAAATTAGGTATGCTCACTGCCATGCTCTGTTTGTTGACTTAGCAGCAGTCGGATTAAACAGGAAAATATTGATTTAAATATAGCACCTCGCGGGAGCGGAGGAGTCGTGGGAACGCGGCCCCCGGCGCCCCGGCCGCTGCCTTCCCCACCTGCTGCTCCCCGAGTAGGGTGGTCGCACCCTGAAAAAGTCATCGGGGACGGAGGGGGATCCCCGGAGGGAACCACTGGGGTCATGTTCCCAGGGACACTTGCATAACGCCCCCCCCCCATCCCTCCGGAGCATCCTCCCTCCAAGCTCATCCCAACGCGGCTCATCCTCCAACAGTTCATTGTCTCTTTGGGGACAGCTCGAGTGCCGGATCCGTGCACTGGTCATATATTCTTTGGCAAAAGTTTGGCATCATTGGACCTATTTATCCCTCCATTCCCTTTCCATAAATCTCCATAGAAACCAGGTTTTGGGCCACGGCTGGGAGTTTTCTCATTTTTCCGCGTTACTGGAAGTCTATAATTAAAGCCGTTGCGGGGGGAGGATGGGGACGGGTAAATCTTGGCTTTCCTCTCCCAGTGCCTGCGCCAACGGTGTGCCGGGTTTTTGCTTCCCTGGCTCCGCTGTGCTCGGTGAAATGCTGGGGTGGGGGGAAACTGAGGCACGCAGGGAGCCCCTGCTGCCCTTTGGAGGGAGGTTGGACATGGGATGGAGCCAGGAGAAGTTGGCTGGCATCAGGGGGACCTGGCATCGGTGATGCTACCTGTCAGTGGCGCGGGCCAACACTGCGACCACCGGCACGGGGACAAGCAACACCCAAGCATCAAGAAATCCCCTTAACTCTGCCCATTTTTGCCCCTTTTCTTCCCCAGTGTAAAAATCCCCTGAACGCTTCCCATTTCCTCCCTCTTTTCCTTCCCCAGTGCCAAAATCCTCTTAACTCTACCCATTTTTTACTCTTCCCTTCCCAGGTGCCAAAATCCTCTTAACTCTGCCCATTTTTTATTCTTCCCTTCCCCGGTGCTGGAATCCACTTAACTCTGCCATTTTTGTCCCTTCCCTTCCCTGGTGCCAAAATCGCCTTAACTCGGCCCATTTTTGCCCCTTCCCTGGTGCCAAAATCCCCTTAACTCTGCCCATTTTTGCCTCTTCCCCTCTGCAAGGGTTTTAAACACCCTTGGGTGACAATTATGGTGTCACCCAGAGCTGCCCCCCTTGCTGCTTGTCCCTTATCCCTGGTGCCTGCCCCCGCTCTAATTAAAAGCCTCAAATTAATTAGGCAGCAAACTCCAACAGAGGGGACGGACCAGCCGGGATACACATCCTTTGAGCCCAAACGCCCCAGGGGAGCACACCCCATGGGTGGGGGGTGACTTGTGATGGTGACCGTGGGGCAGGATCCGGCCCCCGGAGCGAGAGGGTTAGCGCTGGGCTGAGCTCGGAGCCGGGGGCTGGCCTTGGCCCGCGGCCGCCTGGCCCAAAGGTCAGGCTCTTGGCAGGACGCCGGGGCTGCAGCGAGGGTGGGAGGCTGGGACGGGCTCGGCGTGAGCTCCGCTTCCAGCCCGCGGAGAGACCCATGGCCCCGCGCAGGTGCCGGGATGCACGTCCAGGGGTGCATGGGAAGGTCCCTGGTCCAGGGGTGCACGTCCAGGGGTGCATGGGAAGGTCCCTGGTCCAGGGGTGCGCGTGGAAGGGTGCACGCAGGGGTTCTTGATGCAGGGCTGCACGTGCAGGAGGTCCCTGGTGGCAGGGTGTCCATGCAGGGTTGCACGGGGAGATGCATGGTGCTGTTGGCCACGTGCATCCCTGTACAGGGAAATTCCTGCTACTGGTGTGCACGGGCATCCCTGCACCGGGACATCCCTGCTGCTGGGGTGCACAGGGAGAAGCCTGGTGCTGGTCTTCTCGTGCAGGGGTGTATGGAGAGGGTCTTGGTGCACGGCTGCACGTGTAGGGGTACACGGGGAGATCCCCGGTGCTGGTGTCCATGTGCATCCCCGTACACGGAGATCCCCGGTGCAGGGGTGCACGTGCAGAGGTGTATGGAGAGGTCACTGGTTCAGGGGTGCCCATGCAGTGGTGTATGGAGAGGTCACTGGTGCCGGGGTGCTGGTGCTGGGGGGCACCTACAGGGGTCCAGAGGGAGATGCTGGTGGTGGGGTGCACGTGCAGAGTTGCACGGGGAGATGCTGGTGGTGGGGCGCACGTGCAAGGGTGCACGAGGAGATTGATGGTGGTGGTCTGCACCCGCAGGGGTGCACAGGGAGATCCCCGGTGCTGGGGCACGTGTGCAGGGGTGCACGGGGAGGTCCCCGGTGCTGGAGCACAAAGGTGCAAAGACGCATAAAGAGATCGGTTGTGCCAGTTTGCGTGTGCAACGGTGCACAGGGAGATTCATGGTGCTGGTCTGCACGCACACAAGGATGCGCAGGGAGATCCCCGGTGCTGTTTGCACGTGCAGGGGTGCGCAGGGAGATCAGTAGTGCCACTGTGCATCCCTGCGTCCCTGCACGAGGAGATCCCAGTTGCTGGAATGCTCATGCAAGGGTGCAGGGAGAGATCCGGGGTGCTCTGTGTGTAGGGGCGCACAGAGACATCTGCGCTTCTGGTGCAGACACCCAGCGGTGCACAGGGATGGGGCAGGGCTCCACCATCACCCTGTGTGCATTGCAGTTCTGGGCAGCCTGCCTGCACCCTGCCTGCACCCTGCCCGCACCCTGCCTGCATGCGTGCACAGGGCTTCGTGCCTGGGCTTTTCCATGCAAAATCGCACGCCTCCGGAGCTTCTGCTTGGAGGAGGTGGCCTCGATCACCGATCTGCTCTTGCAGGGGAAGCAGCGGGTCGGCATCGCTGAGATGTGCCATGTGCATCGTTGGTACCCTCCTGGCCAACTCAGCTGGGATGGAGGCTCAAAGCTTCCAGGGTCTTGTAGCTGCGACGTTAATCCATCCTCACAAGCGTTATGGGATTTAGAGCCTTTTCCAGGGATATTTCCGAAGCAGGAGGTTTCCCACGGATGCTGAGCACTATGTGATGGGAGGGACCAGAGAGGTGATCTGCCGAGGTCTCTGCTTGCTGCGACTTCTTTGCTGAGCTCCGTCACCCGGCACAGGAGGGTCCCGATGGGGCAGTTTTCCATCTTCGGAACTGCAGAAGGGACTTCTCCTATATTCAGGGTGGAAATGGTGGTGCTGTCACACAAAGCGAAGGTGCAGTGGGGTAGCACTGGGGTTTGGTCTGTACAGAGTTTCTTCCCCTTCTCCCAGGGCTTTCCCCTGGAAAGAGATTCCCTTCCTCCCTCCCTCCCTTCCTTCTTTCCCTCCATCCATCCATCCATCCATCCATCCATCCATCCATCCATCTGTCTAGCTCCATTCATTTATCCATCTCCATCCATATATGTATCTCTATCTACCTGTCTCCATCCACCCATCCATCTTCATCCACCCATCTCCAACCATCTCTACCCATCCATCTCCTCCCATCTCCATCCACCCATCTCCAACCGTTTCTACCCATCCATCTCCTCCCATCTCCATCCACCCATCTCCAACCGTCTCTACCCATCCATCTCCATCCATCTCCTCCCATCTCCATCCACCCATCTCCGTCTCTACCCATCCATCTCCATCCGTCTCCTCCCATCTCTATCCACCCATCTCCAACTGTCTCTACCCATCCATCTCCCTCCATCTCCTCCCATCTCCATCCATCTCCATCAACCCATCCAGCCATCCCCCTTCAACCATCCCCCTCCACCTATCCCCACCACCTATCCAAATCGACAGGCCCCACCAGCCATACAGGCATGATTTTCAGAGCGGGCATGGGGCGTCTTCCAGGACATCTCTTCCTGAAGGCATCAAGCCCAGCTTGCACAGACAGAACCCACTAAACCAAATACATTGCGATTTCCGCCATGGTGTTTCCAGGCCAGGATGTGTCCAGAGAAGAAAAATCAGCCACTTCCACCCCCTCTCCCTCAACGTGGCTCTTTTTAAAGCTCTGATGGTTGGTCCCAGTGGGGCTGTTTCTCCGGGCTCCCTTGGTTTCCATGGAGAGGATGGGTGAGGAATTTCGAAGGGAATGGCTCCAGTAAATGAACTCTTCTCTAAAAATAGCGTGTTTGCTTTTGGGTCTTTGGGAACTGCAGCCTGGCCAATGGGAGGGAGAACAAAAATCAGCATCTGGGTAAAAATATTCCAGTAACTCAGTCTTTGTGCAAAGTCCCGTTGGAGCTGCTCGGCTTCCGAGGAATGGGGGATTTGTCCCAGTCTGCCCAGTTCCTGCCCGCACTTGTACCAGTTGCTCTGTGACCACCGTTCCTGGTTGCAGATGGGGGATGTCCCCAAGCTGCGTGTCCCCCTGTGCCTTATATAGATTATTTTAAGTTGAAACCCTTTAATTTGAGGGCTGGAAGGGTTGATGGCAGGAACATGTTGGGCTTGTGTGACCCCCATGTCCTGCAGTGTCTGAAAGCCCCCGGACATGTCCCTTTTTGGGAACCAGGGGATGGCCACCGTCACCTTCCACCTCACTGGTGACATTCAAGACACCAGTGAACCCCGCTAAGACATCCCTGCATGGACGTGCTGGGAAAAGGACATCTGTAGTAGTGTCCACCACCAGGTTTCCTCTGGAGGAGCCACCATCTCAACATGGGAACAGCCACCACCAGGTCCCCTCCGGAGAAGTCATCATCCCAATGCGGGGACAGCCACCACCAGATCCCCCTTGAAGGACTCACCTTCTTGATGGGGAAACTGCCACCTCCAGGTCCCCTCCAGAGAAGCTACCATCCCAACATGGGGATGACCACCATCGGGTCCACTCTGGAGAAGCCACCGTCACAGTGTGCAGACGGCCACTACCAGCTTCCCTCCAAAGGAGTGACCAGCGCAATGGCAGGATGGCTACCACCAGGTCACCTCTGGAGAAGCCACCATGCTGACATGGGGAGAGCCATCACCAGGTCCCCTCCAGAGGACCCACCGCCCCACCATGGGAACGACCACCACCAGGTCCCCTCCGGAGGAACCACCATTCTGACGTGGGCTTTGCCACCACCAGATCCCCCTGGAGGAGTCACTATCCCAACACGGGGATGGCCACCATCAGGTCCCCTCCAGAGAAGCCACCATCCTGATGTGGAGATACTAGTGTCCCCACATGGTTCCTGGAGCTGGCGGAGGTTTCCTTAGCGGTGCCGTGGAGTTGCTATTTGTGACTGCCCGTTCCCGAGCCCTCCGGTACTCTCCAAAAAAAACAAGAAGGGAGTTGTTTGCATGGGAAGATTGGCATCTCCAAGCCCGGGATATGGTTTCCTGCTTTTTTTAGCCGGAGTAGCAGCAGACTCGTCGGCCTGCCCTGATTTGGCATCCTTCTTCTTGCTTTTTTTTTGGAAGGGTTTTATCCTGACCCCTCGTCAGAAACGCCGTTTCTAGCGGTAGGGGATCAGTTTTGGTCCTTTTGGGGTTTTTTTTGGTTGCCCAAAACCCCGGTGAGATGGGATGTAGATGGCTCAGAGCCTCAGTAAGCGGAGAGGGGACTCGTCCCTTGGTCGTCCGAACCCGGCACAGGTCAGTAGATGCCAAAATGCCCTTTTTTCGCACCAACCTCCCCCCCCTCCCTGCCGGCGTGCGGCCGTGACAATGACACGACAGGGAAGGCGTCACCTCTCGCCTCGCTGTGATGTGACGTGAGATGTGGGCGTTCCTGGCAAGGTCCATGGTCTCCCCCCTCACCGGCTCCCTGCCACCCCGGTTGCAGCTGTGTTGGGTGAGGGGACCCGCCGAGCGTGGGCTGCTGTGGGGCTGGATGTCCGTGGGGCATGGGTGATGCTGGGGATGGAGGCTGGCATGGGCACAAAGGGGGTCTTCTCCTGGTGGTTGCACCCAGGCTGCTGCCAAGGGCATGGATCCCAGACATGGGGGGCATGAGAAGGGCCAGGGCAGGGGCACGGCATGGGCTGTTGGGGGCCCCTCGCTCCTGTGTGTCCCTCAGCTCCTGGGTGTCCCTCAGCTCCAGGGTGCCCATGGACTCCTGTACCTGTTGGCTCCTGGGTGCCCTCAACTCCTGGATGCTTGTGGATTTTTGGGTGCCACGGACTCCTGGTACCTGTTGGATCCTGCACATCCATCAGCTTCGGGGTGCCCATTAGCTCCTGGATGCCTGCCATCTTGTGGTTGCTTGTGCATTCGTGGGTGCCCATGGACTCCTGGNTCGTGGGTGCCCATGGATTCCTGGGTACCTGTTGGCTCCTGGGTGCCCTCAACTCCTGGATGCTTGTGGATTTTTGGGTGCCCACGGGCTCCTGGTACCTGTTGGATCCTGAGCATCCATCAGCTCCTGAGTTCCCATCAGTTCCTGGGTACCTGTCATCTTGTGGTTACTTGTGGATTTGTGGGTGCTCATGGACTCCCGGGTACCTGTTGGCTCCTGAGTGCCTGTCAACTCCTGGGGGTTTGTCAGCTCCTGGTTGTGTGTGGATTTGTGAGGGTCCAGGATAGCTCCTGGGCATCCATCAGCTTCTGAGCATCCAGCAACTCTTGGGTGCCCTTTGGTTCCTGGATGCCTCCTGCTGCCCCTTGGCATGTGGGTACCCATCAGCTCCTGGATGCCCTTTGGCTCTCAGGTGCCCATTGGCTCCTGGTGCCCATGGGCTCCTGGGTGCCCATCAGCTCCTGATGCCCAACCGCTCCTGGTACCCAATGGCTCCTGGGTGCTCTTGGCTCTCAGGTGCCCATTGGTTCCAGTGTCCATCAGCTCCTGGGTGCTCTTTGGCTCTTGGATGCCCAATGGCTGCTGGGTGCCCATCAGCTCCTGGGTGCCCTTTGGCTCTTGGATGCCCATTGGGTCCTGGTCCCCATCAGCTCCTGGGTGCCAATCACCTCCGGGTGCCCAATGGCTCCTGGTGCAATAAGCTTCTGCATGCCCATCAGCTCCTGGTGCCCATTGGCTCTTGGTGCCCATCAGCTCCTGGATGCCCAGTGCTTCCTGGTGCCTATCAGCTCCTGGGTGCCCATCAGCTTCTGATGCCCAATGGCTCCTGGGTGCCCAGTGGCTCCTGGGTGCCCATTGACTCCTGGTCCCCACCAGCTTCTGGGTGCCAGTCCCCTCCTGATGCCCAACGGCTCCTGGTGCAATAGGCTCCTGGGTGCCCATCAGCTCCTGGTGCCCATCACCCCGTGGTGATGGCTGGTACCCTCTAGGGTACCCCCAATTTTGTTTGCACCCCGCTCACCTGGATCCACACCCCGTGCCACCAGGCACCCAGGCCACCTCCTACCCACATGTGCCAGGCTGGCACCCAGTGGCGATACCAAAGGGTGCCAGCGTCGAGCACCCTTCTCCTCCCTGGCTTCCCTCTCCCCCCAAAATCCCAACAACTATTGCTTTGGGGTGCTGCGGGATGCGGGGTGCAGCTCGTGCCAGCAGCGGAGGATGCTGGTGGGGGATCCAGGGATGCTGGCGAGTCGGGGGGGGG
>RSEF01000001.1:220579246-220595537 GCA_003993805.1 Himantopus leucocephalus | reverse complement strand
TGTGCATGGATGCGTCATGTTTGGACACGTGTGCACCCGGCAGAACCTGGCACCTGCGGGGTCTGGACCGCGATTGCCGTGGCAACGGCGCCTCCATCCTCATCCTCAGCCTGCCGCCCCCGGGGTTCTCCGGATGGCGGAGAGGGGGGGATGCTCCCACCCGGAGAGGGTAATGGGGGAGAGGGGGGCTGGAACCATCCCTGCCACCACCCCCCAGTGCTGATTTACACCGCGGAGACATTGGCCGGTGGGGAAATGCCCCAATTCCCCATCGCGGCCGGGGGCTGATCCCGAGGGTGCTGAGCATCCCAGGGAAGGCAGGATGCGGCCGGGGTGCAGCGGGGGGGGGGAGTCCCCAGGAAAAGCAGATGGAAACTGAAGCAACATCAACCCCACAGGGAAGAGGCTTTGCTGGGGTAAGGGATGCAGTGGGGCGCATCCTGCCCGCGCCTGGGTACTGCTTCGCCCTGCTGGGATGGTGCGTTACCCCCAGCTCCTGCTCATTCCAGCGGGAATTTCCCCCTGCTGGGATAATACCGCTGCTGTTAACAGTGGGAAAAAAAAAATCCCCTTGCCAACGGCTGGGCCTCATCCTGCGTCTCTTCATGGCTGCAAAAACCCCAGCCGCCAGCGCGGCACGCGGTGCTGGGCCTGTTGAGCTCACCGATCCAGCCCTCGGCTTCGGTAGCTGGGACGGCTCCGGAAAATGCCGGGAGCGTTATATTGAGACGGGGAACTACGGGCTGTGCGAGGGTTGGGGAAACTGAGGCAGGGGAGGGGAGGGTGGGTCAGGCACTCCGCACCCGTAAAGCCCATCCTCCAGTGCGTACCCTTCAGCCCATAATTACGATAAATTAATTCAGCAGTGAGAGTGTTAATAAACGTCAGGCTGTAACGAGAAGGGGAGGTCTCAGCCCACGTCCCTGAGGACCCCGGCGTCAATGTGTTTGGGGGGAGGGGGCAGATTTCCTGGGGGGGAGCGCTTTGACCCGTCAACCGTAATATTTGGCTCTAGAGTTTCCTCCTTGCTTGGCTGGAAAGCCCGATATCAGCTTGGTGAGTGAGTGGGGAAACTGAGGCACGGCTCTGCTCTCAAGCACTGAGCAGGATCTGGCCAGGATCCTTCCCCATAGCTCCCTGGGGACCGCCGGGGAGATGGTGGCCTCCATCCGTGGGGAGGATGGTTGGGTTAAGGCTTCCTCCTGTGGTTGCAGAGTAGCTTCATGGCACCCGTGTCGCCGCTGGTGCCAGTGGGGGACACACAGCTCCGCATGGCTGGGGGACATGGGCTCATCCCGTGAGGAGATGGGGGACATGGGGGGGTTGGCGGCTCTGGCAGCTCCCGTAGCGGCAGCAGGTCTGGGAAACCTGGTCCCAACATGCTGTGGTGGCCCTGCAGGACATCTCTGCACCCAGGGCTGTTGGGGTGTCCAAGCACCCAGGACCTTTGGAAGGTCCTTGTCCGCAGGAGCTTTGGGACATCTGTGTATTCGGGTTGTCCCTGCGTCCATGGCCGTTGGGGTGTCTCCATTAATGGGACACTTTGGGTGTCTCTGGGCCCAGGTCCATTGGAGCATCTCCACACCCTTTGGGGCCTTTGGGGCATCTCTGCACTCATGGCCTTGGGGATGTCCAAGCCTCCATGACCTTTGGGGTGTGTGAGCATCCAGGGCCTTTGGGTTGTCTCACACCCAAAACATTTGGGGTGTCTCTGCACCCAGGGCCCTTGGACGGTCTCCGTGAACAGGACCACTGCAGTGTCTCCATACCCAGCACCTTGGAGCATCTCCTTTCCCAGCGCCAGCGGAGGGTCTCTACACCCCAGACTTTTGGGATGTCTCACACCCAAGGCCTTTGGAGCACCTCTGCACCCAAAACTTTCAGGGTGTCTCACATCCAGTGTCTCTGGAGAGTCTACGCACGGAAAACTTTTGGGATATCTGTGCCCCCAGAGAACCTGGAGCTTCTCTTCACCAAAATCTTTCGTGGTATCTCAGCACCCAATGTCTCTGGAGCACCTCCATATGCAAAACTTTTGGGGTATCTCACACCCAGGGTCTCTGGAGCATCTCTTTCCCCAAAACCTTTGGGGTGTCTGGAGTGTATCCCCACAGAAAATTTTGGGGGTCTCTGGAGCATGTCTGTACCCAAAACTTTTTGGGGTGTCTCTGCACCCAGAGCCTTTGGAGCACCTCCACACGCAAAATTTTTGGGGTGTCTCTGCGCCCAGGGCCTTTGGAGCATCTCTGCACCCAAAACATTTGGGGAATCACTGTACCCAGCACCTTTGTAGTACCTCCGCACCCAAAACTTTTGGGGTGTCTCTACACCCAGGACCCTTGGAGCGCCTCTGCACCCAGAACATTTGGGGTGTCTCACACCCTGGGCTCTGGAGCACCTCTGCACCCAAAATCTTCAGGGTGGCTCTGCACCCAGGGCCTTTGGAGCACCTCTGCACCCAAAACTTTTGGGGTGTCTCACACCCCGCTCTCTGGAGCATCTCGCCCCCAGACTGAGCTGCAGGGCTGGTCCCCCGGGGTGCTGTGTGCGAGGGGATCTCCGAGCCCCACAACCCTGAAGACCCCAACCCATCTGCTTCCCAAGGCTGGTGGACCATCCCTCACCACCACCTCCCCGTGCCCCCCACCACCCCATTAAACCCCCTCCTGCGGTGCCACAGCCCAGCGCTGGGGTGCCCGGGGTGCCGGGCGGGAGGCGAATTCCTACGGGACCGCTCGGAGCGAAGCCGCTGGAGAGACGGAGGGCGCCGGGACCGACCCATGTAGGGCTGTGAGAGCCAGGGCGGGCTCCTGACGCGGCCGCGGAGGAAACCAGGCGTCTCTGTGCGCTCGGTGTCATGTACTTCCTAATCCTCCCGGATTCCTCCATCGGGGTGGAGAGGGAGCGGAGGGGAGCTGGACGCCAGCCGGGCTCCTCCGGCGTTCAGCCTCCCCGCCGAGCCCCCGCGCCGGCACTGACACCCGCCACGTAGCTCCCCTCCATCGTGTCACCCCAAAATTCATCTTGTCTTTCTTTCCACCCCGGGCAGGACATGAGGAAACACGTCATCATGACGCTGCTGGACACGGAGCAGTCCTACGTGGAGTCCTTGCGTACCTTGATGCAGGTAACACAGCACGGCCGGCAACGTGGCGCCCCAAGCCACGTCGCGGCATGACTGTCCCTTGCTTGTCACCGTCCCCGGGAGCCCCAGCTGTGGGTGCTCTACCAGCACTGATGCGGCGTGGGGATGGATTGGGGACGGGTGACAGCAGGGCTGTTGGGGACAGCAGGACCGGAGGTGGGAGCAGCATGGCAGTAGCGTCAAGAACAGGGGGTGGGGGTCACCTCTGTACCCCAAATCAAGCCTGTAACGCTCCTGGTGGCTTGTCACCTGGCAGGTATCGCGTCCCCATACCCCTTCCCGTTCTTGTCCCCCAAATGCTCTTCCTCATGTTGCACCCCATCTCCTGGGCCATTTCTGATGTCCATCCCATGATGGGGGGACCCCTTATACCCCGTGTTCCCATGTCCCCCCATTTTCTGCTCAGCATCGTTATCTGCAGCCGTGGGCCAAGGGTTTTTCTCAGTCTTTTTTTTACTGAGCTGGTTCCAACCCCCTCGGAGCAGCCTGGCCGGAGGGTCCACCCTACGTTTCAGATGTTAATGAAGGTGTTTCAGAAGGTTAATGGTGGTCAACGCCCTGGAGACTAGGTCACGCTGGCGTAGGTGTGGGTTGTCCAACCACATCGCTGCAGGTGGAAACACCTAAAAATCAGAGCTCTGCTCTGCTGGATACAAAGCAGTGCCTGTAGGACATCTGCTGGGCATGTCCATGAGGACGTGGGGCACCCATCATCCTGACACCCGACTTTCCCCATAAATCCCCTGCGAGGGTGCCCCCACGGTGGACCCAGATGTGCTCTGCCAGAGGAAGAAGGAAGGACCTTTCAAGGCTGCTGCTAGTGCAGATGTTGGCTTGGAAGGATGAGAGGACACTGGTTCTGGGGCTTATTTTGAGGGAAGTTGTACAGGGTTTGGGGTCAGGTGGTCTTGACATGGACAGAGGCTGTCTCATGGTCTGTGTCCTCCTCTGAGGTGGGACAGGAGGCTGGTTGGAGAGAGGACAGCTGTGCTGGGCCTCACTGGTTCCCCACTGGAGGGACTGGTTGGACGCGGGTGGGAGCCACAGAGCTTTAATGCCTGAGCTCTTGCCTGTGGGACACGTCCTGGCACGGTGCAACCAGGGGGACCTGGCTTTGTGGCAGGGGTCACAGGGCTCCAGACGCCCCCGGCTCCCTGTATTAGCTGGGACAAGGTGCTTGGATCTCTGTTGTGGCCCGGTGGCATGTAGCACGGTGGCTACCAGGGACAGGGACCACCCTGGAGCATCATCTTCCAGCTAAGCCAGATGGTGCATGAGCAAGCCCTGCTTGTGCTCCTCGTGTGCCAAGGCAGGGGCTGTCTCCATGTTCTTCTTCCCCATCTGGTCCTCGCTCCCCCGGTTTCGTAGCGAGTGGGATGCATGGCGCAGCCCAGCCCAGCTCCCGCTGGAGGTGTTGGCCACAGTAGGGCAGGTGAGGCAGGTTACGAGCCTCAGGAAGGATTTGGCCCTTCTAAATTGGGTTTTCACAAGCCTGAAGAAGTTAATCCTTGGAGGATGACTCCTCCCTCGCTAGCTTGGATGGAGATGTCCAAAGCAGCTTGAGGTGGGTCCTGTCCTCACTGCTTAGCTGCATGGTCCTCCCAACATCCTGAAGGGCACCAGCATGCCATACTGGTTGGGCTGAGGAGGAGACAAGGCCTGAGAAGACCTTCCTCATCCTGCATCCCTTGCAAATCCAGCTCTCCCGTTCCCGGCGGCACTGCTCTCCTCCGCAACTCTGCCCCACGGGGGGAGGAAAGGGGTTTCGCAGCAGCGCTGCCCACCCAGCCTTGCAGAGGACCTCCTCTTCTCCCACTTTTCCTACCAACCCTGAGCATCACTCGTTGGCCTTTTCCCAAGAGATGCTGATGGTGAGGTGGTCCAGGGCTTGACCCAGCGCCTCCACCATGCTAACTCCAGCCCCTCCTGGTCCCAAACACCCTAAATCCCATTGGGAACCCACTGGCTTTTGGATCCCAGGGTTGTGCTGCCGTGATTCCCCAGCTGGGTCAGGCTCTGCAGGAGGTGGAGGTGACCGAGGCTCGTGACAGCAAAGGTTTGGAGCCTTGCAGGGCCGTGGCTAGGGGGATAGAGGACACCGTGCTTTGGGGCTTCCTCGTGCGGACCTGCCCCGTTCCCTACTCTGCCATGGGGATGCACTGGGTGGGATGGGACCCAGGGGGGCCGGGGTGCAAAACCTGCTGGGACCCAGTGCTGTGGGGTCCCTCTGATGGGCCCCACCACCCAACGTTCAGTGGGGAAACCCCCTGCTGCAGGATGCCGCCGATCCCCGAATCTACAGGCATTGAAAAATTCATATTGAGGGGGTGGGGAAAGAAATCTATGGGGATCCTGATGCCTTTGCTTCCCCGCAGGGTTACATGAAGCCACTGAAGCAGCCGGAGAACTCGCTGTTGTGTGACCCATCGCTGGTGGACGAGATCTTCGACCAAATCCCCGAGCTGCTGGAGCACCACGAGCAGTTCCTGGAGCAGATCCACGACTGCGTGCAGAATTGGCACGAGAAGCAGAAAGTGGGCGACCTCCTTGTGCAGTCGGTAGGTCCTCGCGGGGTGGATTTTCCCTTGGGAGCCCAGGCGTGCCCGCTCTCGGGCATGGCCCCAGCCGGAGAAGTTTTGGAGCAGGAGGAAGGGGAGTGATTAAAGGACGGGCCAAACACGGCTGAGATGGAGAACAGGAGACGATCTCCAGGCCTGCCGTCTGCTTAGCGTAACGGCGGGGTGTTGCGGCGACCGGCTGGGTCTGCAGCTCGGCGTTTCTGCCTCGGGAGCAGAAATGTCAGGGCTGAAAAATCGAGGGGGGCGGGCAGGCAGCAGGCGAGCCCTCCCCGAGCCAGCCCAGAGCCAGGATTAACCCTTGGGACAGCTTCTTCCAGGCTTGCCCAGGATGTCCACGCTGAACCTTTCCCCTTTTTCCCCCCATCTTTTCCCCTCCCAGTTCTCCAAGGATGTGCTGGTGAACATCTACTCTGCCTACATCGATAACTTCCTCAATGCCAAGGATGCCGTCAGGATCGCCAAAGAAGCCCGGCCGGCATTCATGAAGTTCCTGGAGGTGGGTCCTGGTTCCTCTCCCCGTAGATGCTGACCCAGGTCCAGAACCACCTGCAAGACTGCTGGTGAGGTGGGATGGGGGTTAATGGGAGTAAACTGGTATTCTATGGTCAGACTGGGACTTTCCCCCCCGCCGCCTTCTTGGTTTTATTGCGAAGAGGCCAGGTTGGGATGAACCAGAGTCACTCTGGATGGTGTAAAAAGGAGTCACCCTCAGCCCAAAGAGGTGTTGCTCTGGGTCCTGGGCTGGTGGCACGCCGGGTCCCTGCTGTGTCCCACCTAACAGGCCCACCCTTGTCCCCCACCGGCGTTTTGCAGCAAAGCATGCGGGAGAACAAGGAGAAGCAAGCTCTGTCCGACCTGATGATCAAGCCGGTGCAGAGGATCCCACGATACGAGCTGCTGGTGAAGGTGGGTGCGGGCGGCCGGGTGCAGGCAGGAGGGCGTCTGTGCCATGCTGGGAGCGGGTGAGACCACGGCTCCTCCTCACCTCCACGTAACGGGAGCTTTTAGGGGTCTCATGTCTCTCCTGGCCCCTTTTCCCATCCCTTGACACAAAGTTGGTGTCCCCGGGCATGTGCGCGGCTCTGCCCTCCTGGGGATGGTCACCCTGAGAACTGTCCCCCCCAGCATGTTCCTAAGGGTGTGCAGTCCCCTTCCTCTTTACCTTTCTGCTGGGAGGTTGGACATTCCAGTGCCATTTTGGGACCAGTCGTACCGCCACCCCCTCTGTGCCTCAGTTTCCCCATTCCAGGGTCACTCCCTGGCGCTGAGGCTGGTGGGAATGAGCTTTCACAGAACCACAGAATGGTTTGAGTTGGAAGGGACCTTCAAAGGTCACCTAGTCCAATGCCCCTGGCATGGGCAGGGACATTTTGCACTAGATCGGGTTCCTCAAAGCCCCATCCAACCTCACCTTGAACCTTCCAGTGATGAATTTTGGGCGTCCATGCAAGGTGATGACGTGCTCTCAGGAGCTGGTGGCCTCTTTAGAGGTGGCAAAGACCAGGCTGGCAGTGGCAAAGACCAGGCTGGTGGTGGCCAAAGCTCAAGGCTTCATTTCTTTCCAAAACCTTTCCTGCATGGGGCTGGTTTCCATCCCCATCAGCCAGACCAGCGCTGTAGGTCTCTCGCTTAGGGGTGTCGTGGCATTGCTCATGCCCAGGCTTTGCCTGTGGTGACGTCCTGGCTGTGTCCCCCGTGGTAGGACCTGCTGAAGCACACACCAGAGGACCATCCCGACCACCCTTTCCTCATCGACGCCCAGCGCAACATCAAGCAAGTGGCCGAGAGGATCAACAAAGGCATGAAGAGCGCGGAGGAGGTGGAGAGAAACGCCCGGATCGTGCAGGAGATTGAGTCCCACATCGAAGGGATGGAGGACGTACGTATGAGGGTCTTACACCAGATCGGTCTTTCCTTCTCCCCAAAATGCAACTATTTCTGCTCTTTCTGGGTCACCCCATGCTGGGCCACTTGTTTTCTCCTCTGGGTCCTGCTTTTCCCATCATCACTTGGCCTTGGTCAGCTCCTGGAGGTTTAGGAAGGGGCTGGGGTGCCAGTTTTGAGCTGGGGGGGCCGCAGGGGCAGGGACGAAGCTCATGAGGGTCCCCACTCAAGAACCTCCTTGTCCCCACAGCTCCAGGCCCCGCTCCGCAGGTTCCTGCGCCAGGAGATGGTCGTGGAAGTGGTAAGAGCAGGGTGGTCCCTTGTCGCCATCAGGGCCATGGGACCACACAACGGATGGGGCAGTGGGAGGCTATGGTTGCAGGTCATGGGATGCCTGTGTGCCCGTGGGAGGCTACAGATGGATGGATGGATGGTTGGATGGATGGACGGAAGCTGCATCAGGGGAAGTTCAGATCGGACATTAGGAAAGGGTTGAAGGTTCTTCACTGAGAGGGTGGTTGGTCACTGGAACAGGCTCCCCAGGGAAGTGGTTATGGCACCAAGCTGTGTCAGCCAAGTTCAAGTAGTGTCTGGACAAGTTAGGAAGTCATGCAAAGAGCAGGGACTTGGACTCGATGATCCTTATGTGTCCCTTCCAGCTCGGGATATTCTATGATTCTATAAGGTTGGACAGATGTATGGAAGGATGGATGGATGGATGGATGGATGGATGGATGGATGGATGGATGGATGAATTGAATGAAGGTTGGAAGAATGGATGGATGGATGAATGAATGGATTGATGACAGATCGATGGGGACAACATAAAATTCCCCAGGGGTGTGTGGGAAGATAAGATGGGTTTGGGAGCCGGCAGGAGACTGGGAGAGCCTGCAGCCACCCTGGGCCAGGGGTGGATAGGGAGGCTGGAGGTGGAGACCGCAGGGGTCCTGGTGCGCCCATGACTGGTGTTCCCATGGCCCTGGTGCTTCCCTGTGAGTGAGACCCTGTGGCATTGCACCATGTCTCCTTTCACCATCATGAGGACACGGCCGGTCCCCCATGCAGACGGTGGCGTGGGACCCGTCCCACCCCGCAGCCTCCATGTGCCCAGGCAGTGCATGGGGAAACTGAGGCAGGGACCACTCCCAGCACTGGCAGTGGGGGGAGGGGAGGGCCGCACGTTCACCCCTTGGTGTCTCCCACCACTCCTCAGAAGGCGGTGGGTGGGAAGAAGGACCGCTCCTTCTTCCTCTTCACGGACCTGCTGGTGTGCACAACGTTGAAGCGCAAGTCGGGCTCTCTCCGCCGCAGCTCCATGAGCCTGTGAGTACCACCGGGGGCGGTCACCCACCATGATTAACCCACGGTGTTAGGGCTGTCCCCGCCGGCTGGGCTGGCTTTAGGGTGTTGGGGACACGGGCGCAGCTCAGCCAATCCCCTCCCCTAACTTTTCAGGTACACGGCAGCCAGCGTGATCGACACCGCCAGCAAGTACAAACTGCTCTGGAAGCTGCCGCTGGAGGACGTGGACATCGTCAAAGGTCTGGCACCACCTGCTGGAGCGTCCCATCCCACCCCAAAACCCATCCCTCACCCCTGGCTGGTGGGGAGAAGGTTCCCCTGCGTGGTGCTGGGGAGGAAGGGGTTAACGCCACGCACATGTTCCCACACAGGTGCCTCACAAGCCACCAACCGGGAGAGCATCCAGAAAAGCATCTGCCGCCTGGATGAAGACCTCAGCACATTGGGGCAAGTGAGCAAGCTGTCGGAGACCCTCAGTTTCCCCCACCAGGTATGGGGATGATGGCCTTGGTACTGTCCCCTGGCCAGACGCATTCCCCATGGGACTACCTGGGATGTCCTCAGTAGGAGGGAGAACCTGTGGAAGGGCTGGTGGCTGTGAGTGTCCTCAAAGGACCCAGATGCCACCAGCACTAAGGCCACAAGGGGGGGTTGGGGGAGCTTCTGAATGATGTTTGGGGATGCACAGGGTCAGCGTAACATGGTGGTCCTGGTGCTGTCCCCCAGCCAGCCACCTTCCCCAGCGGACTGACTGGGATATCCTTGGTAGGAAGGAGAGCCTGTGGAAGGGCTGGTGGCCATGAATATCCTCTAAGGGCCCAGATGCCACCAGCCCCAAAGCCACAATGGGATTGGGGCAACCTCTGAAGGAGGATTGGGAATGGACAGGGGCATCATCACGCACATGGCTGATGGTGGCCCATCTCTGAGAGCTGAAGTATCGTCCCTGTCCCCAGAGCCTGGATGACGTGATCAAGGACCTGATGGCTGCCATCCACCGGGAGCTGGCGGAGAAACAATCCCTGTCCTTCAGCATGGCCTTCCCCCCCAACAAGGTGGAGCTCAGCACCACCAAAGCTGATGGCACTGAGTCCTTCATCTTTGAGTTCCCCAACCCCGATGCCCGGCTTGGCTTTGAGCAAGCCTTCGAGGACGCCAAGAAGAAGCTGGGTAACACTAGGGACCGGGGAGGTGGACACGGTGGTGGGCTTGGCATCATGCCCCCGCTCTAGTAGACCCCTTTTCTCCATCACTTCTTCATCCTCCAATTTGATTTTCCCAGCTTCCAGCAAAAACTGCCTGGACCCAGAGTTCCTCAAGGCCATCCCCATCATGAAGACGCGGAGCGGGATGCAGGTACTTGGTGGCTGGGTTCAAGCATCCCACAGGAGCTTCGGTCCTCTCCATCCTGGTGGCCTTGCCACCAGATGCCGAGAGATCCTGCGTCATTCCCGAATGACCCAACTCATCCCATCTTTTGCTCCTTTGCAGTTTTCTTGTGCTTCTCCCAGCCACGGCAGTCCGGAGAGCTCCCACGAGGTTTGGGTATGCAACAGCGATGGTTACGTGGGGCAGGTTTGTTTGCTCAGCATCCGTAAGGAGCCCACGGTGGAGGCGTGCATCGCCGTCTGCTCCGCCAGGATCCTCTGCATCGCCTCCGTGCCCGGTCTCAAGCGGGCGTATAGGTAGGACATTCCCACCGGCACCGCGGAGCCGGCGGGCATGGGGTGATGCTGGAGCTGCTTCTTTCCCCCCCCTCCCCTCGTCGCGGCAGGGAGCGTGCCGAGCCGGTGGGCAGCCCCTCCTCGGAGCCGATGCCGGCGCAGCCAGAGGATGCGGGGCCGCAGCCGTGCCTGCACATCTCCATCTCGGGTTCGTCGCTGGAGCTCTCGGAGCCGGTCGACGGTGGCAACAGGGAGTTGGTGCCCTTCGATAGCGATGACACGGACGATGAGTCCTCGCCCAGCCCCTCGGGGACGCTGCAGAGCCAAGCCAGCCACTCCACCATCTCCTCCAGCTTCGGCAGTGAGTCCCTGCTTAGCAAAAAACCACTTCTTTGCCCCAAAATCATAGAATCGTAGAAGGGTTTGGGTTGGAAAGGACTTTTAAAGGTCATCTAGTCCAACCCCCTGTCATGAGCAGGGACATCTTCAACTAGACCAGGTTGCTCGGAGCCCCATTCAACCTGGCCTGGAATATTTTCAGGGATGGGGCATCTCCCGCCTCTCTGGGCAACCTGGGCCAGTGTCTCACCACCCTCAGCGTAAAAAATATTCTCCTTACATCTAGTCTGAGTCTACCTTCTTTTAGTTTAAAACCATTACCCCTTGCCCTGTCGCCACAGGCCCTACTAAAATGATGGGCAGCTCCATCGTTTTGGCCATTCTGCCTTGCGTTCCTCAGGGAATTTCACAGCTGGAGGCTTTTAAGCCAAAGAAATCCTGGGAAAAGAGATGCTGGGAGGCATCCGCCCAGCCCTGTGGTGCCGGGATGGGGCTGGTGGCTTCGTTAAAACCTGGTGGGTTNCGGGAAAAGAGATGCTGGGAGGCATCCACCCAGCCCCGTGGTGCCGGGATGGGGCTGGTGGCTTCATTAAAACCTGGTGGGTTTGGGACCACCAATGCATTCCTACGTCCTCCCTCGGGCTTGACATCGCAAGGGGACCCACGGTCTCTTCTCCATCCCTTTGGTGAGGGTCGCGTGGTCCTGTTCTGACCCATTCCTTCCTCCTCCTCTTCTGCAGATGAAGAGATCCCGAGCTGCAAGGAGGCAACGGCAGAGACGACAAGCTCAGAGGAAGAGCAAGAACCCGGCTTCATGCCCATCACTGGCACCTACGGCCAAAACCGACACGGCGAGAGCCCCACGGACGGGCGAGCCCTGCGCCGCTCCAGCCGCGGCTCCTTCACCCGGGGCAGCCTTGAGGACCTCCTCAGCCTTGACCCTGAAGCCCATCAGAGCTCCATGTGGCTGGGCACCGAGGATGGCTGGTACGTCCTCAGGATGGGGGGACATACAGGTGGGGTGGACCTCGATCCCAGGTGAGTCTCAAGCTTTGCTCGTCTCCTACAGCATCCATGTGTACCAGTCCTCGGACAACATCCGTAACAGGAAGAACAGCATGAAGATGCAGCACGCAGCTGCCGTCATGTGCATCTTGTAAGTGGGGAAGAAGATTTTGGGCTCTGGGATGTCCACAGTGAGGTCGTTCGGGGTGGCTGAGCGGGGTTCCGCAACCGGTTGTCCAAGGGTTTTTCTCTCCACAGGTACCTCGATAACCAGGTTTTCGTGTCGTTGGCCAACGGGGAGCTTGTTGCGTACCAGCGGGAGGCAGGTGAGGCCGGATCGGGGCCATCAAAGGATGCTGGGGGGGGTTAAACACAGCCCCAAAGCGGTGACTGGTGGGTGCTTGGGCAGCCCCCCAGGGAGGGATGCTCAAGATGCCGGTGGCTTCTCTGCGGGAAGCGAAGGGACATCCCTCAAGCTGAAGACCCCAAAATCAGAGCCAGGAGGAGGCATGGATCCTCCTCCTGGTCCCTGCCCGCTGCTGGCATCCTCTGGGGACATCAGCTTATGTCCCCTGTAATGGGGGACCTGGAGATCTCCAGCCACTGCATCCCGTCGGCTGGGTCAAGAAGGGTTTTTTGAGGGATGCTTTAACTACCTACCCCATTCCCACCACCCCCACAGGCCGCTTCTGGGACCCCCAAAACTCCAAGTCCCTGTCCCTGGGCTCGCCGGGGAGCCCCATCACCAAGATGGTAGCGGTGGCGGGGAAGCTCTGGTGTGGCTGCCAAAACCGGGTCATTGTCCTCAACACCGCCACGCTGGCGCAAGAGGTACCGTGGGGCGATGGCGGGAGGCCGGGGGGGGGACACGGTGGTGGGCATCGGTGGCATCATCAGCGGCATCGCTGCGGCTCTCTGTCCACCCGCAGCACACGCTCCAGGTGGGACANTGTCCTCAACACCGCCACGCTGGCGCAAGAGGTACTGCGGGCGATGGCGGGAGGCCGGGGGGGGGACGGTGGTGGGCATCGGTGGCATCATCAGCGACATCACTGCGGCTCTCTGTCCACCCGCAGCACACGCTCCAGGTGGGACAGGACGGCGGGCGCAGCGTCACCTGCATGGTGAGCGCAGGGACCGGCGTGTGGGTCGCGCTGCAGAGCAGCGCCCAGGTCCGGCTTTACCACGCCACCAGCTACGAGCAGTTGGCCGAAGCGGATATCACCCCCCCGGTACACAAGATGCTCGCCGGTAAGTCCCACTGGTGACGGGTCTCCCGGTGGGTGCCCATCGCTGTCTCCGGTGGGTACCTGTGCCTATTGTCTGCCTTGAAAATGCCGTGCCCTGCAGCATCCAGCACTGGGAATATTAATATGTCCTGCATCCCGATGAGCTTCGGGGAAGGACACCTGACGTGTCACGCTCATGGGGTTCATCCTCGGTGTTCTGCAGCTGCGTAATCCCACGGGGAAAGAGGGCAGCCCCTGGGCAGGTGGATAATCCCACGCAGAAACGGGGCATCCCTTGGGCATCAGCATAATCCCCGTAATAGGGAATCCCCTGGGTGGCTTCATAATTCCACGCAGGAATAGGGCATCCCCTGGGCGTGTGCGTAATCCCATGCAGAAATCAGGCAAACCCTGCGCAGCTGCGTAATCCCACGTGGAAATAGGGCAGCTCCCGGGTGGTGGCGTAATCCCATGCGGAAACAGGGCAGCCCTATGGCATCTGCGTAATTCCATGGGGTAATAGGGCATCCGCTGGGCGGCTTCATAATCCCATGCAGGAATAAGGCAGCCCATGGGCGTATTCATAATCCCACACAGGACTCGGGCGTTCTCTGGACAGCTGCATAATCCCACATGGGAATAGCGTAGCCCCTGGCCATGCGCGTAATCCCACACAGAAATAGGACAATCCTTGGGATAGCCGCATAATCCCACAGTGTAATAGGGATTGCGGCCCCTGGGTGGCTGCGTAATCCCGTGCGGAAACAGGGAAGCCCTATGGCAGCTGCGTAATCCCATGTGGAAATAGGGAAGCCCCTGGATGGCTTCATAATCCCATGTGGGAACAGAGCATCCCCTGGGTAACTGCATAATCCCACAGGGAAATCCGGCAGCCCAATCTGGCAGCACCCAAGGGTGCCTTTTACCAGCCAGGGGGGTTTGTGGCGTCCCTTCCCCGTGTCCCGCGTCCCCCAAATACCCCTGGGAACGGAGACCGGTGACATCGACGGGGTTGACCGCCCCGTGCCAGGGCAGGGAGGGATGCTGACGGTTGGGATGCTCGACAGGCTCGGATGCCATCATCCGGCAGCACAAGGCGGCGTGCCTGCGGATCACGGCTCTCCTGGTGTGCAAGGACTTGCTGTGGATCGGGACCAGCGCCGGCGTGGTGCTGACCCTCTCCGTCTCGGCCAAGGCGGCTCCGGTGTTGGTGGGGCTCTCCCAGGGTCACACCGGTCACGTCCGCTTCCTCACCGCCATCGAGCTGCCCGACGGCTTCGACGTCCTCTTCCCGTTGCCGAGGGAGACGGGTAGGTGGGATGAGGAGGACGAGTTGGGGGGGGGGGAGGGGGCAATCCTGAGCCGCTCCTGAGGGAGTGGGTGTTTTTTTATGGATCAGGGAATGCTGTCCAGTTGGCGGATAACTGGGAATAGCCTTGAAATGTGGTCATCAGCATCCCCGCTCCGTCCTCGCCTCGTTAAAATCCAGGGAGAAAAAATGGGGGGGAAGGGAGGGGGGAACAGGGTGCTAAATTGCCACCGCCAGGGCTTGGATGTCACTTGCTCGAGTGACCCCAAATTTCCCTGGGAAACCCTAATTCCCATGGGGAAAAGCCATCGGAAAGTCACATGCTGAGTCTCGCCCAGCCCAGCTCTAGGGTCCGGGTGGGATGGGGAGAAGGCAGCGATGATGGGGGGGAGGTGGTAATTTGGGAGGTGGTAATTTGGGTGGGAGGGGTTAATTTGGGGTGGGAGAGGCTACCTGGGGATGGGAGGAGTTTTTTGGGGCCAAGATGTGGCACCTGGGAAAGAGGTGGTAATGTTCGGAAGGTGCTGGTGGGAGGATACTGGGATGGTGCTGGTGGGATGATGTTGGTACGGTGCTGGGAGGATGCTGGGGTGATGCTGGTGGGATATTGTTGGGATGACGCTGGGAGGATGCTGGTGGGAGGATGATGCTGGGATGGTGCTGATGGGATGGTGCTGATGGGATGGTGGTAGGATGATGGTGGGAGAATGCTAGTGGAAGGATACTGGGATGGTGCTGGTGGGTGATGCTGGTGGGACAGCGTTGATGGGAGGATGCTGGGGTGATGCTGGTGGGATGATGCTGCTAGGATGATGCTGGGATGGTGCTGGTGGGATGATGCTGGTGGGATGCTGGTAGGGTGATGCTGGTGGGACAATGTTGGTGGGAGGATGCTGGGGTGATGCTAGGATGGTGCTGGTGGGATGGTGCTGGTGGGATGGTGCTGGTGGGATGATGCTGGTGGGAGGATGCTGGTGGGACAGCGTTGGTGGGAGGATGCTGGGGTGATGCTGGTGGGATGATGCTGCTAGGATGATGCTGGGATGATGCTGGTGGGATGATGCTGGGATGGTGCTGGTGGGATGATGCTGGTGGGATGCTGGTAGGGTGATGCTGGTGAGACAATGTTGGTGGGAGGATGCTGGGGTGATGCTAGGATGGTGCTGGTGGGATGGTGCTGGTGGGATGGTGCTGGTGGGATGATGCTGGTGGGAGGATGCTGGTGGGACAGCGTTGGTGGGAGGATGCTGGGGTGATGCTGGTGGGATGATGCTGCTAGGATGATGCTGGGATGATGCTGGTGGGATGATGCTGGGATGGTGCTGGTGGGATGATGCTGGTGGGATGCTGGTAGGGTGATGCTGGTGAGACAATGTTGGTGGGAGGATGCTGGGGTGATGCTGGTGGGATGATGCTGCTAGGATGATGCTGGGATGATGCTGCTGGGATGATGCTGCTGGGATGGTGCTGGTGGGATGATGCTGGGATGGTGCTGGTGGGATGATGCTGGGATAGTGCTGGTGGGATGATGCTGCTGGGATGATGTTGGGATGATGCTGCTGATGAGGAACGGGGGAGCTGGGAGGGGGCTATCTGACAGCACATTTGGGTTCTGCTCTTGGCAGGGGCCGAGAAGCCGAGCGAGGCAGAGAAACGAGACCCCTCGCGCCCCCGCGCCCCCGCCCTCGCCCTCTCCAAACCCAAGATGCTGGTGATCAGCGGGGGGGACGGCTACGAGGATTTCCGCTTGACCAGCAGCAGCGAGACGGTGGGCCGGGACGACAGCACCAACCACCTCCTCCTCTGGAGAGCCTGAACGGCTGCAGCCCCCC
>RSEF01000001.1:220562171-220572596 GCA_003993805.1 Himantopus leucocephalus | reverse complement strand
ATCTTACAGGTCCCTTCCAACCTCAACAATTCTATGATTCTAAGAGGCATTTGTCACTGGGGGGAGCTTCTGTTCCTTGTAGCTGGCACCGCCAGGTCCTGCCCTGGGTGGGAGCATACCCGGAGAGCTGCCCCGAGGGCTTTAGGGAATGGGAGGATGCACCTGAAAACAAGACGTTCACCTCTCAAAAGTGGGTTTAGGATCAATCTGTTGGAAGGAGCTGAACATAATGTAAGCGGGCTGTTGTCTCCAGGGTAGTGCTGAAGCATGTTGGTCTCAATTCCTCCGTGATGCTCCCCGTTGCTGTTGAATTACGTTCATGCTGCTGTTGTACGTAGCCTTGGGGGCTGTCGCCTCAGATACTGGTATCCCACCTGGATGGATTAAACTGGAGTGAAGAGGCTGTCTCTGGGCGAGGCATGGCCTGGGGGCACCCATCCGCTCCCGCGCAGGAGCCTGGGCCTGGCCGCTGGCTCGTGGCTGCAGCGGGTCGAGCTCTCTGCTCCCAGCCTTGCTGCGTTTTATTAGCTATGGAGTCAGACAGGGAGTGTCTGCCTCGGATTAGAGGGTGCCTCACGCTGGCGTTTGCTGATGGCTTCTTTGTCTGCTCCGCTGGTGGGGCCAGCCCTGATCTTCCCGGGCTGGAGGAGCGGCAGCATCCTCCTAGCAGCGTCTGCAGATCTGCTGCCGCAGCTGACGCCGTCCTCTCGCTGCACAGTGTCAGTTTTGTTTCCAGCGCTCAAATCTGCAGCAAAGTAGACCATGAGAGGGCTTTACCTGATGCAGCAGCACCTTTTTCCATGCTGGGCATGTACCAGCCCCGAAAGGAAGATAAATGGGGGGTGGGTGGGCAGGCTGCTTCTCGCTGTGCTACCTGCGACGTGGCTGCGGCAGAGGCTGCCAACGCTCCCGCAGTCGGGAAAGCAGCTGCAAACACCCGGGCCTCAAAACAGCCTCTCCCATCTGCGCTGCCGTAGCGGTCGGTGCTCAGCCTCTTCCTCTGCTGTTCTGTCTTTGCCTGAGCTGGGCTTCCCAGGCTGGCTGGCCTTGGGTTTTCATCGATTTGCAAAAGGATCTATTTCCCCGCCCCTTTAATCACCTTTTCGTTTCCCACCCTGGTCTGAGTGCGCGCCAAAGTCGAACGTGGCTTTTCAAGAAGGTATTTGGGATCCTCATGTAGCAGCTGAACGTAACCGACTGCCCAGACTGATGCTGTAACCGCCTGGCTCAGGCGTGTCGGGAGTTAAACGCCAGCTGAATTGTGATGACAGGAGCATCTCTGCCCTTCCCTGGAGGATGAGGAGTAGGGCAGGGCCGAAGGCAGCCCAGCGGGGTGATGCTCCTGCTGCCCCGTGGCTCTGCCCTGCTGAGTTCGGAGGGAGGAGGCGCTCCGCGAACTGCTGTTTCTGAGTCGAATCTTCCAGGCTTGCCACCTGTTTCCGAGGTTTTGGGTATAAATTAAAGCCATTTCGAGTGTTTGCTGTTGGCCACCTGGAGAGCGCGTCTGGAACCAGGATTGTGTTAAAGGATTGATTAAAGTTTCTGCTAATTAAAGCACTGAAATCGCTCTATATCCCCCCTGCACAGCCAGTCGGTCCATCCGCAGTGCTGCGTGTCCTCGGATACGGGGCGTTGGAGAGAGAAAATGGTGTCTGTCGATGCTCCCGGGGCTGGCGGTGGGTTTGGCACTGACCTTTCCTGCGTTCATCCCAGTTTGGGAAGAGGGGATGGGTGGAAATTCAAATCTTGATTCTGACATTTGCTGAGGCGTAGCAGCCCGCGATGCAGCTGCTTTATTTCCAGATAAGTGGGTTTTGATCGCAGCGAGGGTCAAGCAGCCGCCAACCGGCTGCTTTGCTGTGACATTCGGGGACTAATCTTGTAAGGCTGTTTGTGGGCGTGCTTGGACGTTAACCGCTGGTGCCTGGTCCTTACTGCAGATCCCACCGCATTCATCCTCGTTTCGGAGGGTTCTTCGAGTTGTTCTGGGCTTCGGCCGGTGTCTGGAGCTTCAGCAGCTCTCACTGCTTGGAGAAAGGGGCCGTGTGAGTCTGTATTTGAGTGGGAATGGAGTGGGTCAACCCTAATTTCTGTTTCTCAGCACTTCTTGTCCCTCCGGTCCTGTGCAGCGACAGTCCCAGTCGACACTGAAAGCCCTCGGGAAGCCCCTGTCCTGCGGGCGAAGACCTGAGCAGCGCCCAAACCAAGCCAGGTGGTTCTGTGGACGGTGGTTTCTGTTCTTCCAAATTTCTTGTGCTTCCAAATTTATTTTTAATGTATTTAACGGCTCCTTCGTTTAGCTTCCTAGCGAGGAGTCTGGCTGCCGTCAGCTGCTCCCACCGATGGCGTGAAGACCCTAGGAATGGCTGCTGGAAGCTCATGCTGGTCTGTCACTGCCCTTCTTGGTGGCCTTGCCTGGATCGCTTGGTGTCCCTGGGTCTTCAGGAGACCGGCACAGCGCCGCTCAGTAGGAGAGAAGCAGGATCGGCCCTGGGATGTTCAGGTACCGCATGGATGGGGACCGTGGGGGTCTGAGCTGGGGAAAAGGAGCTTTTGCGGGTCAGCAGCTGGACGTGGCGTGCCAGGGAGTGACGCTTTCCAGGTTATGCTGCTCTTGGTGAAGCGTTTCCAGATGTTTCCATCTCCCAGCATGTCTCACCCTCGGGTTATGCACCCTGTGTGGTAAATGCCTGCCAGCAGCTCTTGACCCGGCACTGGAGACGGGCTTGCCCAGGAAGACCTCCAGCTTTTCCGAGAGCTGCCAGCTCCTGGGATTGCTGAAGTCCCCGAGAAAAGAGGGTTTAGGGGATGTCCCCCTGCTCGACGTGTCCCTACAACTGCCTCTTCCCTGCCCGGCCCAAGCTGTCTCGCACCCGCAGGTTATGCTGCAGCGACTCAGGTGCTTTATTCCACCGGAGCTGGGCTCGACCCCGGGGGTTCGCATCCCAGGCTGCTTCGTTAGCAGCCAGACGCTCTGCTCCGCTCGCTGAGCTTCCCGGCAGATGGGATGGCACCGGGGAGTCTCCGTCAGCGCTAATTGGTGTCGGTGGCAGCTGGGGCTTGTGCGCAGCCCCCGAGCTGAACCAGACTCGGCCCTGGTACCCTGGGACTTCGCGGTGGGGACGGGAGGTTTATGCCCTCCCTGGCTGGCTGTGCTCGCTGCAGGGATGCCCCATCCCTCTGCCCTGCAGCAGGTCCTACTCTCCGGCTTGTTCCCAGCCACGTGGAGGAAAGGGCTGTAGCTCTCAAAGCCCTGCCATCGGGGACACCCTGCAAAGGGTCTTCTGGGCCTGCAGGGACAGGTTCAGGTGGAAAATAGGTCGGAAAGCGGGACAGCAGCCCCATGTGTTACACAGGGCTTCCGTTTCCCATCTGCTGTGCGTCCTAAAAGCAGCCGTGGGTTTGTTGTTTCATTTCTCTGTCCTCCCCCCGTTGCAGCAGGAATAACCGCGGGGCTCTGGGGATCGGCGGCAGAAGAGAGAGCGGGGAGGTGTAGAGGTGAGTGTGCCGGACGCGGGACCTGGGCCGGGAAAATAGGAGAAGGTGGAAGGGACGAGGGCGCAGAGGGGCCGGATCCTTCCCCTCTCCAGCCCTTGGAAGCTGGGGTTTGCGCGCTGGGATACGCGCAGCGGTGGAAACCCTGAACCCCTGGCTTAGAAAATGCGAAATCTTTTCTGAAAGCAGGGGGCAGGCAAACCTCAGCTTCTCGCTGCTTTGCAAACTAAAACAGACCCGGTGATGCTTTTAAGCCATCTCGAGGTTTAAAACGGGGCTGGCAGGGCTCTTCGCTGCGCTGGTCCCTTCCCAAACGGAGACGGCTCATCCCGCAGACTCTGAATTTGGGATGCAAAGGAAGGAGCCGCCCTGCCAGCCCACAGTTGTCATCCTCTAGCACTAAGAGGGATTTCTCGGGCACCTTTTACCCTTCTGCATCTCTTCGGGGCCCCCGTGCTGCGTTCAGAGGCTGCGAGCGGGACCCTGACCCCCTGCGGTGCCGGGTGCTGTGGGGTCTGCTCTGCCCTTTTTTTTTTTTTNGGTGTTTCTGAGCTTTCCAGTAGCCCGTCCCTCCCCTGGAGCTGCCCTCGGAGCTCTCGCTTGAAAAGGGGGTGCAGGAGGAGATGGGGGAGCGGGTGACACCCATACGCGCCTCTCGAGGGGGACCCGAACCTTCCCACCCCCTGGAGATCGGTGAGGATGAGCAGCCCCCTCCTCATCATCACTCACCCGCAGGCCGGGTCTCATTTTTTCGCTGCCTTTATTAGACTGCGGATAGCTTTTTTTTTCTTTCTTTTTTTTTTTTTNTTTTTTTTCTCTCCAAAAATCGATGCAGTTGACGGGAGCGGGTTTGAAGCAGCGGCGAGGCAAGGGAGGCCGGGGGAGGACAAGGACGGTGGTTTGGGACATCCCGAGTCTCTGTCAGGCGCAGGGACAAACTGATCCGGGGCTTTAACGGCAAGAGCGGGCGCTCGTGTCACTGGGGTTTTTTGTTATCTATCTGTGGTTTTTGTTTGTAATTCTTGAATTTGTTGAGTATCGATGATGTCACCAGGATAAAATTGCGCCTCTAACGGCGATGCTCGGCAGCTGCGCCTGTCCCCCTTCCCTTGACCAAAAACATGAGCTGCCACTTGTCCTCTGGCCTCAGGGCCACCCAGAGGGACTGTGTCCCCCCCCCAATCCCAAATCCCTGCTTCAAAGACCCAGAAAGGGTCCCTGGTCCCCAAGTGATTTCTCCCCCTCCCAAAAATCAGGGTGAAACTCAAGTTGCTGCGTGTCCCTCCCGCAGTGACTGCCGCTTGGCTGGGGAAGCTGTGATATTCCCAGCCCAATTCCCAGAGGTTTAGTCCCAATTCCCGGGGAGATTTTGCACCATTTCTCCAGCTTGGCCAGGCCCAGGGGACCGGTGCGAGGCTGGAAGGGGGTGGAAGTCCTGCAAAGTTTTTCATCTTCCTTAATCTTTAACCTGTCTCTTGAGCATCCCTGGGCTTGCCTCTCGCGTCAGCACGTGCTCCGGCTCCGGTGCTGGAGCCTCCCCCCCAAAAAAAGCCCTTACAAAGCAGCTGTGCTCTGGGCTTCAAAGCCAGGGCTGTGAAAAAAACCCAGCCATCTCCCCAAAATAGCTGTTTGGAGCAGCACCCGCTCTCTCCCTCGGTCCAAAAAACCAGATATTTGTGCAGCCAATTCCCTGCAGAGGTTTGGAGTGGGGAATTGAGCCAGGTTTTGGGGCTGGGGCACTACGCCCCCCCCTCTGCCGATGGCCCCGGCAGCTCCTCAGGCCCTTTGCGGATGGGAATCGGACAATGTAGGGTTTTGGGGAGGGTCTCGGAAGCACGTGAGGGTTATTTAATGCAAAAGCCGGGAATGGGAGGAGGATATGGGATGGGTTTAGGGCTGGATCTCTGTCCCCAGGGTGTAGGATGCTGAGCAGGCTGGTTTCGGGAGGCCGAGGGTGGCTCGTGGTGGGTACCAAGCCAGGGATGAGTTAAACCGGGCTGGGGAGACAAAGGGAGCCGTGTCGGGGGGCTGGTGGCCCGGTTTGGGGGGGCCGCATCCTGCGGGAGGACAGCAGGGGGGGCTGCTAAAACCAGCACGGCATCCACATGAAGGAGCCCAGGGCGGCGCCGGTGGCGGCCCCCGCCAGCAGCCCCAAGGCCATCTGGTCCCCAGAGACCCGGTAGGGATCCTCGCGCACGATGACGTGGGTCACCCCAGGAGCTGCAAGGCAAAAAGCGGGGTGAGCTGGGGGGGTTGGGGGGGGACACCGTCCTCCCGGCACCACTTCCCCCGAGGGGTGCCACTGGCCTGGGATGGAGAGGGACCCCCATTTTTTGGCTGTCAGCCCTGTCCCCTGTGTAGCCACGGCTACTTCCAGCATCCCCTCCCCACCCTCTGATGCACCATGACCCCCCCCAGCCAAATTAAACATCCCCCGGCTGGTAATGAGGCGAAGCATCAAACGAACATTGGGGAGGGATGGGGTGAATCAGGATCTGGCCACCCCTTCTGTGCCACCGGCTGGGGCCACCCACCTCCATACTGGTGGCCGTAGTGGCCGGAGCTGATGTAGGCGGTCTGGTGGGAGTCGAGGGGCACCGTCTGGTAGTAGTCGTCATCGTAGGGATCGTAGACGTGCACCTGGGAGCAGCGGGAGCGTGGCGTGAGGCTGGTGCCCACACTGGGGCCATACGGGGCACGGTGGTGCCACAGCCCAGCCGGTGTGGCCGTGCCGGTGCAGTGCCTCGGTTTCCCCTCCGTGTGACCAGGGGCTGAATCGCTTGGGTTCCCCTGCACTGCTGACCGGGCGGCCCAGAGTGTCCGAAATGCAAGGGACAAACTTCGCTCAAGTGCCCAAATCACCTACCTGTGCTCAGGTCACCTTAGCTGTGTCCCCTGTCACCTGAACTTTGGCCCCTGTTACCTTAACCACGTTCCCATTACCTTAAATTCTGTCCCTGTCACCTTAACCGTGTCCCCCATCACCTTAACTCTGCCCACGTTCCCCGTAACTGTGTCCCACATCACCCCGCGTCCCCTGTCACCTTAACTCCGCCCCATTGTCCTAACCGTGTTCTCCCCACCCTTAACTCTGTCCCCGTCACCCCAGACCGCTGAACAGGGTCACCCTCGGCTCTTGTCATCTTCCATCAGTGGCATCACCAGCGGACTGCTCTATCACTACCACGTCTCCTCCACCTTCTTCCTCCTCTGGCTCCAGGGGCTTTATTCCCTGTGTGCCCGGGTTCCCTGATGGGCGCAGGGTCTCGGGGCGCCACCCTGAGCTCAGCATCAGCCCCGGGTAGTGGGGGGGACACTCAGGTTGGAGTAACCTCCACCCGCGCCTGCCCGAAGCCGGTGCCGGCACGGTGCCCCTGCTTTGGGGGATGAAGCCTCACCGGGGTGGATTTAGCCTCCAGCACGGCCATCTTCCAAGCGCTGCAAACAAAACAAAGGGACCCAGTTTTGGGGTGGGAATTGTCCCCGTGGGGCTGCACGGCACCTGCGCCGGGCACACGCGTCCCCCTCCCTCGCCCCTGGTGACCTGGCTGCGGCCGCGGCACCTGCGCTCGTCTTTAATTCCCTGTTAGCCAGCGCTGGGCTAATAGGTGGGGATGGGAAGATAACCGGGAGGTACCCAACACCACGGGGATGGGCACAGGGCTAAACGCTGTCCCAGGGAACGGCCCCGGCTAAAACAAGGGCAGGCAGGAAAATGACATCTAAATTGGGGGGAAAAAAAAAGCAGGTAACGGATTAATTTCCATTCAGCTGCGGTCAAGCTCAATTGATCGAGCTCAGCTTGGCCACGGCTGAACATCTCCCTCCATCTAAGTGCAGCTGAAGGTTTCCCACTCTTTATTTTTTATAAAAAAGAGTTTTTAATTTTTTATAAACGTTTTAGTTGTTATAAAAATAAAATTCTTATTTTTTTAATAGAAATACAAGGGGAAACAGTGCTAAAAGCGGGTGTTTCCTCCTGTTGGGCGCGGCCTTAAGCCAATAAGGACTTCACTTCCACACTATTTATCGCCAAATACCGATGAAACCCCTTCCCCAGTGATCCTCGGTCAGGCCAAGAGGTGATTTCTCATCTGGGAGGGAAACCCGCCCCGCAGGAGACCGACTGCTTAAAAATAGCTGCTTTCGGCTCTGAATTATTCAGCGGGAAACCCAAACCTCCGCCTGCGCCTATCGCACTGCGAGCAAACGCGGGTGTTTGAGAAAACAGGGGCCGTGTGGGGTGGGAACGCGGCGGGAGCGAGACGGGGCTCTCACGCGGCCGAGGCTCACTCCAGGTTTGGCTAATTTGCCTGAAAAAGGCGCCGAAGGGATTTCAGTGCCGCCGTGGCGAGATTTTGGCTTACATGGCATCGTCCTCGCTCTCGGCGCACAGCGTTGTCTTGGAGCCGTCCCGCAGCACGACGGTCAGCAGGCAGTCGCGGTTCTTCCCCTCGGGTGGCTGCACATCTGGAATCGGAAGGGGCAGGATCCGGCCTCAGCGAAAGAGCCGCCCCGTCTGCCCACGGACCCTCGCGGGAGAGGGTCGGGCTCCAAATTACCCCTGGCACGAGCAGCCTCCCCGTGTGCCGCTGACAGATGCAAGCTTTGGAAAACTGTTGGGACACACCGTGCTCCTAATTCGGGTTTAATTTCGGCTCCGTCTCTGCTTACAAGTTACATTCGGGCTCTCACAGGTTAAAAGCGAAGCCGAGCGAAGGGCTGGCGAGCAGAAACTTCCACCCCCACGGCAGAAACAAAGTGGAAGGGCAGAAAATTGCCAAGAATCTGATCGAGGCCACGAGGCCGAGCTGCGTTTGCTTTGAATTTGCCAGATTGCAGCACCCAAATTTTGTCGAAACACGAGACGCTCGCCGCTGGAGTTGGATCACAAGCTCAAGCCAGAACAAAATCTTAAATCCAGGAGGCTTGTGCATCTTCCCCCGTTCTCAGAGCTCGGCGGGACCTTCTGGTGTGGATAAACCTTTGGGTTCACGCTCCCACCATGGCATCCCGGCTTCGCCGCCGCCGCTCGCAACCCAAGAAAGGCGCTTTGTGCGGCAGCCGTGGGCTGCCGGGGCTGAGCCGAGCTGCTGCTTTGTTCTCCTTGTTTGTGCGAGACGGCGAGGGATGAGTCAGGGCCGTGGGATCGTGTTTTGAACAAGCACAAACCAGGAGGAGAGTTTCTCCTTCCTTCCCCGGGGAAAAGGAAGGGAAGGGAAGATGCGACGTGCATCTCCTGGGGGACAGCCTGGTGCTGGCTGGGAGCTAGAAAGGGGTAAATCACGCAGCCTGGATTATTTTTGGGGTATCCTAGATGTGCACAAGCAGAGAATCATTTAAAAGGGTTACAGCTACGTGGAGAGCCCTGCGCGGGATGGGGTCGGGGACACGGGGCTTGGGGACGCGGGGCTTTGCTCACCTCTGCACTCGCGGCCGGTCCTCACATCCCGGCAGCTGTATTTGACGTGGATGCGGCCGTCCATGTCGCGCTGCGTCTCGTCGTGGTAGTAAACCAAGCTGCCGTCCAGGTAGAGGACAAACCAGTTTCTCTTCCAGCGGCGGAGGATGGAGCCTGACGGGATGGGGAGAAGGTGAAGGAGGGCAGCGAGCCCGGCGGGATACGGCCAGAGCGCTCACGAGACCCAGCGCCGTCCCCCAAATTTGCAGCCGGTTCCCACCACCCCCTGCAAGAGCCGCTGCATCCCGCAGGGCACCCGGGCCTGGCATGAGCATCCGGGGCAGCGTGGCCAGGTGGCTTTAAATTAAAAAGAGCTGCCAAAAAAAAGCCATCAGGGCATCTTGGTGCTGCCCCGCCGTGCGCGCGGGACTGGATCCAGCCCCGGACATGGAGCCACGCGTCTGTTTTCATGGCAGAAGGCCCCACTCTCCTCTTACGTAAATCCGCGAGCGGCTGAGCCGTGATTTCCTCGCTGCCATGGATTAACTGCCCGGGTCGGGGGCCTGTCCCCCCCACGACTCCCTCCTCCCAACATCCCGTAGTCAAAACCTCTCCGGGGTTTTTTTTTGGGGTGGGGTGGAGGGTCGCACTTACTCTGCCGCCAAAGCCAACCGCTCTTCACCAGTGCCATGGCTGCGGGAGGGTTTTCCGGACCTGCTGCCACGGGATAAATAACGGAGTTAAAATAGCAGCTCCCGCCTTGTCTGTGGCTTTTCCCCAGTTCTCACCTCCCCACGGCTCCGGGGGCGAAGCGGGATGGGGATTCTGGGGATTCACCCTTGGTGCCCCTTTTTTGGGGGGAGAGGGGGGAATGGAATGAGCCGAGCGCACGGGTTAATCGGGGTTAGACAGACGTGGGCTTTCGGCATCTGGGAAACATGGCGGAGGCAGGGAGGAGGAACTCCAGCCACCTTTCTTTCTGCCTTTAATCTCATTGGGATTTAGGGATTATCATCCCGTGGAGGTAAGTGGAGAAATCCAGGCCGTGTATGAAAAAAGGCAGCAACTCCCCACGGCCCCAGTAACTTTCCACGGCAAACGGCAGCCACGCTTGCTTGTTTTCCCTGCCTGGATGGAAATTAGTCCTTAATAAGGCCATGAAGTCATCGCTCCCCGGGTCCCCGAGCAGAGCCAACACCCCAGGGCCAGGCAGGAGCGGTTACCTGGCCACGGTCCCCCCATCCGCCCGTCAACCAGGGACCTCCGTGCCCTGATGATGGGGGCTCAGCCCCCCCCGGACGGCCTCCAGGACTGCCCAGCTGGGTCCCCTCCTGGTTTGGGGCACGGAGTGAGGCACGGACCCCCACCCGGCAACCTCTGTGCCTTGGTGACTGCGTTACCCAGTGCCAGAATCCCCAAGTATCCACATCCCTCTGGAGTCCGCAGCCCTCGTACCCTCATTCCCCCACTGCTTGCATCCCCCAGAAATCACAACCCGGGGAAACCTCCATTCCCTGGCACCCTCACCC
>RSEF01000001.1:220518962-220531157 GCA_003993805.1 Himantopus leucocephalus | reverse complement strand
CTATTTTCACGTTCTGTCTTTCAGGTCTCACTTGTTCTAGAACCTCTGCCAGAATTGTATGACACCAGCAGCTCTATCCCAACCACAGATGCAAGTTTAGATACCGCTTCTGCTCGGGGAAGCAGCAAGCCCCGGTTTCTTGCTCCGTCACAGCAGTCCAGGCAAACACGGGTGACTGTTGCTGACCAAGAGTCCGTTAACAATAGCAAAGCCACAACTCCCAGGTATCCTTTCTTCCCCATGACAAAATTCTGGTTTATTTTGCAATTCACATGCTTTTTTTAAGTAGTGGCCGTACACTTGTCAGTTATGGAATACTTGATCTTTTTGAACTTGCGTTTTATATGAAATCCAGAACATTCAGCATTTCAGAGCTTACAGGGACACTTTCTCATCTGACATAAACTTGCATCCTACGTTGACTTCGTTCAAGCTCTGATAACTGGCACAAGAGGTGCCACAAGTCTTTTTGTTTACAGCTTGAGTTGGTCTCTCTGAGGGTGTTAGTGGAAGACGAGGAGTCATTAAAATAATGTCACGTTTCTTTTTGGAGCATGTACTGAAGGGGAGCAGCTGCAGTGCTAGGGAGAATTTGAAGAGATTTGAATTCCTCTACCAATCCACTTTAGTTGTTACTGAAATAACGTTTCATTTTTCAGTAGAGGAAAGGACCGTTTGCTCTTTCAAGAGAACTCTGAAAACATAAAGGACGCTTTTTCTGCTTCTCATCACCATCAGATTTTACCAGATGAACATTTGAAAGTGAATCCTTCAAAACAGCAAGTGTTGTTTCCCACCAGCACTGAGCCTGAAGCACCTGCTACAACAAACACGCGGGTGCTCTCTTTGCATAACCCAGCTACAAAAGACCTGCTTTCAGGTTTGTATACAATTGGTATCATCTTTTAGATTTCGCAATAAATAGTTCTTGATAATATCTCAGGTGCCTATCTAGAGATAAAGACTGAAGGAAAAGTGATACTTTGCATGCTCTCACTGTGTTATTTCAAACAGAAAATGGTAATAACAAGGTCTTTACTTCAAAAGTACTGATTTAGATTTGTTGGAAGGTGGCTTGAGATCCAGATCAGGCAAAACATGCTGCCCTAGCAGTATGCCTGAGCTCTGATCTGGAGGGATAAAACAAAAGGAAGTTCAGCTGCACAGACTGTTTAATCATTGACATGGCTTCCGAGCTGGCCATCAAAGGTGCCTCTCATGTTCGAATAGGTCTTGGGAGGGTTTCCGTGCCATTGGCATTTTCAAAGGGAAAATTGTTTCTTTTCCGTCACCTGCCAGTTAGCATCCCTTTTAGATCACAGACCGCCTGGACTGGATTCAAATGAGCATCAAAGTAGGGCGCATTTCCATATGTGTTGTCTTTTGAGTTATTTTTTATATTTACAGAGAAGACCTAAAATTAGCCTGCTGCTGAGACACCCTAAGGTGACAAGGTACTCTTCGATAAATTAATCTTGCTCCTGTATCTTAATAGTGCCCTTCTAATGCCTGACTTGGGATGTGCAGATGAGTTATTTGTAGGGCTCTGAGTGGGAGACTGATGGAGGATTACTCGCACTTACTCCTGGCTGTGCTGTCTGTTTTATGGTGTATAGCACGCATTTAATCTCCAGTATGGCAGGATCTCTTTATAACAGCTGAAAACAGAAGTTTCTTGACTGTAGCTGTCACATTTATTGTGTTTACGCATTGCTTTTAAATTGCATTTGAATGCTGAGATTTAATCCTTCTGCTTTTTTCTCAGCTCTTTTGGACCAAGGCAACAGACTCCGTGATGCCATGGTTGTTTCTGCAATGAAGTCTAGCCCGGACATGGAGATTGAACTGAATGAAGTGCCTCCTTTTATAGAGAGAGATGATTTCAAAGCACCAGCAAAGTGAGCTTGGAAAGGGGAAAGTGAGATTAAGTACCAAACCACAAATTTTGAGGCCTTACCAGGAAAACTTCAAATACTGAGATTCGTGTGATGTATTTTAGGATTCTCATTCAAATGGGAAATTAATTTCTACTTGTGAATAAAAGCCTACATTTTGTGAATTGATTTTAACCATTATGTAGTAAGCCTTGATTTAAGTCATTGATTTTAATTTTGTTTTGCAGTATATTTGTATTTAATACAGAGTTATTTGATAAGAAAATATTACTTATTGATAAGGAATAAGAGTAATGTAAGGAACATAGCAAATTAAATGGTACTTCATCACAGAGAACAGGTTTTCTAAGAAATGTAAGTAATTAGTGACATAAATTGGGTAGTTTTGCATATTCTAGTTTGCATCTCTTGGTGCCAAAATACCCATGAAAATTTGCATCTATAACTGTGTTCTCAGAATTAGTAGTCATTATCTTCTTCCATATGATCTTTCTTTTTCAACTTCTAACTCCACCTTTGTTTAGTGCTAGGCTTAGTAAATGTTCTCAATTCAGTGAAATTGCCATTTAGAAGTATTAAGGCAAATGCATGTTTTTTACAGGAGAAACTTAAATTCCTTATTTTTGGAAAAATACGAATATTGCTTTTTGTTCCGCTATAAAGCAGAAAATAAGGTCATCGTCTTTGACAGTCAATGATGCTGTTGCAAACACAATTGAAATAATTTTTGCTCAAGCTATTCTAGTTTGTTTAAAAGTAGATGGTTTTGGACTTTACAGGAAAAACCGATAGAACATCATTTATAAACATCTTGCTTGTCTTTCTCAGGCACTCTTGCTTTTTGTTTGCGGCAGCTGTGCTTAAACTGCAAGATTAGGCCAACCTTTATGGTTGGACTTGATGATCTTAAAGGTTTTTTCCATCCTAAATGTTTCTATGATTCTATGATACATTGCAAAGTATAAGATTTTGGATGTGATTTGCAGCAGACTGCAGGGTTGCAGTATCTGCATTTTTTTTGTGTATATTTTTGTATATCTATATATTATATAGTATATTTTTGTGTATCTAGAGGTTAAGCTACAAACTGGAAAAAGCTGTACATCGCCTTTGGGTTTTATCCTTGATGGATTAATCTTGACGGTGCCTTAATATCTTTATTTTTCCTTTTACTGCTCTCCGTGCTGCTATTGCTGTTATCCAGGAGCCCAAAAGGCTCAAATTCAAATTATGTGCTCTCTCCTGAAGATCTCCACTTCTTCCCATCTGAAGTTTCAGGTCAGCAATTTGACCTAAACGCTGAAGAGAGAGTGATACAGTTACTGTTGGGCAGGTGAGTGTAATGTGCTGGAGGTTACTACAAAATTGTCCTTGTTTGAGCACTTTATACTGAAAAATGTCTCTTGACTCTTCAAGTTCTCCACGTTTCTGGAAACGTAACCAGTGAATCATACGTGCAAGTGATGGAGCTGTTTCATACCTCTGCTTGCACTCAGCTGCAGTGCATTATAACCTGGATAACTCAAAGTCCCTTGATGTAAAAGTGATGTCAGAAAGATTAACTGCGATCTTTGATAAAATTCAGTTATTTAATAGTTGTAATTCTCATGTCCTAAAATGTTAAGAAGTACATAAAACAAATACAGTGAAGAACTTGCAGTCCGTAAATTAAAAATAGAGAGAACCAATAGGTATTTTTAATCTTTCTCCAAATATTAAATTGACCTTTTTCTCTCATTTTGTGTAGCAAGAGCATAAACGATGCTTACATTGTGTCCAAATCAGGGATATGAAGCATACAGCTTCTGTGTCAGATATGGTTCAGGTTTTATGTTTGTATGTCTTGTGCCCTGCACTTATTTTTTCCCTGCGGTTTGTCACTGGATGATGAAGTGTTTGCAGATCATAAAATGGTTTTGAACTCACAGCACAGATAGAAAACCCTTAAACCAAACAAAACACAACTTGGCTCCAACCATATTCTAAAGATATTTGTATTTACCTACTCAGATATAGCTTGTATTTATTTTTTATTAAAGTAAACTGTCCTTAAGTATTACAGGTATCCTAAAGCATTCCAAAAGTTATAAAGTACTTATGGATAAAAATTATAGGTAGATATTAATAGATATATTTTATGATGAAAGTCATCAAGCACTGGAATGAGTTGCGCAAAGAGGTTGTGTAATCTCCAGCTTTGGAGATATTCAGAATCTGACGGGACTGGTTTCTTACTTGCATCCTCTGCTTTGAGCAGAGGTTGGACTAGATGGTATCCAGAGATCCCTTCAAACCTCAACTGTTCCATGATTCTATAGATACATATTCACACACACTTCTCTCACGTGGGGTCCAGAGATGTTATCGCAAGATAACCCATCAGGTTGGGTCACAGACATGTATCAGGTTGGGCACAGAGCTGCGTAAGCACGGTTTGGCTGTACCTGCAGCCAATATAGCACAAATCCAGTATAGAACAGACAGTATTGTCAGAATTGATAAGATGTTGATTGCAGAACTTGCAACACTAAGTTGTGTTTCTTTCTCTTGTATCCACAGTGATGATTTATCTCCTGTGCATTTCTGGGATCGGACAGGTTCCCTTTTGGATTCTCTCTCTCTTGGGAGTGAGGTGTATGACAGCGAACTCAATGATCCCCATTACGACCAGAGTCTGCTAGAGAGTCTTTTTTACACAGCTCCTGTAAGTGGAGAGCAAAAAGAAGGTGCTTAATATGTAGTCCCTAAGGTGAAGAAAACCAGAAGCCTGATTCAAAAAACGTGACAGGTTTCTGTATTAGTAAGGCTTAATAAGCATTAAGTATCATACAGAAGCTTGTGAGAACATTGTTTAAAATTAATATTAAAAAAATACTATTAAGACTACAAAGTCAAGCAGTGAGTTTGGAAATTGCTAGGATTGAGGCTGTCTATGAAGACTTTTTTTTTTAAACCTCTGAAAAATTTTTCTACAGTATTAATTGTTTTGAATTATGCAATCCGCAAGTTGTTTATTTGCTTTGTCATGACCATTGCTTATCTTCCTTGACAATGGTAGTTCACTTCTTATAATGTGCATTGTTTCTGTTTCAGAAATCTGATTCCAGTTTAAGTGATTTCCTCAGTGATGATGATGATGTTCAGTCCTCCAAAAAAGTAACCAAGACAGAAACTCTCAAGAAAGCTGATCCAGTGAATCCACAGGAGGATTTTAATGCCTTTGATCAGGATCAGAAGGTGACAGAAATTAAACCCAGGTAAATAGTTATATTGGTGACTTGTTTTGCAGCATCTTGCTCATTATAAGTTAGCATTAGCAAGAATCAGACTATGTTATCATGCTCCATCGTTATCACACAATGTATCGGGTTGGGCACAGAGCTGCATAAGCACAGTTTGGCTGTACCTGCAGCCAATATAGCGCAAATCCAGCATAGAACAGACAGTATTGTCAGGATTGATAAGATGTTGATTGCAGAACTTGCAACACTAAGTTGTGTTTTATAATAATAATTAATAACCATTTTGGTGGGGAATTTTCATAGCATCACTGGGAACGATGGAGCATCAGCATCACCCTATACATTGTTAAAGAAACTATTGAAATACAATTAATTAAAATCACAAGTTTGCCAAAAGTGCAATAAGCCTAGTAATAACATTTTGAACTGTGGAAGCAGAAATGCTAAGGCCTGAACGGGCCTCTCAACTGAACTCTCGCCCTGTCTCCTGAAACAATAATCCCTGTGTATGTAACCTCCATCACAAATTAGTCCCTGTGCTGAAAAAAGCAGACTCCAGGCCAGTTTTGTGCAGTTCTGTGGCCTCGTGTATGTAACAGATATGACATAACTCACATCCTATTATCCATCTTTGCCCAATGTTTCTATGTGTATAAAATTTGCATCTGCTTTGCAGGGACAGAGTTCACATCAGCAGAGTCCGTTTTCTCTGCTGATTTGTGTTCTGTCCTATAGCTATAGTAAATCAACTTCTGTTCTGACGCGGTCTAAATTGTATTCCCTTTTTTCCGTGACAGAACCAATAAAACAGTGTCCCTAAAAATTCAGTCATCAAACTTTACTTGTACAATACCAGTTAGCATTAAGGTTTTATGACTTTTTTTTCCTAATTCAGCTCCAAACAATTATTTCTGAAACTTTTCTTACAAATACTGCTATTTTTACATTCAGATAAAATTCCTATCTCCAGAGGTACCAACACAAAACCATTTACAAGCCGTCTTACAAATAAAGTGCAAGTGAGATTTTAAATTAAGACAAAAATCCTGTTGCTGTTCCTCTGCAGCAGTGACTTGTCCGTGTGCAGAACTGTGTCTTCTCCCTTTTTTTTGTATATGATATCCAATAAAGCTTTTCTTTTTGCAGGTTTAGACTGCATAAGCTTGTTTCAAAACTCCAACAATGTGGAACATGCCCTTTTTTTTTTCCCCACTTATGTACCCTAGGTGTTGTATATTGTAAGATTTGTGTTACACAGACCACACAGTTTGTTGTAAAAAGTACAAAAAAAAACCCTTTACTTTAAAAAGTGCATTTTAATGAATGTTTTACTTTTAAAAGTGCATTTTAATGAATCATGAGCAGTTTCAAAATAATATCCCACCAAGCTACAATTTTCCCTCCGTGCTTGAGGGATGTTAAGAATGTTTGTGTAGTCCTGATTCTCAGTTTTACCTCTTCTCCTGTTGTCCTACTAGATCACTTGCTCCTCCGGAAGATCACAGAGAAGCAGTTCGTGTCCCGTCCCTGAGTGCAGACAGGTTGGCGTTGCTGGGGCAAATACACCTCGCCAGAGTCATCATTGAAAGCCTGAAAATCCCTCCGGAGACCATCCAGATTACGCCAAGGAAGAAAGGTTTAATGAGGAAGCCTCCAAGGCCTGCACCAGTTAGTAAGTGGTAAGGAGGATTGTTTCTCACCAGCTCGTTACTTGTGCCTTCAAGGTGGCTTTCTCTGAGGTCTGTTGTGCAGTCCAGCTTACCTAAGCTCCTATTTCTCTGCTCCCCACAGGAAATTGTCTACCGTAGACTTCTGAAAGTTAGAGATGTGAATAATTTACCCTGATGCAGGCTCGCTTCAGGCTGTGCTTTTTCTGGGATTTTTGGGGAAGTACAAATGTGCTTTGTGCATGGCAGTACATTGAAAACAAAAGGGGGGTTTTTTTGGAGGAGGATCTGACATACACCTAATCTATTGAAGGAATTTATAAAATACGTAGTTCAATTATTCTAAAAAAATAGAGTAACAATAAATTGTGAATATGAAACTTGTCTGCTATGTTCAGTTTCATTATGTACATTAGATTTTTGATGGATTGTGGTCATCCATTCACTTTTTTATTCATAGTACCTTCTTTGTTGAGTACCACTTTCCTGTGGGAGCCTCCAAGGATGAAAAAGGACAGGTCTCCATAACAACAGAAGTAATTCGAATAGCTTCAAGTAAAATCACAGATGATGGTAAGAGCATTATTTTCCTTCCTTATATTTATTTTTGTCGACTCCTTCATCTCTTAGAAATTATGTAGTAGCATTTTCTATGTACTTTCTTTGCTGCCTGAAATATACAGTGTGATTAGTGGCACCTCTGCCAACACAGTTGCTGCACTGCAGGTAGTGGAATGCTCCTCTCAGGGAGAAGGAAGCCAAGCGATTTTTCTTTTTTTTTTTGGCTTCCAAGAAGTAGTCATATTGGGATTTTCAAATTTCTTTTCCTAGGGACCTAATAGCAGGTGAGTAAGCCCTTTCCTTCATTTCAACATAAACCCAATATCCTTTCTGCAATAGTGTGAGGATGATAAAGTACTTTTCGAAATATCAGAGATACTTATGTCTCAAAGAAATATTTTTTCCCGATGCTGAAGTATATCACGTAACATCTGCAAGAGCTCAGAGAGTCTGCTGGATCCGAGAGATCTTGAGTCCTGTGCTCAAATCAGTAGACATCAATGTTTTTACTGAGAGTCAGCAGTGTTTGTATCCCTGGGAACAATTTATGTTAGGTTTCTCTCCTCAGTGAGCAGAGAATGCTGTATGAGCAAGACCGTCTCTGCCCAGTCTTCCCAGAAACTGGAATTCCAGGGTGACTTTCAAATGCCTCTCCAATATGGTCTTTCATTGGCTTTGCATCTTTCTGGGTGGCACTTGAGAGATCTGGGGGTAATTCTGTGTTCTCTTGTATATTTTCCATTTGTGTCCAGACAAACGTCTAATTCTTCTGAACCTTAGCTCTTTGTAATACAAAAATAATACAGCCTCCTGCACTTTGTCTTGTGTAGTTACATTCCAGCTCTTTGGAACCTAGAAAAATAGATAGGGCTGAAAATAATTTGAAGAAGCCGTCGAGTCAATCCACTGTACTGTTATCTTTGCTGAGAGCTGCTTATGCCTAATGGGAAAAATTCCATAGCCATCCCAGGCAAGCGGTAGAAGTGCTGCGCTTCCTGTTAGAAAAGTTTCCTTATGTCTAAACTGATTTTTTGTCATCACAAGAATACTTACTTCATCCATGTGAACATGCAAAGCATACTACTTCAACACTGTTGTACTCCTCCTTATTCTTCTCTTTTCTAGAATAAACGCCAATTCATTCAGTCTTTTCTTGCAGATACTACTTTTCTCCTAAATCTGCAGTTATTCTTGCAGCTCAGCTTTGACTCTCGCAAGATATGTCGTGAAATATATTGCTTAAAATGAGACAGGGCTCTCCCACTGAAGAAGGGAAAGTCTTACTGCCTGCTAGGATGACAGAGACTTGGTATCAACTGCAGCCTTTAGATGCTGCTATAATATTAATTTTGTCCTGCTGCTATTTTCTGGCCTTGGAAAATGAAGAACAGTTTACTTTGGGCTTGTTGTTAATAAGTAATGCAAAATTAAATGATTGTGTGTGTAACAGAGCAATCTCCCCAGGGAAGTTTATTTATATTCAGTTAATTTCGAATAATTGTTGCTCCTGTGAGCAACAAAAAAAAAAGTAGTAAATTACTTGCAGGGTTGTAACATAAATTAATAGGTTGAAACCTCGAGAGATTCTTGGTGAGGGTTCCAGCAACAGCGCTTCCCCCTTCAGCTCCCAGCCTGGCTTGGTCTCTGATTCTGGCAGATGTACAAATGCTCTCCGTGTGTTTGTCCATCCTTCTTAGAAGTGCCATCGCTTTCCCCTCATACCTTCTGAACTGCCTGTGTCTGTACTCACCCTGCGTGTTCTCTGCAGAGACTGAAGATTTTTCTGTTCCTCCTGATCATGCTCAAAAAACAAATTCGCTCTGAATCCAGTGAAGAGCTCACAAGTCTCTGTCTTCCTTGCAGTGGTGAAATTTCAGCAGCGGTTTGTGTTCCCTGTCCGTTTCGGTGGAACGATGATAGAGCACTGGTGGAGCTCTGACCTTACTTTTAAAATCTACATGAGAAAAAGCACACAGAAAAAGGTACATACTAAAGGTTGTTTATACTTTGTGTATGGAAAAGCAAAGAAATTCTTTGCATTTGTATTTCCTCCAAATCCTTACGCAGACAGCAGTGGCTTCTCTAAGTCTTCTGCAGTGCTTCGTTGCAATTGCTGCCGTCTCAACCATCAGAGGCAAAACAGACAAAATAACGTGGCTTGACTGAGCCACTTCTTAATCAACCGTTGCCAGACATTATGACGGGAAATGACATTATGTGCGGATACTGTAAGTTGAACTAGTTGCTGCTCAATCTTGGCACCCAACTAAATGATTTTCTGAGTTCAAGACTGACGGACGAAAAAAGATTGTCCTTCCCTCATCTTTAAAACTGATCTCTTGCTGTTTAAGCATATTGGGTCATGTACACGCATTAGTCTTCCATGAGGACGCAGCTCGTTTAGCAATATAGAATGAGTTAATGCGGATGCAGTTGATATCATTACTGTGCGCAGGGTAAGGGGAGTAACATGAGGTGTGAGAAACTGGTGTAACTTCTGCATTTGCGGGGGGGAGAAAGTGTCTTTCTTTTTGCTAAAAATATTTGCGTAATCATCTGCATGTGATGGAGACAGTGAGAGGTGTTAACTCAGCTTATGTTTCGATGTAATCAACACCAAGGGTATCTGCGCATCTGTTCTAATCAAAGCTGGTTTTTTAATTTTTAAATTACTTCTTTAGGTATGGCAATTTTGCTCAGTTACTAGGATTTGGGATGTTCATTTTTGCATTAACCTGGAACTGTTTGCTGTAGGTACTGGGAGAATCTTCCTTGTTGTTGTCGTAGTGATACTTGAAATTGGAACTAAGGGAAACTTTCCTTTAAATCCTAATGGGTAAAACTAGTGGTGTAGGAGTGGGGAGGGTTAGTGGCTGACCACAGCTTCCCAGAAGGCTTTCGTTTCACAATATGCCCTTGGTTTTTTAAACCTGGCAGAAATCTTTCAAAACGGATTTTTTTTCCGCCCTCAGCCAGTGGCCGTTGGCTCAGCAGCACTTCAGTTACGTCAGGTTATTCAGTCGGAGTTGCTCACTGTCAGCTGTGAAATACCTGTGGAAAAAGAGGGAGGTCAGACACACGTTGGACCACTGAAGGTATGTGTTTTACCATATAGAGTTGGAGTTACATGACCTGTTGTTACCAATTTTGGCTGGATGTTCTCTCTTTTTTTTCATTTTTCCTCCTCTTTGCTTTCTTTCTTTGTTTTAATTTGACCGGTCTCAGACACGAAGGTTCGGAAGACCAATACAAGATAACACGAACCTTTTTTTTTTTTTGCTTAGGGTTTTGGAGAAATATTTTGAACCTCCTCCAAGTCAAAGGATGTTGCTGTGTGATGTTCCCCTAGCTGCAGGGTAAAATGAGGGTCAATAAGCTAGGGCTTGGATACAGAAACCACTCTACAGGCAAATTTTGAGTGGCACTTGTTCCAGGCTGGGAGCTTTCACTTCTGCTCCACACGTGACATGAGCTGAGGTTCCTCCTGACGCAGAGGCCTAATGCTCCTCGTCACTGGTACCACCAGCAGTTACCTTCTCCAGCCAGAGTTTCTACCAGCGTGCTCAACTTCTGATTGAGAAGGATTAACAGTCCTGACAGCACATTTGAGAGGTTTGCCAGTTCTGAGGATAAACAGCTCTCTAGATTAGCAAGTGAAGCGTTACGAGAGTATTTGGGAACTTTACATTCAGAATTCTAAATTATTCCCAGAGAATGTGAGCATGGATTGCTTCTGTCACTTGTGGTGCTTAGAGATGTGGTTTAGTGGTGGTTTTGGCAGTGTTAGTTTGATGGTTGGACTTGATCTTAAAGGTCCGCTCCAACCTAGACAATGTTAAAGAATTTGACCAGACTGTGGGTCACTCTAGGCTTGCATTTATTAACAACTCAGAGTTGGGCCATCACCTCAGTGAGTGGCGAGTGATTAACAGTAAACATCATCTATATATATGATTCTACAGGATATTATGTAATGAATGTTTATTTTAAAAGTCTCTGGTGGTTCCCACGGAGCCTCTCAATTCTCTATTCTTCATCAATTTCAAAAGTCCATTAATATTCCTTGGTCTCAGCTGCTACTTATCGTTCTGTTCCAGTTCTTCTTTGAAGCTGCTGTTCATCGGTGCAATCTCTGGTCATCTCAGTCGCTTATCTTCTTAAACAATCTCCACCAAAGGCTCACCTATGTAATTCTAAAAAAGCTTTAGGTGTTCCATTAACCTATACTTAAGCTGTGTCTCGTTTTTAATTACTAACCTTTCAAAATTGCTTAATTTAGATTGATCACTTATTCTCCATCTATTATTTACGTCTACGTCTAGAATCTATAACTCATATTTTGTTTATTCAGCTTGAGACTGGGTTTTAAGCCAGCCCTGGTGAGGCCCATACAGGGGATAAATGAGCAGAACTTCCATGGTTGTCTGACTATTTCAGCATTGTCTTCAAGCACCTGCATTACATCAGTCGATCTTACATAACTATAACTACTTATTGATTAATACATAATTGTTTTTGTGTTTTNTTATGTTTCGACAAGTTTTAGGCTAAAAGCACATTTCTTTTACAACAATTCTATGATTCGTAGTTCACGGGACGAGCGATGTTCTCTGTCACAGGGGCTGTGAAACCTCTTCCAGAGAAGCCATTCAGCAGAGCTGCCAGTAGAGGAGCTGCAGAAGGGTGAAACATCAAATGTAGAGGTTGGGTGTGGGAGGAGTTGATTGAAGGTAGGAGAGGAGAAATGATGTGTGGTGCAAGAGAGAATGGAGCGGAACAGGGTGTGAGGGGAGAGAAGTGGAAGGAGGCATTGTGGGGAATTAATGAACG
>RSEF01000001.1:220493256-220517962 GCA_003993805.1 Himantopus leucocephalus | reverse complement strand
GTCTTTTCCTCTGCTAGTTTAGTGGGTTTTGTTATGGTATCCAAGTGCCTTAAAGGGATGTAGCGAAGGTCACTGCTTTTAATTGGAGGCAAAGGTATGAAGTCACGTTTTTCTCAGTTAAGGAAAAGGCTCCGTACAAGTCACTTCCACCCTCTCTAGAGCTCTTCATTTCCAATAGCAACACCAATACTATTTTTACATTTTAAAATCTTCAGAGTTGCATTTAGCGGAGTGATTGCAGTCATAGCACTGCACCTTACGCTTACTGGCTTTTCATGTTACTGTTAGTGATTAACAAGGTTAGGTCATGTATAAGACACGTAGATTTGCGCCTTGCGCTTGAGACTGCATCTGGAGAAAGAAACCACCACAATGATGAGCTCATGCCTTTGTGTGGCTACTACAGAATTATTTCCTTCGTGCATTTTGAAATGAAAATTTGTCCCAAGCAATCCAGTGTTAAATCTTCGGGATGAACCAGAACTTTAAAAAAAAAACCCCAACCTTAAACAACGCCTCCCCCCCAAAAAAAAACAAGAAGAAACCCAAATTGGGAAGCATTGAGGATAACCATCTGTGAATAAAATAACAGCCTGCAGGAGCGGCGTCCTCCTTTCTTCCTTTGCTTATTGGCCTGGCAAGTTCCTGGATGATGTATTTGTACTTCTCTTGGCCAAAGTACTCCTATTTGGATAAAACTCAGGGCGCTGGAAAGCTTCCCATTCTCTCACATCGTGTTGATGAGCCTCTTTCCTTACTCCTTACCGACAGTAGTTTGATTTTTAGCAGCAGACTGCTCCTCTGACTAGTTATTGCTTAGGTGCGTAAGCGCTTTGCAGATTGAGGTTTCAGGGTGTCTTTAGGGGGTCTAAAATACTAACGTGTGGATTCGGTGGTTTTTGGGCAAGCAACTGCTACAGTCATTTACGAGCTGAATACCTGAACAACCAAAATATGAGGACTGGGTCGCTTTCAGATCTCTGCCCGTTATGTAGGTGGTTCTATTAAGAATCCCTCAACAGATTCGCCGACTCCTGCAGGGCTGTTATTTAAATAATCAATGATTCCTTAACACAAAAGTCTTCCTTTCCACAAAGAATGCTACTTAATCACTGTGATGCCTGAAATAACTTACGTAAATTGAGCTGTCAGGAACAAATAGAGCCATAATCGTACTGCAGCCCTACTTTACTTGAAAAAGATTCCTCGCTTGTTCCCCCCGACCCCTCTGGACCCATCCATTTTTGTACATTTCAGCCTTCCTGTAAAATTCTGTTCTTTGAGAGCAAATTGAATGCGAGCTGCAAAGCAGCTGCTTCATCTTCATGTCTGCTGTATAGCCAAGACTAATTTTGTCTAATTAATTTTGACTAATGTTTGTGGGGCCCGGGGAAGGGGGACATTACTTTGGTGTCTGTAATCCCACTGCTGTATTTCAGTTTTCAGAGGTGCTACAGAGCCTGAATTCATTATCCTAGAAAACGCATATAATGTCTTATGCACGGTGAAATAAATGTCCTCAGAGATGGCATTAATGCTGGTAGAAAGGATGGAGCTTTGTTTAATTAAGGATAGTTTATATGGAATATTCTTGCTTGCTTTCTGTGACACCTGATGCAATCCAGGTTCAGCCACTTTGTTGACAGTGGCGGGGTTTTGTCGCGCCATCCGAACCTTTGCTGTTGTTTCCGGGAGTGCTTAATGTTGCTAATCCTTGTGCAGATGAGATGTGGCACTTTGCAAATTATATTATCTTTGTCCCTTCTTGCAGTCTGCAATTATTAACAGGATTCAGTGTCGGATTGTGGCTCTAGATCTCCGAGGCCATGGTAAGTAAAAGAAATAAATGTAAAATCACATAAGCATGCTACACGCTTTCATTTTTTAAAGATGTAATGAATCCCTCCCAAGATGACTCAGAAAGCATCCTTAAGGCATCCCAATTTTTGTTCAAAAGCAGGGATGGAAAAGTGGCTTCTAGAGCTCCGCAGCCACCTGTCCTGACGTGCCAGAAGCTGAGACTCTCTGCGCCTCTGTGCGAGGCAGTAGTGGACGCGTTCCCTCCTACATACTGGCGCTAACCCCCTCCTTCATATTTTCGTAACCTATAGGTGGTCTTTACCATTAGAAATAAGGTCTGTTCTTTAAAGATAGATTGCAAATACGGAACGGTTATGGTGAGCATTTCCTACCCGTAAGCTGTAATGCGATAAAGTACCAACCGTTCCTATTAATTCCAGGTTTCTTAATTATTCATGTTAACTGCAGTAGGCTCGCCCTTAATAAATGTGCCAAAAAGCTTTGTACAGTTGCTGCTCTAATTCCTGAGGGGGCTGAAGGTTTCCAGCTTCTGTGAACTTTACTTTTTTTGTTCTTTCAGGAGAAACAAAAGTTAGGAATCCTGAAGATCTGTCTGCAGAGACTATGTCAAAGTAAGGAAACGTATGCTCTCACTTCAGTATTTCGCTTTTCACAAACCTTTTATTTCCTTTCCTTGACTGAACGATAAACTACTTGAGGACACACAACCTTCATTCAAGGGAGCTGGAAGATAGTTTCATTTCACGTGTTTCTGGCAGTTGTCCCTTCTTTTCCTTCCATTTTGGGACAGTTTGAAATTTATTTCAAGTTATACCTCTTCTAGCTGNTTCCTTCCATTTTGGGACAGTTTGAAATTTATTTCAAATTATACCTCTTCTAGCTGAGTCAGGTTCCGAACTGGAGCTGTTCTCTAGGTGCCCTCAGTCTTTAAACTCACTTTAAAGATCAGTGGCTTCGTTGCAGTGAACATTTTAAACCTGCGACACGCTGTAACACTTGCTGGAGATTTCTTAACAGAAGGGGAGTGCTTAATGCTTCCCTCGGACATAACCGACTGGGGCATTTTAGCTTGAAATGGCCAGTTTGGTTCTTCCTGGGCTCCTCGAGCGAGCGTTCAGAGGTGCCTGTCTTGGACTGGCGGCATCCGCAAAGTGCCGGTCACAGACTGAGGCTTCCAAGCGTGGAGGGAGTTGCTTTTTCAAACTGTCACGACCTGCTTTGGGATGCAAATCCCCCTCTTGACAAAGCTGTAAGAAAAGCAAATACCCGCTGCTAAGCACGTTACGTTATGTCCACATTTAGCACAAAGAAACTCTTTGCTATGACTACAATTAAATCACGAAGGATTTTGTAAACTTGGTATGAACAAATCCACTTGGTTTGTTGTGGGGAGGCCATGTGTGAAATGTATTCTGACTTCCATTGTATACCTTATTGCTACTGCTTACGGCTTGTCAGATCCTGATGTGTTATTGTCCTGAGGAGATGCCATATGAAATGTTCAGAATTTTTCAGATCTGGAGCAGCTCTACCGTGGGGAGAAAACAAGCTCCTTTTGTTTTTAAACCTTTCTCTCCTCTTAGTGATGAACTTGGAAGTTATTCCTGAACAGCTTTTAAATGGGAGCCTTAAATTATAGCTAGTTTTCTTTTTTTTGTTTTTAAATTAAATCCTCAAGCAATTTTCTCTGACAGAACAAACTGGTCAACCTTTTTTTTTTTTATTTTATTTGTTTTCCATTTTCTAGTTGCAAGACTGCTCGGGCCTCTTGTTCCTCTGAATGGTTTTAGTCAGGAAAGGCAGTTTGGGTGTCTTCAACTACAGTGCTCTTCAGCAGATTTCAATCCTTAGCTCTGCTCTTCTTTTGGTTTTTGTGCATCACACCAGCCAGTTTTCACATGTGGCAGTGACAGCTTCAGTTTAAAGCAGGTGCCTTATGGACAGGAGGGGAAATTGCCCCTTCCCTTGTAGAGTTTGTGCTCATAAAGTCTGAATCTTTTTGCTTGTGCTCGCTGTTGTTTGTCTTTGCTCTGGTCAGTAGGGCTCCGTTATTTTCCCTCTTTAATTGCAAGAGGTTTCTCCTTTCAGAACGGGAATTTCTTAGTCTACGCTTCCATGCGAGAGGATTTGAGAGTTTTCTCACCTTTTATTTAAAATGCCTACCAGCTAATGTCAATGTAAAAGGTTCCCTCCAGGCGTTTGTTTTAAATGAACACTTTCTGTTAATAAAAAGGGAAATGACTTGCTTGTTCAGAAAAGTATTCACTTGAATGATTTCCTGTATTGGTGTCTAGATGAAACAGTGATAAGAGAATGAACTTGTTGTGATTACCTGTGGGTTAAATGAGTGTACAGAGGATTTGAAGCCGGACATGTGTCTTGGATCTGCACTTTCTCCTCCTGTTGTACAAATCTGCTTCAGAAATGTATCAAGGTAGAGATGCCAACCATGCTTTTGTCTCAATGTGGCAGGGACGTTGGAAACGTGGTCGAAGCTCTGTATGGGGACCTTCCTCCCCCTATCATGCTCATTGGGCACAGCATGGGGGGTGCCATCGCAGTGCACACGGCGGTCGCAAATTTGGTGCCGAGTTTACTGGGTCTGTGCATGATCGATGTTGTGGAAGGTAAGTGTATGTACCCTTGGACAGGCTTCCGTACCCTTGGATGGGCTTCTGTCTTCCACTTTGATCTTTTTCTTTTATCCCAAAATCCCTCAGTACAGAACGTTTTGCCCAGGTTTTTAAACCAATGCCAGTTCCATCCTCCTAACAGATGCAACCTACACAAAAATCTTTCTAGTGTGACCCCTTCTTTTCCTTTTCTCAGATCACAATCACAGAATGGTGGGGGTTGGAAGGGACCTCAACCCAAAAGACCGTTCCCATCCCCCTGGCCCCCTCCCTTTAAGTATTTATAAGTGTTGATAAGATCCCCCCTCAGTCTTCTTTTCTCCAGACTAAAAAGCCCCAAGTCCCTCAGCCTTTCCTCGTAAGAAAGATGCTCCAGCCCTTTGCTGGACCCTCTCCAGCAGTTCCCTGTCCTTGTTGAATTTGTCCTTCAGATGCACTCTCTGTTTTGCTATTTTCCTGATAATTTCTTTGCAATACTTTCATGTTAGCGGGGAGAACGGTGTGTTTTTACATGATGCATGGTGTTGGTGAGTGGTTACTGCCTTCTCTTACTATCTGAATGTTCTACCTGTTAAAATATTAATTCTCTAATGTGGGAGCAGGTGTGACTGTGTGCTTAGAAGTACTAAGCTGTACGGTACTTAACAGCTTTAAATCCTCAGTGAGCTTCAGCTCTCTTTGAGAGTGCTCCCTGGTATCCAGTTCTGTATAGAGGGATGTGGCAATAATTTCATCAGATGCCGTAAAGTTAAAAACTTGTTTTTAGGTACAGCCATGGATGCGTTGAACAGCATGCAGAACTTCTTAAGGAGTCGTCCCAAAACATTCAAGTCACTTGAGAATGCCATTGAGTGGAGGTAACACACGGGCTTACGTAGTCCCCAAAATCACTTGTCTTCGTAGCTTGACTCCCAAAGGAAACAAAGTTTGTAGAATTTGTCTGTTTTCTCCTTTTGCGCTCACTTCCCCAACTGTTGTCACCAATTCCTAGGCTGATTTGACAGGGAGAGAGAGGTCTCAAAGGTAATTAATTTCCTGGGAGATTTGGGTGGCCATTGGAGAAGGGTCCTCCAAGAGCTTCCGCTAAGGGAAAGCTTCATGGTATGAGTTGCAGCTTCCCCGTAAGTGTCCCAGCTATTACAGAAGAAGCTTGAGACATCCCAATCTGTAAGAAATGGGATTTATTTCCAATTCAGAAAGAATTAATTGCGCATCTGGGAGCTGAATTTGAAAGGGAGAGGCCTCACGGTTAAGTTTGTAGGCTGGAGTACAGAAAGGCCAGTTCTGTTACCAGTTACCCAGCATAGTCTTTGACCTCTCCCTGTCCCCTGCCATGAGGTGGGTATAACCCTATTTCACTGTTTCCCCATCAGCACTTCTCCCACTTGTCTCTTAAATTCACAGTTACAGTGACAACGGGGGATTCGAGTAAGTTGTCATGTAGTGTGAGCCCCTCCGAACGCCTTCGGAGAACAGGAGCGTTGGGAATGATTTGGGGAAACTGTGCGCTGTAAACGGCTTTTGCTCCTGTTTCTGTGCCTGTTACTGATTCTGTTTAGTAACTATTTCTGCCCTTCCANTTCGAGTAAGTTGTCATGTAGTGTGAGCCCCTCCGAACGCCTTCTGAGAACAGGAGCGTTGGGAATGGTTTGGGGAAACTGTGCGCTGTAAATGGCTTTTGCTCCTGTTTCTGGGCCTGTTACTGATTCTGTTTAGTAACTATTTCTGCCCTTCCGATTTTTTCTTTTCTAGTGTAAAAAGCGGACAGATAAGAAATCTTGAATCTGCCAGAGTTTCTATGGTCGGTCAAGTCAAACAGTAAGTGGTTTGTTTCGTATTTTAAAGCTCTTCAAATCATCTTGTATGTTTTACAATACCATTTCTACAGAGCATAAACGCACTTGGAAGTTAAAATTTCTTCTAGCAAATACAGTTTTCTTATCAGTTGATCACACTTGGTACCTGCAGCAGCACTAAATCATAATCATGGCACTTGGAGAAAACCTGGCCGAAATTTCCCTGGGGCAAAATCCACCAAGAGCCGTGTTTTAAAAAGTTAAAAAGTTTAACTGCTGCCGGTTGTGTGTGCCTTGATCTGTCTGCCTTTTTGCACACATTAACAAATAAGTGTCAGTCTGATGCCTCTTCTTTTCATCCACAGCTGCTTTGAAACTTGGGGGGATTTTTCTCAGCCAGTATCTGAGAAATTGCTGACTACTTTAGGTTAAAAACTGTTTGGGTTTTTTTTTTTGTTTGTTTTGGCAGGGAATCAATTTCTGGCTTTATTTTCACAGGTGCGAAGGGGCTGCCAGTCCTGAATGTCCTAAAGCCATAGTGGAGGGTATTATTGAAGAAGAGGAGGAGGAGGAGGAGGATGAGGAAGGGGGAGGCTCTGTCAACAAAAGGAAGAAAGAAGATGATACAGAGGTAGGGAATTCCTTGCTGTGTTTCCAGCTCATGTTTGCACAATGCTCCCTTGCAAGAGAAGTAGCCTGTAGTTATCCAAATTGTTCTAACCTAAAAGGGATCAACTCCACGGACCAAAACCTTTATATTGTGACTTTTCTTCTTTGTCTCATGCCGCTGATTCTATCTTGGACTATCACCTCAAAGCGTGTGATTGGTTTTCTTTCCTCAGGTGCTCACAGATTTAGTGCATATGGCCTGAAATGGAGTTTCTGGCCTGAACGAGCAGTGCTCTTTTCTAAATCTTTGTGGTATTTTTGTTTGTTTCCAAGGCGCAGTAGCTTTCAGGAGGTCGTACAGGCAATTGCAAGCTAGGAATGTAAATTCCTCAAGGAAAATCGCTGTAGCCACCTTAGCCCCTTTTATTTCTGTCACCTGAGTAAGAGCCAAGTCTGGATGTTCAAACAATTTGTGAGCTATTTGTGCTAGTGAAAACTAGCAAATTGAGTGCCCTGAAAACTGCAGCCTTCTCTTCATCTATAGGTGTAGCTTCTGCTGACTTTCTTGTTCCCTACTTGTGTACTTTGGCTGTGATTTGGAGAGAAATTTAGGAGCAAGGAGGGTCATCCACTGGAAGTGTGTAATCCACCAGAGGGAGTCAGTATTTTTTATATATACCTCCAAGTGGCACTCTGAGTTCATTTTATTTCAGCTGTTTTACTGATCACTAATGCAGAGCTCTCTCTCCTCCCTGCAGACAAAGAAGGAGCACTTATACACGTGGCGAATTGAACTGGCGAAAACAGAAAAATACTGGGATGGCTGGTTCAGGGGTTTATCTAACCTCTTCCTAAGCTGTCCAACTCCAAAGCTTTTGCTTTTAGCTGGTACGTGTCTCTTCCAGCCCTCTTTAGGTTCGGTGGCTTTTCATTTCATTTGACGTTAAAGAATAGGGTCACCGTTTGGCTAATGTCTTTCCTGAGACTAGCAGATCTGTCTCTTCCGCCTTGACTTTTTTATGTATCTTGAAATATCATAAACCGGTCCGTTTGATCCGTGTAGATGTGGAATTAGTTCAGAGCCTCTAATATCAAAATAGCACGTAATGACACACTGTGTATTGCTGCTGTTGAATGGGTGTTTTACCTGTATGACGTGGAAGAAAAGCAAACAGGACAGATCCACGCTGCCCTTCTTGCCTCCGCTACTATGATATTTTCCTACAGATATGGGCGTGATTTGAACTTTTCAACTGGATTTCAAGTTATCAACATTCTAGAGCCAGTTGTAGGCCCTTTTTGTGCCCTGATAGGGAATTAAGTGTGTAACCAAGATAAATACCCTTTAAGGTTGTAGGGAAGGATGTGTTCTTGCATTTTTGGCTGGGATTCTTTCCTGTCACTTTACTCTCTTGAGTTGCAGCAGTGAAAAGTCCTTGTGAGTGTCAGAGATGATGTTTCTTCTGAGTTTTTCAAGCCAAATGTCTCCTTCAAAATGTTGAGTAAAGCCCTGCTTAGACAGTCATGTTCTCTCTGGCTTTTCTCCAATACATCTGTTTATTTGATTGTAGGTGTTGACAGGCTGGATAAAGATCTAACAATTGGACAGATGCAAGGTAAATATTTAATATTGTTACTCTATCCTTACTGTAATGCTCTTTTTGGATGATAGCTTGTTGCTATGGGTACGCAAAGGAGAGAGAGCTGGAATAGCCTCATACCAGGTGCAGTCTATATTGAAACAAATGTGCATTAGAGAATTAGTCCCTCCCAAATTGTTCTCTAACTATCTGTGGTTGTAGGAAAGGTGGAGAAGTTGCAAAGGGAAAGGTTCAGTTAGAAGTTGTGAAAGGCTGTTGCCATGGTTTTTGTTCAGTCTGGCATTCAGTGTTCCCAGCAATGGGGCTGCCACACTTCTCTCGGATCAGAATGATTGTCTGTGAAGGTTTCTTCCTAATCTGTTTTTTCCCTTTCTAACTACATTCCTGATGATCCTAGCTAGAACACTTGGGACCATCCAAAACTGTCTGGTCTCCCGGTATTTCTGGCAGACATCAGACCAAGATTCAGCATCTGCATTAATGTTTTGGGTTTTGTGGTTTATTTGGCTTTTTTTTTTTCCCCATCCCAGCTTCATTGATTTCCAAAGCAACCAGTACTGGAAACTAGTATTGGATAGCAGGATAAACATTACGTTAAGATAGATCTGATAACGGTTCCAACTCTGAAAGGTAGTCTCACCTGCGTTGAGAAGCTCTAAGAAGTTTAGCTCCTGGGGCCTGGCTCTAGTTACACCCAGGGAAGATGAATTAAGCAAACAGTTCTTGCTTTCTTTGAAACTGTCTGCTGTGTATATTGTACAGTTTGCTTTAGACTCTTCTGCCTTCTGTGGTCCCTCTTTGCCTGATGCACGTAGTGAGGTTTAGTGAGGTTTGTTTGTAAAGAGCGTGAGATCCTTTTAAAAAGAGTTCATAAATTCACAGTGCTTTTAAGGGTGTACTGTCTGGTGTTTCCTGTGTACGCAAGAGCTGCTTGCCTAAACCATTGCTGTTAGAAATCAAGACCGCTTAAAAAGCAGCTCCAGTGATGACTTTCTTCATCCACAGGGAAGTTTCAGATGCAGGTCCTCCCGCAGTGTGGCCATGCAGTCCATGAAGATGCTCCAGACAAGGTGAGCCCTACTGTGGGGTTGAAGCTGGATAAATCACGGTCTTCACAGCTTAAATGCAAAAGGGGTCCGGCCCGTTGTTTACTATTAAGCAGAGATTATACTTCAGGGGTGTTTTTTGGCACATCTTAACTGGCTATTCGCAAAACAGCTTGGATTTTTAAGCTGGCTGGAATGCCTGGGTTAAGATATTACATGACACAGGGCTTGGCTGGATTACGGATTTAACTCTCAGGCTAGTGGTGATACAACTAACTCTTACCATGTGGAGTGTGGGTTTATCAGCCCTGCCTTTCCTCGTGAAGTTCTCCACTCTCCCCTGTACTAAGCTGCAGCTTTTGGGGTTGGTCTGTGCTTTGCTGGGTTGGGTGGCTCGCCTTTTCCAAATACAAAACAAATGTTGCTGAAACAGCTTACAGACAGAGCAGTGCTGCTTCTGGGTACTGCGGAAGTTAGTGTCCAGATAGAAGCAGGAATGTGGAGCAGCCAGTGGAGCCTGTGGTTGGAAACACGTCTGGTTTTAAAGCTTGTTCTGTCCTGACCGCTGTGAGCGTAAATCTCCGCCTTTCTGTGCTTCGCTTTAGCAATATGAAATAGGGATTTTTATCTACACATACTAAGTTCCTACATTGTTATTCTTTTTAATACAAATTCTAAGTGGTATTATTACTGTCAGGTTACTGTCTTGATTTATTCTTTGTAGGAATAACTTGTGTCGTGTTTTCACCAGACCTTTTTTACCTGCTAAACTTGGGCGTTGTTTTGAGAGTTACTGAAAGAGGTGGTGAAAAAGTTTTGTCGGTTCTTGATTGTGTGGTCGGTGTCAGAGAAAGGTTGAAGCATGTAGTTTCTCCTTTTATATATAAGGCCATTATACAGAGCTCTTCGTTTCAAAGGAGCACGCTTGATTCAGCAAGAAGGTCCCGAGGACACAAACTGTTGTTGGAAACGCTGCAGGCTTTGAAAACTACTAGATTTCTTGTTATCTTTGTGTCTCTTTAAATTCTGACTGATTTTTTTTTCCCCCTTCCCTCAGGTTGCTGAAGCTGTTGCGACGTTCCTGATCCGTCACAGGTTTACAGAGCCCATCGGTGGATTCCAGTGGTGAGGCTCTGTGGGTGCTAGAGCTGGGCAGTCCTTGAGCAGAGCTTTTCCTCTTACTGCCTTCGCGTTCGGCTCTCATTGTGGGAGGTTGGAGTTTGAGCATAATGCTAAAAACCACATGTAAACAAACAGCCTTGAATCACAGCCAGTAATGTGTTTGATGTTTATGTGTTCTCTGTAAACTTCTCGCGTGTTAATGAAACCTCCTTCCTTGGAGGGGAGGAGCGAAGCAGATCCTCCCTAGCTGATTCCTTTCTTCGTAGCCTGCCTGAAGGCAGAATTACAAGTTTTATGGTATTTAGTTTAAATAGCATTTTATTTAAGTAATCAAGGCCCTGTGTTTTGGAAACAACTTGCCCCACACTTCTTTTGGCCAAGAAATACTGGTGAGATTAGACAGGTGAAGATGTGTGCTTCACTTTGCAGACTTCCCATACTTACCTCAGGTGTTTTCATATCATGATAAACTGTAGAAGCCACACAGCAGCAAGAGCAGGTTGTGACTGATGAGGTTTATCGGAAAAACTCACAAAGTCTTAGTTTACAATACCATAAAGCTAATAACTAAACAAACGTTTAGACCTCCTAGAAGGTGCTAATCTGTTTTACCATTCACCTGGAACATGATGCTAAAATAAGCACGTTTCTTAAGCAGTCCTGCAAAGTCTTCCTGCTTTTAGCTGAGATTTCTTCAACAAAATCTAGAAGCCCCGAATTGTGTGATGCTGTAGGACTGGCAATCCTAAAGAGGTGTTGCTAGATGATCTCTTTCTCTTTTTCCCCTTTATCCTGTGCCCTTGAGGATGAAACAGTAGAAGCGCAGGACTGGGGACTGCATATTTTAAACCCAGTGAAAGGGTATAGTGTAGGTTGATGTGTAAATGGTGAGAGAGGGAGGAGACCAAAGGACTGTACTGCATTGCAGTGTTGACTCTCCACCAGGTATTTGGCGACCTGTGCTGTCTCTCTGAGTCTTTGAAGGCGCTAGCCTGCTGCTCCTGCGATTATGGTTGTAGCAAAAGCAGCTTGAAAACCAGAGGCTTGGAGAAAGTGGGCCTTATTGTGTCTTTAAGCCATAGCAACATGTGAAGCTTTTGTGCCTCTCGCTGTTACGTAGCTTACAAGTTGTTACAGTTGTTGAATGCATCAGCACCGATTTTAACCTGCATGATAGACTCCTTTTGGCCTTGTTTGATCTTGGGTAATCAGCTAAATTTAGGATGTCGCAGAGTCAAATATCTGCAGAGAATACCTTGATTTTAACGCGTGACCTTTCTTCCTCTCTCCTTTTTCCCTCCTAGTGTGTTTCCTGCTTGTTAATATCCTGATGTTCTCCAGCACTGAGTCCTGTTGTAAATAAACTGCACCAGAGGCCACTGTGATGTATCCATATCCTTTCATCTCTCCAGTTCAGCAGCAGTGAGAAGTTGGTGTGAGATTCATCCCCTAGAACTAGTTCTCCAGAATGTGTAAATGCTTAGGGACTTCCTTGCTGGGAAGCAGCTTGTACTGAAGACCGTGAAAAGCTCTTCAGGCCCTTGGAAGTGGGCTCCTCTCTGCTGCCACAAGGGAAGACCTCCTGAAATCCCAAGTAGTCGATCATACCGATCTCCATCGATTCTCAGGCTTTCTTGGACCCAACGGCAAAGGGGCCGTTGGCAGTCCAGATCCACCGAGGGCATTGCAGCATAGCCAAAGGCTTCAGGATTTCTCCACGGAATCGTCTAATCGTCTTTGAAGTGCCCCTTAGGTTTGTTTTTTATATAAGCGTTTCTTTCCCCTAAAGCAGATGAGGAATCGGCTTCGTTGGGAGCTCAGGTTTCGTCTCACCAATGCCAGCCTTACGAGTTAAGCTGCGGGAACAGCCTAGATGCTACTTCCCTGGGCAATGTTGGACGGGACTGTAAAACAAACAGGCGAGGGGGGACCGTGAGCTCCGTTTCAGAGCCTTGCAGCTTTCTTAATGCTTGTTTCAATTTCTCACTGAGAAAAAATAGCCTGGATAACTCCGTCTACTGCAGACACGTAACAGGCAGGGGACTCTGGGCTTGCGTTTATGGGGAAGACCCGAGAGCAGCAGTAACAACGTGGTCTGCAGGCAGTTTGCCTGTTTGGCCATTCTCTGCCCCTGGAATGTGTTTATGCTTCCCTTCTTGTAGCTGCTACACACAACTGAGCAGAGATCGGCGCCTTTTGGATGAAAAAATGCAAAAAGCGCAGTAGATAAAACGCTGGAAGAGCTCGGAGTCAGTCCTGCTGATGTTGATGCGGAGGTGTAGGCAGCTGCTGCCGTGCTGTGCTCCCCCCAGTACTGGAGGAAAGACCTTGTTTTCACTGTCACTTCCTAGATCGTTTCGCTGCCTGCCTTCCATATTTCCACATAAATGCAGTAGTTACATGGAGAGCTTTTCTTCAGGGTTAAATTATCCACAGACAGTTCGTCGGATTGCTTTCACCTAAGAATCACTCTTGAGCCTCAGAGCAGACACGTTTTGGAGCAGTTTTCCTCAATAAGTTGCTGGTTGGTGTCTGAAATCTTTTCTTTTTTGCCTTGTGTCCGTAACCCCTTGATGCTGTATGATGAAAGCAGTATTTTAACGCTGTTTTGCTGAGGCATAGTTCTGTTGTTGGCCTGATTTGGGAGCTGCGATGTGCATCTGTGTGTATGTCCTGTGACAAGAGCCATCGTGAATTCTTGGCGTTTGAGAGGTGCCGGTGGGGCGAAGGCAGACGGTGTGAAGAGCCGGCAAAGCCCACTTGAACGTCAGCGTTTACCCTGATGGAGAGCGGCTCATCTCCTCTGATTCATTTGCACGTGAGCCCTGGACGCAGCAGTCGTAGCCTTGCTCTGTGTCCCTTCCCCGAGACGTCAGGGTGGGAAATGCCCGAATTAGAGACGGGAAAGCCTCATTCCAGAGAGCTCTCCTCTCTCCTGGTGCCTGGGCCATCAACACTCAGGTGTTAAAAGAGCAATTGCTGGCTCCCGGCGCTTCCCTCCGTAAGTCACCGTGTTAATTATTGCATTAGTTTACTGTGACCTTGATGTGATGTCCACCCTGGTTTTCGTTGCTGATGGATTAAATGGATCTTCAGTAGTGGAGATGCAAAATAGCACTTTCCCCAGCTGTATCCTGAAGATTGGCAAAATTCTCGGTCCTTTCCAGATGATTCCTGTGTCCAAATTGTTAGAGATTAAATAATACAGTGTGTGTGTGTCCAGAGTCTCTCTTCAAGGGGTAGTTAAGCATGTGGCTGTTGGCATACTCATGAATGATTCTTGGTGAAGTCATGTTCCTCCCTGCTGAAGTCACTTGGAGGATCTGGCTTTGAGTGATTCATTGCGGTAACTCCTCGCGTTTGCCTCTCATCTTTATCCCTTTCGTTTGCTTTTACAGTTTGCGAGATACTTAAAAAAAACCCAGACTCCTCCACGGAGAGCAAAAGAAAATCAGTTTTGTATTCTGTAGAGGCACCACTGGAAAATGAATGGCTCTCTCTGAATCCTGTGGGCTCCCCAGAATTCTGTTTTGTTGTTAACATTTGAGAAGCGAGTGAAAAAATAAATATTTCAACAGCCTATTTAATGTGGCGTTGCTCCGTGCCAAGCTCTCAGTCCTGACTTGCCCAGACTAGGCAGGGACGCGTGTAGTGCTGGCTTCAAAAAAAAGGTGACTACAGGGACAGCGGCAATCGCGGGTGGGTGGGTGGAGGGGGAATTCCTTTCGGCTGTGTCGAGCCACGTACATTTTTGAGGCTGTACTTTTGTCTGGAAAATATTAATGCTCCTGTCGCAGTTTCTCCTCCTTTTGCAGGGAGCTACAGGCAGAGAGAAATGGTATTTAGGTGAAGGATAGCACAGACCGCGATAAAAGTAGCTGCAGAGAGAAGAAATGTTCTCTTTTGACTCATGAAAAATGGGGACATCTAGAAAATCCCCCCCTAACTACCAGCTTTTCGCTGCATTTTTCCACAGCCTGCAGCGTTGTACTGTCTGTGTAAAAGCCGATAAACAGGAGGCGGCTGTCTGAACTGAACGGATGCTGATTTTATGCTGGCGCTTTTGATTATTTAGAAATCTCTCTCGCTTTTGTTCCAGTTGTTGGATTGAGGATCGGTGGAAACTTTCACAATGGAAAATCCCAAGGCTTGGCAGGAGCAGCCCATGCAGTTTGGGAGGCTGGTTTGTCGCAGGGTTCACTTCTTAAATTTTTCAAATTAGACCCAGGATGGGTTTTGCCAACTCCTGGGTTATACGCACCGGACAAAACCCTCGGTGACTTGTAGATTCCAGGAGCATTGCAATTGCTGGAAAAAGATATTTCCTGTGTTGCCAAAGCGTGTAGTTTCACTTTGAATACAGATCCTGCGAACGCAGAGCTCGCCTGCGTGGCTTTGCGTGTGCTTAAGCCAGCACAGTTCTGGTGTTTTGAAAACGCTGTTAGTCACCGGGGTGATCGATACGTACCCACGCAGACGCTCGGTGTTGAAATGGTTGCTGAATCGCGTTGCTGTATGGAGCTCGCTTTTTATTTTTCTTGAGCCTTGTCTTTTTTGTCTCCAGCCTGCCCTGGCCCAGGTGTGAAATGAGTGGGAGATGATACCAAAACCAATTAAAAATACCGATGCTTATTGCGACCGGAGGTCGCTTTCTGTGCAACCGAGACACCCTCTGAAAAAAAAAATAATAAATAAGTGGTACGGTAAAGCAGGGAGTGACCTCTAAACTGAGCTTGCGGTCGGGCGGCTCTTGGAGGTGGTGTTGGTGTGATAGATCCCGTTGGTAACACCAGTAGCCCCAGTAAATACCGCGCTGGGGCAGTTCAGAGGGAACCTCCTTGCTTTCCCTCTCTCTGCTGAGCCATCGCAGTAGGGCATAGTCGCTTGCTGGCTTCTCTTTCAGTGAGACCATCCCAGGACTCCGGAAGCTTTATCCGTGTGCTGCCGNCTCCGAAAGCTTTATCCATGTGCTGCCACATTCAACAGGGTCCTCAGTGAACGGGAGAGCACCCGGCAGGTGTTGGAACAGAGGGAGCAAACAGCTTTGTGCCGATGTTTTCCACCTCCTCAACTTTCACGCTGAGGTTTCTCCTCGCCTCTGCTGTTGCCTTTTGTCTTTGAGTGTGGACGGGACTGGGAGGAGAGAGCTTCAGAGGTGTCCGGCAGTCGGCTGTTCACTGGTTTGAACTGGTGCTTATCCTTCCTGAAAATCTAGACCTTAGATCTTCAGGTAAGGTCAAAAAAAAAGTAGTTTATGGGTTGCTGTTTCCAAGAAAACTTGGCCCTGGCGCATTATAACACCCGTTTCTGAGCCTGGTGCTCCGCTCACAACCTGAAACTGCCGTTTGTGTTGCCCAAACCTGCCCTCCCTCGGCTGCCTCGCCTGCCCTGACGCGTCCGGTAACGCTGTGCCCTCGGCACCTTGTCCGTAAGGCATCCGAAACCTGCGGGATGGTGCTTGGGGCTTTGCTCTGAGCTTTGCTGTGGGATGCTTGGCTGGTTTAGGCCAAGCTTTACCGGTCTGGCGGGGTGACCTCGCACCACGTGCTGCTGTTTCCGAAAGGAAAATGTCTGTGTGTGTGTGTGTGTGTCAGTTCTCCGGCGGTCACGTTCTGTGTCCCGTGTCAGCCTCATCCTCTTTGTGTCTTGTTCGGTGTCCGTTTCTCTCGCCTACAAATAAAGCATTTGTGAAAAGCCTGGAGTAGGAACTCCTCCTTTCCTGGTACTCGGGCTCCTCGGAGCAACCTGTGGAGGAAGGGTGTCGATCCGACTGTTCCTGGGCCATCCCCAGGGCCAGATCCAAGCCTTGGGTTTTTCTGGTGACTCACAGAAGCCTCTCGTCATCCGAAATATTCCCCTATGCCTTCCCCGCGCTCCAGTGTGGGGAGGAGGAGGGGATGCTTTACCCACAGCTTTTGCTTTTTCCCCTCCACTCCGTGCCCGATGGCTCCCACGTGTACAGAAACATCTGTAAGTAATAAACCGTGGTGCTCTGGCTGTTAAGTAACCTGTGCTGTGTTGGACCGTCTGTTTTATAACACCCCGAGTGCCGGGGTCGTCGTTCCTGTCGGAAGAGCAGGAATCTGGGGCAATTTGCTCTGAAATTTTGCAGATTGTTTTACATTCAGGCGGGGTTAAGGGCTCCTGTAGCATCCTCCTGCGGCGGCGGGCTGGAGCCCTGTGCTCCGGCTCCTGCTCCCGTGCCCAAATGCTGCTCCAGTGCTGGATAAACACAGCCATGGAGTGATAAATGCACATTTTTGAACCCAAAATGAGCGGGAGAGATCTCCCTGGTGTTTCTATCCCCCTCCCCAATTTTTGTCCTTTTCCTTCCAGCTAGCAGAGAGGCTGAGAGGTGACGGGGTGGCCTGGGCCCCCCCCCCTTAGGGAACTGGGTCTCCCCCGGCTGCGGTACCCACTGCTTCTCCATCCTGGGGGATTTTAATCTCATCCAGACGTTGCACAGATGAGGCTGGATGGAGTCGGGGAGTTTCTATGCGGGGGCTGATCGTGTCCTCCTGCTTAACCCTCCCTTCATCCGGGCTGTCCCCGATCCCAAGCGCCCCGGGCTCCCTGCCCGATCTCCAGGCGCTGCCGGAGAGCCCTGCTGCCTCTTTTTGCCTTCCAGTCACGCAGGTGCTGCGGTCGGGCCGGAGAAAAGGGAGCTTGTCTGCGGGGCCCCGGGGGAGCGGCATTCGCGCAAGCGTGGCCCAAACGTGGGCAGGCGGGGGGCCAGGGCGGCTGGAAGGCCGCCGCCGCCTTCTCCCTCCCATGGTCCCTCTTACAGCGACGGCCCTGCAAAAATAAACACCCTTCTGGGGTGCAGAGGAGGGGCGCCCCGTGCTGTTGTCGGGCCGAGAGCGGAGTGGGGGGCTGCAAAATCAGACCCGAGATGCAGCCGGGCACCGCGGCAGGTTTATTTGAGGAAGAATAGCGTGCTGTCTTTGCTCTGGTCCTCTGTGGCTGTTCTGTTCACTCTGAAGCCTACTGATTACCGTAGAAATGCCACGTCACTAACTGCCAGTCCTTTTAGCAGGCAGACTTTTCATCTAGGGCTGGAGGAGGGGGCTTGAGGGTACATTTTGTGTCCAGGCTGGAATCAGGGGTGGGGGGACACAGACCCATCCACACCCCCACATCATCCCCTCAGGCGCCACACCGAGGTATTTCCCCCAGACTCCACTTTAGTGTCTTTTGACTTTATTTTCACTGGATTCAGCCATGGCTGAACAAGTGCCACCGCCCCCCATAGCACCCCGCGCCGCCGCCACCCCCTTCCCTCTCTCCTTTTGCTGCAGCCTTGGGGACACGCTGCTCCGGGGTGGCTTTGCCACCCATGGGTGTCACGTCCTTGAGCCCACGGCAGCTCAGTCTTGTGGGTCGGTGCTGCACGGCCGCCGAAACTCCTGCCCGTGCTCATGGATCCACTTATTCGCCACTGGAAGTGACAAGGACAAGGACCCCTGTCTGCCTCTGTCCCCCTGCACCCCTTTCCAACCCTGCTCCGGTATCGGTGATGTGTTTTTCCCTATTATCCAGGATTTTTCCAGGTTCCCAGCACCTCTCACCTCCCTGCTGGCAGAGCTGCTCCTCCAACCCCGTGTCACCCCAAGTGTCACTGTCTCTCACCCCACTTGTCCCCGGCCAGGACAGGGCAGCCGGCGTGCAGGGTGTCCCCGTCACCGTCCCCGTTCCTCCGCAGGTTCCACCAGAAGAGAGCTGCGTTCTGCGGAGCAGAGAGGGGGTGAGAGCCCCAGGCTTTGGCACCCCAAAAACAGAGCCGGGAGCCTCAGAATTGGGGTTTTGCACCCCAAAACAGAGCTGGCAGACCTGGGGTTGGGTTTGGCACCCCAAAAACAGAGTCATTGGCACCCCAGAACAGAGCTGGGAGCGCTGGGGTAGGGGTTTAGCACCCCAAAACAGGCAGGAGCCCAAGGGTTGGGGCTTGGAACCCCTAAAACAGAGCTGAGCACACGGGGGTCGGGGTTTGATACCCTAAAACAGAGCCAGGATGCCCCAGAATTGTGGTTTGGAACCCCAAAATAGAGCCAGGAGCCCTGGGGTTGAGGTTTGGCACCCCAGAACAGAGCTGAGAGACCTGGGGTTGGGTTTGGCACCCCTAAAACAGAGCCAGGATGCCCCAGAATTGGGGTTGGCACCCCAAAACAGAGCCAGAAGCCCAAGGGCTGGCATGTGACACCCCTAAAACAAAGCTGGGAGTCCTGGGGTTGGGGTTTTGGCACCCCAAAATAGAGCTGGGATCCCCGAGATTGGATTTTGGCATCCCAAAACATGGATGGGAGCCCCGGGGTGGGGGTTTGGCACCCCAAAACAGATCAGGGAGCCCCGGGTTTGGGGTTTGGCATCGGAAAAGGCTCGGCCACAACTCCCTGTGAGAGATGAGACACAGGAGAGCAGCGTCCCCCATCCCCGCTCCCGGGGGACTCGGGTGGGTCTCCCTCACCTTAACCACGGGCACGCTGAAGTTGGCGTAGATGAAGGCGGTGGAACCGCCGGCCTCCACCGCGCTCAGCTGGAAAAGGAGCAAAAATATGAGCCGCGGCCCTCCTCCTCCCTCTGTGATACGGCTGCTTTGCATGGGGAAACTGAGGCGCAGAACCTCCCTTGGTCCCCCCACAGCGCTTCCCTCGCTACGACATGGCACAAGGCCTGAAATACTCTGCAGATGATGTCATTGAACACCCCGCCACGGTCTGATTTAGGGCTGCCCTCACCCATCTCAACCCCTGTTCACTCTGAACCCTACTGATGACCACGCAAGTGCAGTCTCTCTAGGCCCAGAAATGGAGGGGGACTCACGTAGATCATGACTGTGGCGATCCTGTTGCCTGACTTCATTCTGTAAAGGGGACTCTTCCTGGACTGCCCCAAGAGCGAGAAGGTGGGGACGGTCAGGCCCGTGGGGACAGTCGGTCCCACGCTGTCATGGCTCGGCCTGGAGGCACCTCAAACCCTAACAGAGCTGGTGGCTCTGAGCTGCCCCCAGGGACATGACTCCCTCCCCCTTCTTTTCTCTCCCTCCCTCCTTCCTTCCCTATTTCCTCCCTCCCTCCCCAGGAACATCCCGGGCACCATCCCAGGGATCACCACAGGGACACCCCCAGGGACCTCCCCCCAGGCAACTGTCCCAGGAGCATCACCCCAGGGCTCACCTCCAGGGGTGTCTGAGGGACCGTCACAGATACCACCCTGGGAGCCATCCCACAGACCACCCCAGGGACAGCCCGGGGCATCACCCCAGGGCTCACCTCCAGGGGTGTCTGAGGGACCGTCACAGATACCACCCTGGGAGCCATCCCACAGACCACCCCAGGGACAGCCCGGGGCATCATCCCAGGGATCACCACAGGGACCACTCCAGGGTCCACCTCCAGGAACGTCTGAGGGACCGGCCCAGAGACTACCCCCAAGGACCACCCCAGGGACTGACCCAGAGACCACCCTGGTGACCTTCTGAGAGACCACCCCAGGAACCATCGCAGGATCCCCCCAAGGACCATCCCAAGAGCACTACAGGAACCACCCTGGGCACCACCCCATGACCTCCCAAGTAGCTCCCTGACCGTGGCGTGGTCGAAGTGTGGCTCGTAGTGGCCTCCCAACCCGTAGTTGACCACCTGCAGGTACTCGGCGTAGGGTGGCCGCAGGTCCAGGCCGGTGACAGCAGCAATGCGCTGCTCCAACGCCCGCACCACTGGGTCGGCGGTGTCCTTCAGCCAGGCGCTGCGGGAGCACCCCACCTTCAGCCCCCCCAAATTCACACATGGCTGGGCTTAACCCTCATGGCACTGCTGGGTGTGGAGGACCCAGACCTCCCCAGCATGGCTTCACTGCCACCTTGGTGGTGGCAATGGGGCCATGGTGGTCCCGCTGGCTGGAGGACAAAGGAAGGGGTGGCTACTACCTCTTGCTTATCCGGTACTCGGCTTTCTGCTGCTTCTCCCCAGAGGCGACCACGGACCTCTGCAGCTGGAGAACACATGGTGGGGGGGATGTTGCTGCAGATGGGGACCTCCGCACCAGGCAGGGACCCCAGTTGGGGTCAAAATTGGAGGGTTTATACCAGCTGGTTGCCAAACATCCCCACCCCAAGGTGTCCCACCCAGGTGATGGAAGCAGTGATAGCAGTTGGATCCAACACAGTTGGGTGTCACCAAGTCAAACCTGGCTGGGAAGGAGTTTAGGTGCATGCATGGACCTCGTTTCTCCCCAAAATCTCTTAGGGGGCTCAGATGGAGCTAAGCTGAGCTCATCTCCCCCAGGGTCTCGCTGCAGAAGGCTTTGGCTAAGCCCTGGCTTAAAACCCCTCCTATCTCTGCATGCTCAGGGTGGTCCACCCTGGACCACCAGCTCTTGGGGCACCCTCCTCCAGGACAGGGACATCCCTGGGGACAGGGATGGCTCACCCAGGGCCCTGCCAACCCCTTGATGGTCTCAGCCTCGGCGTCGCTGATGAAATCATGGTACAAAGCCACGTAGGGCCAGATCTGGACCACCTCCTTCTTGGCAGGCTGGAGAAGGAGGTAGGGGCTGCCGTTGGTCTCGTAGGAGCAGCCGAGGTGCGGGAGATGCTCTGGGGCCAGCTGGGGAGAGAAAGGACCGAGGAGGGTGTGATAAGGGGGACAGCGGTGAGGTGGGGGACCATGGCACCCCTCTGCCAGCCCCACCTGCCTCCCCGGGCGCTGGCACAGCTCCTCGTAGGCGTCGCGGCTCTGCAGGCGGGTGCTGTTGGGTCGTCGCAGGGGTGCGACGCTCACGGCCGTCCCCATTTCCAGCAGCTTCTTGTACTTGGCCACGTTCCTTGCCACCCTTTGGTTACTGGGGTCTGCCGGAGAGGTGGTGTCACCCAAAATGCCATGTCCCCATCACCCCCCTTCCCTGGTGAGAATTACCCCGTGTGGCGGCAAGAAATGGGGTGAAGGAGGCTCGTGCCATACAGAGGTGATGGGGGACACCCCAAAACCTCTCCCCTCATCCTGCCGCACCTGATGTTGCCCCACGTACCATAGTGGAGAAACTCCCTGGAGAGGCTCAAGGCGTGGGAGATGTTTCCAGCCTGGATGGGAGGAGCAGAGAGCCCATGAGCATCCCCCTGCCCACGGTTCGGCTCCACCAGGCACCGGGGTGATGGTGATGGGACTCATGGTCGTACCATGAAGTAAGAGAAAGCGAGATGGTCCAGAGCATCCTCCAGGCTGCTCCGGTCCTCAGGGTTCCAGCTGCCATAGGAGAGGCGGAAGAGGCCAACGGCCTCCTCCAGCCACGCGATGGAGTGGTAGTAGTCACCCGTGTCATAGGCCACCTGTGAGACAGCACACCGCCCAGGCCCTCCAGCTGGACCAGCCTGGCCTGCATCCCGTCCCTACCCTGTCCCACCACATTACATTCCACCCCACCGCATCCCCACCTCCATCCTCATCCTATTCCCTTCTCATCCCATCCTATCCCCATGACCATCTTCATCCCAATCCCACCCCTATGGTCTCCCATCCTGTCCCTACCCTGTCTCATCCTGTCCTGTCCCATTCCATCACATCCCATTCTATCTCATCCCCATCCCATTGCGATTCCTACCCATCCTGTCCCATCACATCCTGTTGCTTTCCTATTCCCATCCCCATTCCCTCCCATGCCATCCCCACCCTGTCCTTTCCAATCCCCATCCCCATCCATCCTGCTCCAACCCATCCCCATCCCCATCCCCATCCCCATCTCCATCCCCATCTCCATCCCCATCTCCATCCCCATCTCCATCTCCATCTCCATCTCCATCTCCATCTCCATCTCCATCCTCATCTCCATCCCCATCCCCATCCTCATCCCTATCCCCATCTCATGCCATGCCATGCCATCCTGTCCTGTTCCATCTCACCCCATTCCACCCCACCTCACCCCACCCTGTCCCATCCTGACCCACGCTCTGACACTCCATCCCAGCTCTGCCGTGACACTCAGAGGACACTGCCCTGAACAAAAAAAACCTCTATTGAAGCACCCAAATCCCCCACAGGGATTTACGGACCCACTTTTACCCCCGGGCAGGGGCCAACCCCGTACCCAGCTGGGCTGCTGGGGCTGGAGGTCTCCCCCAGGCCACCGGCTCGGCTCTTCCCTTCCCCGAGCCACGAAGCAGCGAGAAGCCCCGTTATTTGGGCGAGAGCCGAGAGGCGATGGCAGGCGGGCGGATGCCTGTGGGCTGAGTCAGAGGGGCCTCTCCGCATCCGTGTGGGAAGAAAACCCAACGTCTCGCCCTACGGAATCAACATTCCAGGCTGAAAAAGCATTGTGTGGGGCTGATGGGGTTCATCCTCACCTTGCCCACGTGGAAGCAGTCATCGGCGGAGAGGGAGACGCGCCGGCTGGGGCTGTAGAGGGGCGGGCGGCCGGCACCGGCTCGCTGGAAGACACCGTTGGCCATGCCCTTGACGCTGAGTGCGTAGACATCCTGCAGCCTCATCAGTGCCCGGGCAGCCCCGTCCAGGTCCTCAGCTCCAGGCAGCTCCTGCTCCACCTCCTTGAAGCCGGCATGGAGTGCTGAGGGTGGGTAATGGGAGCGCACAGAGGGGGATTAATGAGCTTTTGGGGTGCAATCCCCCTTATCAGCCTTTCTCCATCCCTGGGGACCCCACATGCTGCTCCTCCGTCCATTCCCCTGCTCCTCCATCCATTCCCCTGCTCCTCCGTCCATTCCCTGCTCCTCCATCCATTCCCTGCTCTTCCATCCATTCTCCTGCTCCACCCATTCTCCTGCTCCACCAACCGTTCTGCTCCACCACCCATTCTCCTTCTCCTCCATCTGTTCTCCTGCTTCTCTACCCTCTACCCGTTCTTCACCTCCACCACCACCCGTTCTCCTGCTCCANCCTGCTCCTCCATCTGTTCTCCTGCTCCTCTACCCGTTCTTCACCTCCAACACCACCCGTTCTCCTGCTCTGCCACCCATTCTGCTCCACCACCCATTCTCCTGCTCCTCTACCCGTTCTCCAGCTGCACCACCCATTCTGCTCCACCACCCATTCTGCTCCTCCACCCATTCTCCTGCTCCTCCATCCTTTCTCCTGCTCCTCCACCTGGTCCCCGTCACCTCCTGGCTCTCCCCAGGTGACAGAGAGGACATGTGGCTGAACATCCCCCCCGTACCCTGGGTGTTCTCCATGGCCTCGTCGCTGTAGACGACATTGGGCCAGTCAGAGTGGAGGCGCTTGATGAGGCTGAAGGCCAGCAAGGGGTTGTCCACCGAGGCCTTGGGGTCCTGGTGCAGTGCCTGGACCTTCTCATAAAACCTACAAGGCACCCACTGGGTGACACTTTGAGTGATGCTCCTGGGGTGGGGACACACCCCGGGGTGGGGGTTGGAGTTGGGCAACTTTGCCCCAGCATCCACTTTTTGGCCGAGCCAGAGGTGGGGAAACCCCATTGAGGTCGGTAGACCCCATTGAGGTGGGGGAACCCCATCGAGGTGAGGGAACCCCATCGAGGTGGGTAGACTCCATCGAAGTGGGGGAACACCATCAAGGTGGGTAGACCCCATCGAGGTGGGAGAATCCCATCAAGGTGGGGGAACCCCATCGAGGTGAGGGAACCCCATCAAGGTGGGTAGACCCCATTGAAGTGGGGGAATACCATCAAGGTGGGTAGATCCCATCAAGATGGGAGACCCCATTGAGGTGAGGGAACCTCATCGAGGTGAGGGAACCCCATAGAGGTGGGGGAACCCCACTGAGGTGGGTAGACCCCATTGAAGTGGGGGAACCCTATCAAGGTGGGTAGACCCCATCGAGGTGAGGGAACCCCATCGAGGTGAGGGAACCCCATCAAGGTGAGGGAACCCCATCGAGGTGGGTAGACCCCATCCCTGGTGGGTACGTGGGGATGGCCCATGCCTTGGGGATCCTGTGACCCACATCCCCCGTCCAGACTTGGGGGTATCATGTCCCCATCCTGGGACATGTCGGGGGTGGGGGGTGGGCAGTGTCCGTCTGCGCTCCCCATCCACCCACGACACCCCAAGCTCCTATTTAGAGCCCCCCCCCCCAAAAAAAATTAGGTGATGGGGG
>RSEF01000001.1:220454055-220492795 GCA_003993805.1 Himantopus leucocephalus | reverse complement strand
GGTACCATCAAAACCGCACACCCCTCATCTGTCACGGACATTTAAGTTGTAAAAGCTCTGCAGGCATCTCTCTTCGTAAAGGAGCTGCGGGGAAATCAGTGCCACGCTGCCCCTCCGAGCCCAAAACAGGGAAAAAATAAACCCCAGCTACGCTGCGCGACTGGAAATCTTACAGCTGACTTTCGAAACGGAGTTGACATCTAAACATTTCAACCCTGATTTGCAGCGCTGCCCTCCTAAACGCAGCGACTGCTCCTCTGCGGCCGAGGCGCTGGCAGGAATCACCTCCATTTTACTCTTCGGTACCCGATTTGTCATATTAGGAAAGAGCAGATGTTTCTGTAACCAGACTATGGGCAGAATTTTTAAAAAGAACAACCACCAAACCACAAAAGAACCCCCCGAAGCTTTCAAGGGCTGCTCTTCAGACTGAGATTAAGACGCCGAAGCGGAGGACTCTCTGGGCAGTCGGTGTCTGAGAGGTGGGAAACGCGCTCAAGCACAGTTGGGAGCCCGGGGCACAGATCAGCTGCCAACTCCTCCGACGTGAGCTGAATCACCGTCCTGGCTTTCCACGCTGCTGCGGGGGGAAGGCAGGACCCCCAGATCACCCAAATTTAGGTGCACTACAGCCAGACAGGCGGGAATTTTGCCATCACATGAATATTATTTGATTATCAGCTGATGCCCGCACCACGGGCAGTAAAATTCCCACAAAACGGGAATACAAAGAAGGGTTTTGTTGTGCTTTACGGGGAAAATAAACCCCTTTTGGTATAAATGCGACAACATACGTAAAGGATATGATACAACACAAAAGGCAAGAACAGGTTTGGATTCAGGAAAAGGGTGCAGGTAATCCCAAATCAAAGCTACAATCGCGAAGAGACAAGAGATTGTGCAGATGATGAGGCGACCGTCGATCAAACGGAAATTTTCGACGTACTTGTACTTCTCCAGGAGGACCTGCAGGAGAAACACACAGCCGAGTTGATTTTGTGCTTTTCCTAAATTTGACAAAGTGCTTCTGGAAAGGATTTAGATAAAACAATCTCAATTACACGGGAAAACCGAGCAGAAACTTTAAACAGAATTAACGTCTGCATCAGACATTGTAATAAGTAATTGCTGATACACAGACACGGCTTTAGCCGTGGGAATTACAAGAGATGCTACAGAACCAGCCCGGATACGGGCAATTTGCAATTCAACCAAAAAAAGTTTACAGAGTTTTTAAACTAAAGTAGAAATGTAAGAAAATAGAGCGTTTCCCAAGAGGGAGAAATCAGCAGTGCCAGAACGTACCTTTTTGGCAGAATCGTCCAAAGAATTTTTCACAGCCGAACCGTCCCATTTGTCAATTTTTACCGGTTTGTCGTCGATCTTCCACTGCAACGGAAACCAAACGGAGTTAAGGGACTTTGGCGCGGGTTAGTCTTTCATTTGAATACGCTGGTTCCTGTCGGGAGCACAAAGGGAGAAGGCAACCCAGCAAACAGCTGCCTGTTTGGGAAAACCTGCCCAGAGACAGAGAGAATCCGGGGCCTGTTACACAGCCGTATCGCCCCAAAAGTCCCCTCAGCACCTGGTACCCATTACCCTCGCAGATCTAAGCTTGGCGTGGGTACTGAAGATATTTGGTGAAGTGACTTTTTCCATCAGTTTTATCCCGATTTCGATTCTGCGTTTGCTGCTCCTGTTTGCCATCCACAGAAAGTGTCAGTTGTGACTTCACTTTTGCCTTTGAAGGTATTGGCGCTTTTCAGCCGAACTGACTCTTTGGGGGTTGAGAAGAGCAGGAAAATTTCAAGGCACCCTTAACAATTTGGGCACAAGGGGAGAATATAAAGACATGAACAAGAAATGAAGTTTCAGTCAGACCATCCTCCGGAAAGAAACCAAAAGACTCTGTTGCTCTTCTATCTATATTCAGATTTTCCGGAGAAGTGGGTCCTTCATCCATAATGAATCTCAGATACAACGGCTCAGCCTGTCAAAGGGGTTCACTTTCCTCTGAACTATATTATTTTTTGGTGACACTATTCCTTTTAGCCACAGTCAGACACGTGAGCTTGAGCCCTGTGTATTTTAAGTCACCAATTATTTCAAACAGTTGAGTGACTTGAGCTCAAATTTTAGCTGCTGTTAGAAGCAGTTCTCAACTTCGCTCGTGTTGTTTCCTGCTCCTGAAGCTCACAAGTTGGATTTATTAAGTACCCGTCAGAAGAGCTCATTTCCCTTCTCCGGCAGGAATGAAACGATTTTAAAGTAAGATGTAAAACCTGATCTACTTCCCCTACACTCGCGCAGGGAAAAGCCCGATTATCCTTCAGGCTCTGCAGGTATGAATTATTAGGTGCACAGTAAATGTCACCGTGTGTGCACATGCAGTACACGGTTTATGAGGGACAAAAGCAACAGCCAGAAGCATTTAAAAGTCAGGGACAACTGGGAAAGAGCCCTCACATCAGTTACGAAATATTTTAGGTGGCTACTTTTTTGTAGCCGTCAGTTTTTCCTAACGTTAACTAACACACATGACAATTGAAAGTCAAACCCTTTGCCATTGAAGAATAGAGAACAATCCTTTCAAAGATTTATTTTGCCTTATAAAAGCATCTATAATAGTTTTATTTCTTGCCCTTTGGGATTCCCAAAGATTAAAGTATCAAGAACTAGACCCAGGGAGAGGAAAAAAATACCTTTTTTCCCCAATTAGTGAATTGGAAATCAGAAGTCTCTTAGTAATAACACCAACACCCAATCCCTCCATCCTTATCCCACAGATAAATCAAAAAAAGCTTTGAAGAAACCCATTCAGCCTCTACCCCACTGCTCCCAGGCACAGCCTCCATTTCTCGCCAGGGAGCGGCAGGAAAGCCAACGAGCCTATCGATGTGGAAATGTATTCCGCTTAGCAAAACCCTAAACCAGAGTACTTTCCTGAAACAGCACCAGCTGCTTCTGCTACACGGCTATTCTTGCAGGGCACAAACAACTCCTGTTATTTTAAAGACAAAAATATTGACTAGTAAGACATGTGCAAGATGCAGCACAGCTGGATTCGCTACAGGGTACACCAATACCTGAACCCTGAACTCAGAGGTGACTGTGTGGAAATATTCTGTCCTTTATTACGCTCGTACAGCTCAAGTGAAGGGAGGCATTCCCCAGGAAGGCATCACTCGGCCTGCAGAGTCTATTTTTGTTATTGATAAAACTCCGTGAAAAGGCTCAGTCTTTGCAGCTGGTCAACCCTTCCCCCCCCGACGCTTTTTACAAATAATAAAGAACAAAATGAATGAGAAGTTTTTAACACCGTGAGGAACCTCCGCAGGCCATCTGAAGCCTTCCTTCAGACCACGTCTGCTTTTAAGTACAGTTGCGATTTTTTTTTGGTCAAAGGCCACTAAAGGAATCATTTTGAAGAAGTAACAAATATACCTGAGCAAATAGTTTGAACAACAGTTTTCCACATTTCCAGGGCTAAAACAAGACAATCCTTAGTATAAGCATTCTCCAGCTTGTTCCTAAGTGAGAGTGAGAACCAGAGATACTTGAGAAGATAGCACTCAAGTGGTATTTTTTGTGATATGTTTTACCATTAAAAATTTAATATTGGAGCCTCTGCTTTTGGCAACAGCATGGTTTACCTGGTATTAAAGCACAATGTACCCATCCCATCGTCAGTGCTCAAGTTTTTAATCAACCTTATTACATTTGGTTTTTCTTCCTGAAGCCCGTGAGGATGAAATCAAGGCTTATGCTAAAATTTCTTCTCTTCTCCTCCCAAATAAAACAAACAGCTTTTTAGATATACCTGAAGACAGAATAGCCAGAAAATACCACTGAGAAAAGCTCAGGAATCAAGAAATAAATGAAAATAAAGCCTGAGGCTTTTTTTTTATTTTACAAAAACCTCAAATTTTTAAAGCTATTTTATAGGCGTAGGGCTGCTAACACTTCACTTGCAGAAGGGATTTGCACAGAGGGGAATATCTGTACATAAACCAAGTCGAGGCACTGATGTAATAGCGTATATCCAGGAAACCCGTGACAGAGCGAGAACTGGATTCTTGTTTCTTGCTCTCTGCCCCGAACCACCCGACACTGGAATTGCCAGATAATATCCATGATATTTAACCGATACCGATCTCTAACAGAGAAGCAGCGCTTTCAGGGGCAGATGTAAAGCCCACATGACATTTTTTGAAATAAAGCTGTTACTGGGGAAAAAGATCTAATCTTAGACTGTCTAAAGCACCAAGCTGAACCAGCAGTTCTTCAGTTCTTGTTCAGGATTCCCTGTGACTGAGCCTGTTCGGCTTCAAGACAGTACCAGCTTGATAATCCCAGGGTGGTTCATGTCAGAAAGGACCTTGTATCCAGGACACATCTGCGGTTTGGGACTTCAGCCAGGGAGAAGCTTTAGCCCTCCCTTTACCTTGGTCTTGATGTTCCCATGAGGTTGCTTCTCCTAACACGGTACTGCACCGCAGTACTGCTGCTGCTTCTCTTATTCCTCCAGGCTGATCTGCACGACCAGAGTTAGGGGGAGGCTGGGAGGCCGCGCTGGCACCTGGAGCACCAGTGCTGTGGAAGAGGAGCAGAAGGAGAAGCTCAAAGGAAACGATCAACATCCATGCTACTTCTGTGTCCAGATGTGCAGAGAAACGTATGCACATCTGTACACTGATGTCTATATACCAGTGCAACCCTGGGCAAAACCTTCGACTGATGGCCAGCCCCACGTTCAGTGTGGAAGAGAGACGGAGATTCAGCCCCTACCACCAAGCGCTCACCCTCAGGCAGGAGGGAAAGCCTCCACCTCTTCTCGGGTCTGCAGAACAGCCCTGCCTTGCCTGCACAGGCTGGGGAGGAAAGGTGAAGCTGCACTGGTGTCCCGTGGGGCCTGATCGATGCAAACATTCCTGCTCCTCCAGCACGTGGATGGTATTTTTCTACCAGTTACTCATTTTCAGCACTTCAGGTGTGAGCTGCAAAGGCTTCAAAAGAAAGGCTCAGATTTGGTTGCAGTCTGATGGAGGAAAAGAAAAACTCAACCAGTTCAAAACGTTTTTTTTAGTTTGGGTGTGATTTCACTCCTTTGTTTTAAAAACCAAGTGAAAGATTATCATACTTGTCCTGAACACATCCTAACTACGAATGGGAAGCAAATATGGTGTTCTACAGCCAGGCACAGTTAGGAAGTGGATTTGGTACCTGAAAGCATACCCGTGTAAGAACAAGGCTTCAAAATGAAGGCTGAAATATAGCCAGTGGTTACCTTACTTAAAAACGAAGAATGAAATCAGAAACGCAATTTCAGAAAGCCGCAAACCCAACCTGTCACTAGAAGCGCACAAAGGCCCCAGCTGTTCGCACCCAAGTAAAGATGCAGCCTGCAGCTGGATCACAGCAGGGGAGCATTCTGCTGTCAGCTCCAAAAAGGGACAGCAAAACGAGTGCTTGCTTTCGCAGTAGACACGGCAGGACCTGAGCGCTTGCAAGGTTCATTTGTCAAGCTATCACCTTCATTTAAAACCCTTCACAAAACTCCCTCATAAGCAGGAGGTACGGAAAAATCCTATGGGAGAAATTTCAAGATGTTCACATCTCAGAAGAACAAGAAGGCACAAACTTAACTTTTTTTTTCCCCTGCCTTATTCCTTCTGCCACTACTGTCAGCCTCATTTATGTCACGTCCAATTTTAGCCTGCAACTTCTTCTGGGTAGCTAGCTTGTCTCTTTGAATATTGCTCTGAAGTTTACAGAGCACTTTGGGTACTACACACATAAATAATCAAGTCATACAGTAAAAAAGATTTGTTGCTACTGCAAGAGGAGCACCAGTGTAGACTATTCCCCCTCTTCAAGGGGAAGAACATTTCTGCATCTAATCTATGTTTTCTATTGCAAAGATGAAAAGAAAGTAACCTCCCTTTCCTAAACCCTAAAATCAGAAACACTTCATACTGGGACCTGCAACGCTGCAGGAGAGGGAGGTTGAAAGAGCCTCAGCAGATGATGCACATGGACTCCCTCAAGGCACACAGCCTACACTGCAGCTGACTGCCTTTTCCTGGGGGTTGGGCTGCAGCCGACAGAGCAGCGAGTCCCACACCGCAGGTCCCCACCCCCTAACATAAATTCTAAAACAACAGCCACATTGCACACCACGAGCCAGGCAGAAGCAGGATTTGCAAGTGGCAGAGTCCAGAGACACCTCTTTGCATATCAGTTCCCTCGTCTTCCTCTTGAAGGAAGAGTAGTAGTAGCAAACTCCATCAAGTCAGCGCAGCTGTTCTCAACTCTGACTAGCTCAGCCTCTGCCTTAGAGGAAGGAATTCTGGACCTCACTCTCCCCAAAATACCAGTGCTGCCTGACCGTACTCACAGTATACATCCCCTGGTCCCAGAGAGCTCCTTCTGGGGCAGAGGAGCGGAAGGCAGTTGCAGCAGTTGGTATTCAGGAAGTGGTTTTAGTCCTGGAGCTTGCAAAACCTTCGAAGGTTTTGCTCTAGTAGCAGCAGAACATGGTTAATAACTTAGTGTTGTGCTAAACGGGTGAAATCTCAAGGTGTTCAAGAGGACTGTAGCCGCTGCTGCACACGATTTTGAAGCCAGTGAGTGTGCACTCTTAGGTGGTCCTGGTTAAATGAGGAGAGGTCAGGAGGAGCTACCTGGTTATCACAAACACTGGAAGAACACGAGAAGGAGAAAAAATGGGATAGTTGAAACACAAATCTCCCTAAAATGGGATAGTTGAAACACAAATCTCCCTAAACTCACCCCGATTTAGCTTACTAACAAAGTACAAAAAGATATGCTAAACAAGGAACCTGTCTGAAGACTTTAAAGCCTTGCTGACAACTCATGATTTCTCTGTTCGAGAACAGCTTGAGCAAATTATGGATCTAAGGCCACAATTCTCTAGATAATACTTCAGCAATATACACACTATTTGGCAGAAATGACCACATTTCATTTAAGTCATCTGGGGGAGGAAACAAAGGCACACAGATCAGCATGGGACAGAGGTAAAAGAAGACAGAACATTATCAAATGTGTGTATGTACTTCAGGTAGAAGCCCTGCTGAAACTACTCAGTGGATTCTCACTAAAGGATTCAGCTCCCACTCCAACAGCATATTTCCGTTACCAAGCACTCCTTTTCCTTCTGAGATAACTACCCCGTAGCATTCATAGAACATGGCAGGAAGACCAGGAACACCTCGAGAGCATGATGCTTTCTCGAGTTCTTAAAGTTTAACCACAAAGCACTGTCATTTCAAAACCAAAAGCTAAGCACATTTGCAGAAGATAGCCAGAAATATTTCATTAGCACACCTTTCCTGAAAGCATTTGCTCAACAACTTGATCTAGTGTTCTGCAGAAAAAAGACCAAGTTCTTTGGGATAGAAAGAATAGCTTCATCTCAAACAGATGCAAGAAAACTACACTTTTTATGTTATGAAACACAGTATGTTTACGTTAACTTATGAATATAAGTGTATGAATGAAAAGTCAAAGTGTTTTCAATTGCAGTCACCCATATTTTGCAGTTCAGTGAAAGATACCAAACACACCACTCTGAATATACCCTTTTGCAACCAGAGACACAGACACAACTGTTTCCATCTTCGTGCGGAAAAAAAATGCCTCCAGGTCTTTAGTTTCAGCTACCAGCTTGCCAAATTCCACAAAGAGCTGTGACACAAACACCTGACCACTTAAAACTAAGCTGAGGCAAAAGCCACTTTACAAACAAGTTCCTTTAAACTACTCAGGGTTTATCAGCAGACTTTTACAGTACACTCAGCTCCAGCTGACATCTCTGCCATGGGCCAGCGTTACTTTCCTGGCAAAACACCCACTGGCAGGACCCACAGCTGTACCGCTAGCCGGACTTCTGTCAGGGCGGCTGGGCTAAAACCAGCCACGCTGGCAAACAAACAAACAAAAAAAAATAAAGAAAAAACCCCAAGCGATCTCGCAGCCGGACGTGCGGTACGACCTGCCCGCAGGACGCTTCCTCCCTCCCCACTCCCCCACCCCCGGGGCCTCTTCTGCCGTTGACTCCTACAAGGAGGCAGCAGCGGGAGCTCCCCACAGCTGAGGCGAAGGATGCCCCTCAGCAGCGGGGCGGGGCGGGCACTGAGGCCGGAGCTCGGGGTGGCTGCGGCTCGGCCCAGCGCCAGGGCGGCTCTAGGGACACCGCTGAGGCGGCAGCGCCGGGAGGAGGAGTCCCGGCGGGCCAAGCCCCGGGGCGGCCCAGCGGCACGGTACCTTGTCGAGCAGCCCGTTCCTGCCGCCTTTGGCCGCCATCTTCTCGCCGCCCTCCGCCCCCGCCCTCGCCGCGCGACCTGTTCGCTCCTGATTGGCCGCGCGCGGGGGCCGACGGGAGCGGGCGGGCGGAAAGGCCTCGCCCCCCCTCCCGCCGCGCTGCACGCTGGGAAGTGTAGTCCGCCCGCCTCCCGCGTTGCCATGGCGACGGTGCAGCGCGGAGGGGAGGCGGTGGAGGCCACGGCGGTGCGGGGCCTGGTCGGGGAGCGGGGGTGGGAGAGCGGCTGGGGCGGCCCCAGGCCCGCGGGGTGGGTGGCGGGGAGCGCCTCCTGGCCGGGCCGCCTAAGTCTGGGGCCTGGGGAAGGTGAGGGGGAGAGGTATGGGGGGCCCCTCTGGGCTGTGGAGGACCGTGAACTCTATGGTCGCCGGGGTGTGAGGGGAAGGGCTGTGAGAGCGAGAGAGGGTTTATGTAAGGAGTGGGGGTGTTTGTGGTGTCGTGGGTGGGTGTATGTGTGCGCGAGTGGGGTGTGGGAGGGTGCCCACGGCTGTCTGAGTGGGGTGTGTGTGAGGGGTGGGTGTTCTGTGGGGTGTGGGAGGGTGTTCGTGTGGGGTGTGCGTCGTTGTGGATGTCTGCTGGTGTGGGGAGCGTTTGTGTGGGTGTCCGTGGGGTGTGGGAGGGTGTTTGTGTGGGGTGTGCATGGGTGTCAGTGTTTTGGGGTGTTAAGGGCGTGGGGTGTGTGTTTCGGAGGTGTAGTGAGGAGCGCATGGGGGTGTTTGTGTGTTGGGTGTGTGCATTGGGTGTATATGTGTGTGTGTTCGTGGGCTGTGCGAGGGTGTTCGTGGGTGTTTTTGTGGGGGGTGTGTATCAGTGTGTGAGGGTGTTTGTGGGTAGCGGGGGTCTATCTATGGGCGCGTGTTGGGGGGTGTAATTTTAGGGGTGCGCGTTGGATGCACGAGTGTATGGGCTTACGTGTTGGCATGTATCCAGGATGTGTGGGGCTGTGTGCGTGGCGTGTGTATGGGTGTTCATACATATGTGTGTACCTGTACGGTGGTTGTATGTGTCGGTGCAGGGGAACAGGTCCAGGGGGTGTCAGGAGTGAGGACGGTGCGTGTTCACAATGAGGGGTGTGTATGCGTAGGGCTTGTATGGATGAGTGGAGATGTTGGGTTGGGCTCTGTGTATGTGTCAGAGCGTGTACCAGGGCGTGCAGGTGTGTGCCCTGACTGGTGTCCTGGTGTACCCTGTGCTGCTGCCATCTCGGTGGACCGGCAGTGCCAGCATCCACGTCGTGCTGAGCATTGCTGCGCGGTGGTGAAGCAGCATCTTGTCCGACCGGTGCTGGTGACAGCATTGCACACAGCTCCCCTCCTGCTTATATCGGTGCATGAATACACAGTGTGCCCTTGTTGCAGGGGAGAGTTACCCGAAATACCGACACCATGTGTGAACACCGTAGTCCAATGCTGCCGTACTATGTCAGAGTGGTGTCCGTGTGTGGAGACACCATCAGATGGCACTGGGAGACCGTCTCCTGCTACAAGGGCATGGGATGAGAGCCATGCAGCGCCTTTGATGTTTGTTTCCGAGGTTTGGGGAGTGGTGACCAGCGTGGTTCTTCTCCCAGAGCCTCCACAAGTGACAAGGGAAAGGAGACAGGGGAAGGAGGAGTGAGGGGTAAAGCATAAATCCCGTGAATTGTCGTCCACACAGTCTGACTCATGCACATGCTGGTGCCTGCATTTTGCTATCTTGAGCTGGAAAATAATGCACATACTCCTGTCACCTCATTTAACTCTCCATTTTAGGAGGTGATGCTCATCTTGGGTCCCTGATAGTGTTCCTTTGCCTACAGGCTGACCCTTCGTTTGTGGCTACCATTGGGAAGAGTTGTTTAAAGCAAACTAACATTAGAACCAATGAAAATTTTAACCCATTTATTTGTTTCCCGCTCTCCCCAGGAACGCTGCAGTCAAGATGGCTACAACAGGAGTGTATAAAATGGGTGATGAAAGCAACTGTGGAACTAACTGCTTCCCTGCCAGGAACATTTTACGTGCAAGTAAAGAAGGTGACGCTTCTCTGAGTGCTGCTGGCGAAGTCGTCCTGCAGAATAATGTCGTGTCCGTAGGGGCAGGTTCACCATCCACCCTGTTGTTGGGCCAGATAGAGGGTACATTCGGCTGTGGTTTCCTGTGTCAACATCACAGCTGATAACACAGATAACAGGTGATAACAGAACTTAAAATGGTGCCCAGAAGGTTTTAACATTGTTTAAAACTTCACTGAAATGAAGAGGGCAGGATGTCTAGGGTATCCATTAAATGAGGGCTCCAGCAGGCATCTTCATGTGATGGCAGGAGGGAAGCTTCAGACGGGCACACACAGATAGCAGCACAGCATGGTTCTCCAGCAGCTCTTCTGAGCCAGAGCTTCTTTTTCTCTGTGCTTTGAGAGTCACATCTGTGAAATGCTTAGAAATGACAGAAATGTCTTCTAACATATGAGAAGTGGTGGAGAGGTCTACTAGGCTGGTCAGGGGTCTGGAGCACAGGACCTTCTAGGAGACGTTGAGGGTGCTGAGCTTTTTTTTTTTTTTTAATGTAGCCAAGAGAATCCAGGGGGAGATTGTACCTTACAGCTATCTGAAGGACAACTCGTTAACAGTGGCAGATGGCATAACTAAGCCAAAAATTTCACCTTTAGGGGTTTAGATTGGACATAAGGAGGAACTTCTTTGCTGGGAGGAGGTGCAGCTCTGGGCCAGGTTACCCTGGGAGGTGGTGGAATCACTAGACAAAGCCACAACTGACTGATCTAATGTTGCTAATGGTCCTGCTTTGGGTGGGAGGTTGGACTGGAGACCTCCAGAAAGATCTTCCAGCCCATATTTCCATGTCTGCAACCTATGGCTCTATTACCATCTCTAAAGCAGCATGTTTCTCCTCTTCCATGGCTCTGACTGTAGCTTTAATGTTCCTACCTTAAATTTATGGTCACTGAACATTTTATACTCCAGTATTTCCCCATATAGGGGATTTTAAAATGATGGATTTCAGTGTTGGGCTGAAACACCAAGTAGAGTGCAGTAACTTTGAGAAGGGCACGTTTGGAGTGTTGCGTGCTCATTGTACAATATCCTCTGCCTTGGTCCACCATCGCGCCAGGGTCTGGGCGCTGGATGCTGGCACGCAAAGCTACCCCAAGGGCTTGGACTGAGAAGGGGACCACCAGGAAGACACCACAGCAGAGGAGAAAGCGCCCAGAGTCTGCCTCCGTGGAAGAAAATAATGAAGACAATGTCTTAGATGAGTCATTCCTGGTGAGTGCAGATTTCCTCTGTTATTGCCTAAACTTTCTGATAGCGCTTTGCAGAGCTGGGGAGATCCCACTAGTGGACAGACTCTGTAGCTGCCTCTCCCTCCTCGTCTCCATACCACCTTCTCCCCTCTTCCCATGACTCAAGGCACTGGCTGTCCCCCTCACCAGAGGGCAGCTGAGGTCTGGTTTTGGGGCTCAGGTCCCAGGACACGACATACAGGATTGTTGTAGGACTAACCATTTGTGGTTTTGCTTTTCGCCCCCCTCCCCCCAGATGAAGCACCACCGTTTGAAGAACCCCTCAGACCTGTGCTCTGTGAACATAAGCAGCCAAAATCTGGTCTCTGTGAGTATCAGAGACTCAAGAAGAACTAAGGAACTGCTTTAAAAGTTGAAAAATTTACCCCATCAGCACAGGAGTGATCACAGAGATCAGAGAAAACACAAGTTAAATGCAGGTATATTCCTTGCACAGGAAGGTGACCCAGCCAGCTGCGGACAGGCTCAGATGATTTGTCCTACAAACTTTTGGAGCATGTCTTCATAACCAAATTAATGTGGTCTTCATCAAGCATAGCCCCTTCCCCACTTACATCCCCTCGCAAAATGCTGTTCTTTGGGTGCAGGAATGTTTAGCTCAACTATGACAGGAATTCAACTTCAGCTTGAGAAGTGACTTTATTTGGCTTCATGACTTACTTGCAATGCAAAGAGAAAATGAGCTGAGCTGCTGATGGGTTTTTAGTGTCTTTTTATGGTTCCCTCCTGGTGCTGTGAAGGACAGATGTGCTAAATCGCAGGGTGACTACGTTTGCTGGGTCACATATGGATGTGAGACATGGCCCAGGAGCCCTGTGACACACGCAGGGGAGCAAGGTCAGCAGTGAGGGTGCAGAGAGGGCTTTGCTTTCAACTAGTCTAGGTCTTCTGAATGTTGGTCACTGAGGCAGCTGTGCATTAAACGCATACTCTGGGGGATGCTCTCCATAGTCGGAAAAATAGATGAAGACCTAATTATGGGAAATGCTACGATTTAAGCATTCTGAGAAAAGGAAAGATCCAGTTGTTTCAGAACAGTTTAGGGCTGGAGTGAAATGATTTTTTTTTTCTGTATTTTTCAGGCTAAAGAAGATGATTTTGAGAAATTTGATTGTATTGCTTTTATAAATGCTGCTGAGAACCTGCTCACACTAGGTAAGGGATTGCATTACCGAAAAAATAGATGGTGCTTTTCAATCCAGGGAAGCTTACGCTTGTCTGAACAAAGGTCTAGGGCTTTACAAAGAGGTTTAAGATACACATAAAAGAACTTCTTTGCAGAATTGCTTTCTTCCTGTTACTGAGCTGAAATCCTTGCACTAATTCCCTTTATACTAACGATAATTGTGTGCCACTGTGGTATCCTTTTCATTATTAGAAAACAAAGCTCTTTACAAAGAAAATCCCCAATTGATATATAGAAGCATGGAATAATGAAACAACTTGTCCCAATGGCTCAGAAGGTTAATGGTAGAGCTGAGAGGTGAATCCAAATCCAGTGTCATGGGCTAAGTTAATTTGAAGAAGAAAAAAGGAGATCCGTTTATAACTAGTAAATCATAGAAGCTAAATGTGCCATCAGTGCCTTCAAGCAATAATCCAATTGGGGGTGGGAGCAAACCAGATGTCTAAGGAGCAGGCTGGTGGGGCATCATGTTTTGTAGGGACAAATGTCTAACTGAGCTGGCATTTTCTTTCAAATGTGCCCACTGACAATACTAGTACTTCTTGTTCTTGCTGGTTTTGGTCCATTCCAGACCAAGATAAGACATGGTTTGTTCTGTTACTGCTGTTCCTCACTCACTGCAGCGTTTCCTTTTCCACCCTTGCAGAACCGTTTCGGAAGTTTCCAGGACTGCGGGAACTGGAACTTTCCTTGAATGGACTAAGAAATCTGAAAATCACCGCTGCAGACTTCTTGCATTTGGAAGTAAGATGAGGGGGACCTGAGACCTTATTCATCTCTTCCCAACCGTCACACTGAAGCCTACACGTAGCATTGATGCGTGTCCCTGCAGTGTGAGTTCTCTGAAACTGCAGGGTCGTTTTCTCTTCCTGCTTCCTTGTGACGCCAGGATGTCCTTTCGTCTGTGTCCCTCAAGGACCTTCACATCTTGCATCCTCCCACAGAGCAATCCCTCACAGATCCCCATTGCTCAGCCCCTTGCCACAGGACTCCTTGTTTCCCCTGTGATGGGCTGCCCCCTTTGCTGTAGGATCCTCTCCCTGCAGTCTGCCAGTCACCTGTGTCATCCCTCACCTCCCTGATGTGCAGATTCCCACCCTCCTCCGCACTATGCTCTACCTCTCTGAATCCCATCCTCTTCCTCTCTAAATAGGTGTGTGCAGTTTCCCCAACTTATGGGCTGCTTTTGTAACATAGCAAAGGAGTTAGTTTGTTTTTTTCTTTAAAAAAGAGACAAAGTGGATCCTAAGAACAAGCAACTATGCCCGAGATGATGTCTGTAATCGTCCTCCACATTCAGCTTGGAGTGTGTATCTGCTACAGAAAGCTCAGGCTCTGGCTTAGCTGTACGGACCTTATCTAGGCTTGCTCTCTTTGAGGAGGTGTCCTTGCTTGGATTTCTCTCTATCACTGTACAGACGGTTTCTGATTGCTGCTGGATATAAAGTTTTGTCTTAAAAGGCTTCTTTCTTCTTGTCTCATTTAAAAAATTGTTGGTGGCTCAGCTGTCAGCTCTGCATGCACAGATCCTGGCCTCCCTCCTGCCTGCAAGCTTTGGAAGGTTCCCAAATCCATGAAGCTTTCCCATGTTTCTCCCATGCACTGTTGGTAACCCGCTCAGGGTTTGACTCAGTGAGCGTGTGCTCAGGTGATGGGGAACCAAATTTCCAAGGCTCATGAGGCCCCCTGTGTGCCTCCGTGTGAGCACCCCTGTCACTGGCATCAGCTATGAAAGGTGGGGATGGGACCCACCTAAATTCCCCTTTCTGCCATGTCCCCTGTGCTTCATCCTTGACCAGTGTCCGGGATCTTGTCTGCTGACAGCCTGGAGAAATCAGCCCTGGAAGGCTGATTGGAAATTCATATTCAATTGATGTCTAAAGTGCTTTGAGCCCCTCTTGGGGAAATGCAGCCTGTTGTAATGCCCCTGCAAAGCTATTCCTGTTCATGTATCCTAGAAACCCTCGTCCTTGCCCCCAGCAGGGTCTGCTCCCTGGCTTTTTCCTGGCTGTTGTCCCGTGAGTCACATGTGTGAGTGGGGGACCAGCCCTGAGCACTTCTGCCGAGGCGCAGAGTCCCACCGCTGTAAGTGAAGTCCCTGCAAGTCAGAGATACTCATAGCATCGCTCTAGGGTGGGTGGTAGCATGACTGAAAGTTTCCTGTAAATATTTAATATCTACCTGGGGAAAGCCAACAGAGATCATTCTTTGCTCAAGGGGTTTGTTGTTCTGTTTCCTTCAGGATCTGGATCTCTCCTACAATAACTTGTCCCCCAAGGACATTTGGACATTGGGAGATTTGTCCCGGCTCAAAGTTCTTCGCTTGACGGCCAATGGGCTTCGATCCCTGCCTCCGGACCTGGCAGGCTCGTGGGAGTAAGTGCACACAGCAAGTGATGCTACGGTTTGGCGGGGAGCTGCCGGTGTGCTGGTGGGATGGGCTGGGTGGGCGGGCAGGGTGATGGAGCGGTGGGGCTGGCAAGGCGGTGGCGATGGTTTTATCAGTCTGGGCAGCAGAGCTCTTCCCTTGCAAACTGGAAGATCAAATAACTTAATGGTGGCAGGGAAGTGTTATCCCAGCTCAGCCCCAGATCACCTAAGGTATCTGCTGTCATCAGCAGCCAGAGAGGAACCTCTGGTCAGTGATTCAGCAGCTCTGTTGGGTGGCCGAGCCACGTGAGTAAGATGCTATTTATTCATCATTAATTAGACTCTTCACGTATAGCATAGCCACAGTCATCATGCCAAGGTATCTACCGTTTGCCATTGTTGGAGATAAGATGCTGAGATAGATGGTCATTTGGACTGATTCAATTTAGCTGCTTTGAGGTAGGATATCAGTTTTCTATTAAAAGAATGAAAACGGGCCCAGCCCAGTCTCCTGGTGGGTATATCTTCCCCTGGTGACAGCAAATGGTGTGTTTTTCACCTGTCTTTGCTTAAACCTGTTATTAACGAGCCTCTTTGTATCCGCAGCTCTGCTCATTTAAGGTTTCCGTCTCTGAAGGTCTTGTTGCTGGATGACAATCGTCTGTCAGACCCAAGCGTCTTTGTGAGCCTGTCTCATCTCTGCAGGTAAGGAAGCCCCTGGCAGCAGATGGCTCTGGCTTTTAGGGGCTGGCAGCTGCCTCCGTCAGCTGTTGCACAGTAGCAGGCTTAAAATGAAAAACAAAATCTTTGTGATTCACTTGGATACTTCCCTGTTTAGCCTCTCTAGTATTGCAAATGGGGCTGAACGGAAGCAAACAGCCTGCTGCAAAGCACAAGCTGGCCAAACCTGGCAGGTGGCTGGTAATTCAGCTCCTGCCCTGGGTGTTTGCTGATCTCCAGGTCTGATTTCAGAAACGGCAGTTGCTTTCTCCATTTTCCCTTCTTCGCCCCAGATTCATCCTTTATTTCGGTGCAGCAGTGCTAGGAAAGGCTGCGGATCAGCTCCCTCTGTTTAATGTGGGCTTTTGCATTTCAGCCAGAGAAGTCACCAGGATGGTGGGGGGGGGCATTCACATGCCCCTCAGCTGGGCTGTGCTGGGTTTGGGGACAGTGCAGAGACCTTCTGATGTCCCTCAGGTGCCTCCCTCCAGCGCTGCAAACTGGAAGTGGGTATCTGGTCTGGCTTGTTGCCCTGGCTTTGCCAAGACGTTCATGGAGAAAGCTGCACATTTTGTGCTTTGTTTGTGAGAGAGGAGGGGGAGTGGGTGAAGTTTAGGCATGAGACTGCTGGGCTGGAGTGTGGAGATTTGGGTTTCTACTCTTCCCTAAGCTGTCTTGTGGCCTTGGGCAAGTGCATTGGTGATGTTATACTTCCACGAGAAGATGGAACGTTTTTAGGGAATCCCAGTTAGGACTGCAGCTCATCAGAGCCCTGGGTGATTCAATGAACTGCCAGGATGTCTCTTTGTTAAATTCTCATCAAAAGGTGAACTTAAAGCTAGGTGACCCTCGGGCTGGTGTGGGGGACCAAAGTCACAGGTTTCAAGGGCAACGCTGGGCTGTGCCAAGAACTGAGTCTGTGGTTGGGGTTTGGAGAGAAGGGGAAACAGGGCAGGGAGATGCGGGTGTCATGGATGCCTCCGCGCTGCTGCTGGAAAGCTCAGCGAGGATGCAGGTTGAGGGCCAGGTCCCTGCCCTGCAGGTGCTAGGGTGAACAGATGGCTGAGTGCATAAACCGATTGAAATCATGGAGTTTCTCATGCATTTCCTCTTCCGATAGGCTGAGGGAGCTGAATCTGGACAGGAATAGGATTTCGGCTGTCCCCTACCTGCACCAAGCAGAGAGCCAGCAGTTCTTCCTCCACCCTGCGCTGGATGGCAACAGCTTCAGGGCAGAGTGGTACAAGTCCCTGAGCAGCCTCTGGCAGCAGCCCCGGCCGCCGCAGCAGGAGGACACGGAGGTGCCAGCAGAGCTGGAAGAGAAGAAAGGACAGCTTGAATATGTTGGGCTACGGAACAACAGGGACCCAGGCAGGACGGGTGAGCAGCGCCTGCCTCTCCCTGCCCGCGTTGAAACCGTGGGGCTCAGTTATGTCAGGGTGAGGATCTGCTGAATGTTTGCTCGTGAGTGAAGCAGCTTGACAAAATTAAAACAGTGAGGGAGGGATACATAGAACCATTTTAGACATCTCGGCTAACCTGTACAGTCCCTCTATAATTACTGGGAGCTTACTGGACGTGAATCACCCCAAAGCAGACGTCTCCCATGGTTCACGCAGAAGTGCCCCTTTCTCTCTGTTGGACTTCTCCAGGGTAGCCTGCTCCAAAGGAGACATTGCATGCTGGCTGGGAGGAAAACTGGCAAAAATGGGGAGGTAATTCTGGTTAAGAAGTGGATTACTGTGGATCCAGGACAGGCAGACAGCAGGAAGGTTGTGTGAGTAGGTAGTACATGCACATGTCTGCATTCCCGGGGTAGGTCAGCTCTCCCCTCTGGATGTCCTTACCAAAGCGTGATGCGTACACCATGCTGGACCACACAATGGCACGGATCCAGAGAGTACCTGGTGTCTCCTGTGTGTGACCGGGCTGTGACGACAGCTGCTGGTGAGGCTCCTCCAAGCAGTTCTGTCCCCTGGCTCGCTGCAGCAGTCCCTGTTGTTAGGTATTTGTGGAGCAGGCAATGGTGTAACTTCTGGTGCTGGCCTGGAGGTAGCAGGATGATGTGGGAAAGGGCAAGATTCATGCTCGTGGGCAAGATTCCAACCCAAAATGTACCTGCAGGGAGCTCCTGGCTGCCCTGAGGCCAGTAGCAGGGTTTCTGCTGTGTTCAGGGATGTGAACCTCACCTGGAGCAATGGGGCTGCCAGCAAGCCTGCTACGTTGCGACCGATTCTCCTTCACCCTGGGCACATCTTGCCATGGAGCTAGATCCTGCCTGATGCTAACTTGCTTTTCCAGGGTTATTCCGGCCTTGCAATGGCCGGGGCTGGCCAGTGCTCAGCTTCAGGCGCTACATATAGAAACCCTCACTTTGCTTGTCTTTCATTGCAGAGGTCATTTTTAATTCTGGCTCTCAGGAACGCCCAGTACCGGTAAGAACCATTGTCTGATCTGTAGTTTGGGGTGTGAGCCCCCAAACTTCCCCTCCCCAGACCTCTCAGCTGAGTTTCAATACACCCGTGGGTATGACTCTGGGTGCCTGCAAGGATTGCAGTGAGTATTGTCTCTCATCAGGGAGATCAGGAGCAAATTTTCCCATAACCAAGGGACACCGGAGCTTAAACTTATATCACTTTCAAATAAAACTTGCGTCGCCATTTGTTCGTGACTGTGTGCCCTCCCTGCATGGGGAAGTGTGTTCTGCGGCTCAGGTGGGGACTGAAGCTCAGGAGCTGGGAGTTTATTCATTCTTACACCTGTAATCTTTCCCCCCAGATTTATTTACATGACACTCTTCAGAATCAGGTGTTTGAAGCCAAAGACCCTGATTTTTATTAGAACTTGAGTAAAAGGGGCTGAGCTTCAGAGATGCTGAGCACTCGCAGCATGTTCTAGCGTAACACACCCACACGCACGCTCCCTGAAAGCACAACTGCTCCCTCCTGAGCCTGCACACATTTTCAGTGCTGGATGATGGAGGTTGGTGCATTTGACATGACGCCCTGCAGGGCTCCCACAGTAACGCAGATGCCAAAGCAAGCTGCCACAAGACAACCTCCGAAGAGTGTCTGAACCGAAAGCTCTTCAAATTATAGCTGTGTTTGGGCTCAGGAGGGCGGTGTCCTGCCACTGGGTGCGTCTTCTGCCACCGGAGCCTCTGAAGCAGTGTCTCTACTCACCCTCTTCCTCCTCTCTTTAAGGTTAATTCCAGGGAAGGAGACCCGTCTGCCTCTAAGGCTCTGCCAGCTCCCTCCGTGCGCAGGGACGTTTGTGCCCCCTTTCCTGAGCTGAAGTGTCTCAGCCTGGCCTTCAACAAGGTGATTTGGGTCCCGTGGCTCCAGATAAGTGTAAAGATTCAGCTCCTTGAGCTCAGCCTTAGTTCCCTGGGAGACACCCTTGGTCTTTAGCTGCCACTACAGAAGGGCACAGGTCTCCCAGGCTCCTGTGTCCATCTGCCAGCTCACGGGGATGTGTCAGATAGCCAGGATCTCTCGGGTGAGACAGGACACCTATTTAGGCAGCTGAGTTGCACCCAGCTTGTCTAAACCCCTGCATATTCGGGGATTTCATCAGAGAATATATGAAGTATTGCCCTTCCCCTAGACTGATCCTTTGCTGGAGCTGCCTGGTGGGTGGTTATGTCTCATCGAGGACTTTGCTGGTTTAGTGCCAGGTTATACCTGTCTGCTGAGCCACACTAGGTTCTCAGTGTGCCCCAACGGACAAGTAACACAGAACAACATTTAAGCTCTTCTTCCTGGTGCTTTTGGCTCCTGCGTAGTGCTTAACTCATGCTGCTTCCCTGCCGGGTGAGCTGGCAGTGCTGAGTTACCTCTGCTCAGTGAGGGGCATCCCCCTGGGACGTGAAGGGGCGGCTCTGCTCGCTTGCAAAGCGAGCTCTGCTGCAGTTCCCCATGTGTCATCACCCTGTTTTAGGTCGCTGTCGTGTCGGTGAGCTGGTTTCTGGCTGTGGTGCCCTGACCACGCTGTGGTTTGGACTGCAGGGTGGAGAGGCAGGACTTTTTTCCTGCTCAGAAGAGCTGCAGCTGCAGCCCTGGGCTGCAGAAAAAAACTCCTGCCTCTCTACCTTACAGCTCTTCTGAGTGTTGGAGGCACCAGTCCTCTCGCTGCAGCAGGCAGGAGGGAGAGAGGAGCGCTGCCTCTGCCCTCCATACTCACAGGCAGCAGAGCTGCTGGGCATCGCTGGTTGAGGGATGCCATCTTCCTCCTCTTCTTTCCCACTCTGTGTACCTGCCCAGTGCAAGGGTCCCCATGCATCGGAGGAACACGCTTTGATGGGAGGGTTGGGATGAAATTCTACAGCCTCCAGCGTGACTCAGTGCTTAAAGCAAACAGTAAACTATCTTATCTTGCAGATCGCAGATGAGACAGCTCTCTTACCAGTGGCTTTCTTCCCATGCCTGAAGGAGCTGACGTTTCACAACAACCCACTTACCACCACCCGAAGCGGTATAGTATGAGCTCAGCTCTGCAGGGGGACTCCTGCTTTGTCCCTCCTTCGCTGTTAGCTCTCTGGGACAGGGACGACGTTGTGTTTCAGTGTTCAGACACTCCTGCCACGCTGGCCCTGGCCCCAAGGAGATGCCTTAATCATTTCTGCTCCCTAAAGAGCAACGCAGATGAGCACTGCTCTTGCGGACACTGTTAATGCCCTGCTGCTGCTCGTGGCCTCATCGAACTCCGTAACAGCCCATCCGTGACTGCGGCAGTGCAGTCTCAGGCTAAATTTTGCTCTCCAAATGGTGTTTATCCCACAAAGAGCTTGTCTGAAGCTGGTTCAGGTTTCCTCCTGCCAGCAGCTCTCTGAGCAGGGGGGATAAACCCCAAAGGTGCCCATGGACTTGATAGGCAACGTCTGAAGGTAGCCAGGACACTGATGAAACATTGCAATGGTGTTGCTCCCTGCACGAGCTATGTGTAGACTAGTAAATAAGACAGGTCAGGACTGCTCCTCTGGCCTTGGTGGCACGTAGCCCAGTCCGGTGTGTGTCCTTAGGGATAAAGCATCTCCCTACAAAACAGGGTGGCTTCTACTCTGGTCCCTGGTCCCTGGGTAGTGCCATGCTCTGAGCTGAGCCTGGGGTTAGTTGGCACAGGCCAGAATGTGCTGCTGGTGAAGGAGCGGGCCATGGGCTCTCCACCGGCTGCCCGCAGCTCTGGTGAACCTCTGCTCTTCCAGGGCAGCCGCCTCTGCTGACCCAGCTCCTCCAGCACAATCTGGGGATTAAACTTGTCCTACAGAAGAACCTAGCCGTGGAGAGGTGGCACTTCTCCATCCCTCTCAAAGCCAGCCGCAAGGTAAGGAGGGATTTGCCTTGGGACCACAGGGTTTCTCCTGCCTAAGGCAGGGATGAAACCCTTGCTGCAATATTCAGGGCAGGATTGCCCAGGAACCAACTTGCTGGGGAGCATGGAAAGAGCTGGTGGGACACATGGATCTCAGTGGGGTTGGAAGGGTGGAGGAAAGGGTGGGAAGTATTGGAGGTATTTTGCTCAGGATGAGGCTGGGGAGTCCAAGCACCCCCTTATCGCTGTCCTGAGCAGGGTTTATCACTGGGTTTTTGGGTTCAGTCCTGCCCATCGGCCTTGGCTGAGGGATCCTATGGGACTGCAGATGCTGCCAGGGTGTCCCTGGAACTGGGCTGCCCTGGCACTCCCTGTCCCACAAGGATCAGCCTCCAGCTGCCGGACCTGACCCCACGCTGACACTTGTGGCAGCGTGCATGGACATCCACTGTGTTCCCCCCAGGTCACGTCGCATCTCCCCAAAGTCACGAAGCGGCCGCTGCTGCTGGAAGCTCCTGCCAAGGCCTTTCTGTGGAAACGCCTCCCAGCTGCAGTGGAGGCTGCGAGAGATGCTGCACCTCCGAGTCTGGCCCAGCCGCTGCACCCCGTCAGCTCTGCAGCCCCAGCCAGCAGCCGGCGGACAGTGCTGGAGGAAGGGGAAGGGGACTCCAGGCCTCCGCCTGGCTCAGCCGAGGAGGACATGCCATCCTTCTTCATGACGCAGGTGAGGCCGGGCTGTAAGTGTTCAGGACTGCAGGGCTTGACCAGAAATGGTCCATAGATGAATCCTCATTTCTTAAGTGAATGAACTGTGTACACATGCCATGGGCACCAGTGGTTATAACCCTCCTTTGTCTGCAAGGGGTTTAAGAAAGGAAGCACTAGCAAGAAGCATAAATACAACGTTGTGACTGAGAACAAGAATTGGTGGCCTATTTCACAGGGTGGCACAGGGCTGTGCTGGCTTGGTGGGTAGCCCCAGCTGCAGGAGCTCATCATCCAGCATTGTCCCTGCAGCATCTGGTGGAAAACTCCCTCCTGGAGTTCACCAGGGCAGCTTTTCGCTTTGATTTCCCTGAAAATCTTGGGATTATCATGGAAAGAAACCAGTCTGCACTGGGATGGGGATGGGCCCTCTCTCCCTTGTGACCAGTCCTGCTGAGTACAGATGGGATGAGGTGGTGGCATCAGTGCCACCGAGAGAGACCTCTGGCCATAGCAGGACAGGCTCTGCCTGACTCCATCAGCTTGAAAGGTAAGAAAGGGCTGCTGTAAATTCCTTTATTTTACTGCTTTGAGGTGGAGGATGAGTCCAGACCCCTGCTGAGACCCGTGGCAGAGGGCAGGCTGGAGAAGAGCAGTGAGCAGGGAGAGGAAGGAAGCTCCCAGGTGGTTCCAGAGCAATACAAAGGCTACGAGGAGCTGCTTCATGGAGACATGGACCCAGATTTGATGGAGCCAGTTGGTGAGTGAAGATAGCAGAGGGCTCCTGCTTCGAAAAACCTTGGCAGGTTGATGAGCACTATGGTCCACTCTGACCAAGAAAGAAGCAGGAAAGGCTTTTTTTGTCCCATTCTCCCTCTGGTTCACAGGGATACAGAAGAACGTGCAGCCACTGTACTACATCCTGAAACCTCGTCTTGTTTACCGGGATGCTAAGCTACAACTGGACAGTGTGCAGGAACCCTGCGTCCCTCAGAAAAAGGTAAAGAGCCGAAGCTCTGAAGACACAGACTGTGTCTATCTGGATCAACCCACGTGTTTGGATGGATGCTGAGAGATGGAGTGTGGGCTTGGCCCCAGCTCCCGATCCCAGCACCTCCCTGTTCTCTCTTCCCTGGTGGCATGGTGCGTGCATCCTTCCCCTACAGGAACCGACCTACAGGGATGGGGCAGCTCAGCACACTGGGGCTGGTAAACAGCCAAGAGCCACGCTAGCCCCTTGGCAGCGCGGGGGGAACGGCTTGTCACCAACACCCTGGAGAAAGCCAGCCCTGTCCCAAGGGAGGCAGAGGAAACGGCCTCCAAGCTGGGTCTGTGGAGTGGGTTGTAGTAGAATTACAGTCCCGGAATCCACTGTGCTGCTCTGGGGTCACAAAAAGCTGATCCAGTGCTGCCCAATACACGTATAATCTTAAGTCAGTGTCACAGCTGGACCAGCTTGGTCCAAAAAAGAGACTGTCTCACCTACCTCATGCAGAAGCACGGGCCCCATGTTAGATTGGGAGAGGGGGCAGGAAAAGGAGGTGGAGGATCATCAGCCTGGAAGGTGGAGGCGGGGCATGCTGCAGCCTCCTGGTCTTCCTTGCAGCATGGGAGGATGAACAGCCCTCCTGCCCGAAAGACAAAAGCAGAGGTCCTGGAAGGAATCCTGATGGCCATGAGAAACACCTCGACCATCACTGAAGTACCCCTGGGTATGTTCCTGCATTCCCAGTCTCTCCCGCTGATGGCACCGCAGAGGCAGGGGCAGGATCCAAATGTAAAGGTGTCCTTGAGCTGGTGGGGCCCTGTGGGGTGGCCAAGTTAGGAATGAGGGTCCCTCCCATTGCAGCAGCCTCCCCTCACGTTCCTGCGTAGAGGAGAAGAGCTTCACCTGCTGAACGCCCTCAGCCCAACATGAGGTTGGACCCCAATGCTCTGGCTACTGGTTGAGAGGGGTAAATGCAACACAGACACTGCTGGGGTCCCTTGGATCCACAGCTGGATTAACCCCACCCCAAACCCCGCTGGTGGGAGAACAGCCTTGGAGTAAAAGTGGTTTTGCCCCCGAGATGAAGCAGGACTCGGGTCTCCAAGCGCTGCCCATGTTTTATCTCCATCCCAGCCCCAGTGGCGGTTCAATCCTGAACTGGTAGTGCCAGCAGGGCCTGGCTGCTCCCCGGTGCTTTTTCTTTTCCCTGCACTGACCAGGAAAGAGCAGAGGAAGAGAGTCAAGAAATTAAGGCACTTTCTGCCACCTACAGTAAGAGCCACTGCCCAGGCTTGAACCCAGTACATCTGCCTTCACTCTTNAGTACATCTGTCTTCACTCTTGAGTTACTCAAGACCAGCAGTGCCTCTGCTTTTGGGGCTTCCACGTTTTGTGCGGGCACCAGGATAGAGCTGGATCCCATCAGCCACCTTTGTCCCCTTGCCATGGTGACATGCCCTGTGGTGCAGGGACAGGAGAGAACTGGGGCTGGTGGTGGGCAGAGGCATGGGAGGGAAGATGAAATATTGCAGCCAAAGATCCGTCCCATCGCTCTGCTCACACCCCTGGCCTTTTCCAGCATCTGTTTTGCAAAAGAAGAAATCCAACCCCAGGGCATACCGGGAGGCACGGAAGCTGATGGAGGAATTCCAGGAGGTGTTCGAGATTCCCCCCACAACCCTCAGCAAGGAGATGGCCAAGCTGTCGGATGAGGCACACGTGGTAAAAGCCCTTCTCGCAGAGGCAACATCCGAGCAGGGGAGCCCCGAACAGCTACAGCTGCCAGGGAAGACAGCGGCCAAGAAGATGCCCAAAGTTTAGTCCATAATGTAGCCAGGGGTTGAATAAAGCATCCCACACCTTGGTCCTCTTGGATAAAATGTATGTGATTTTGTAACTTGTTTGGAGCCATTTTTCCTCTCCTGAGGTTGAAAAATCCAGTGCAGTGACAAGATTCATCTCAGGCTCTCAGGCAGCGACTTCCAGCTTGAAAGCACCGATACTGCCACAACGCTGCCATGACAGCACATGAAAACCACGTCTGCTCCCTGTTGTGCTCTGCAGTTCCTGGAAAATAAGGTGTGCGCTCACCCATCCCTGCACAAAAGCTGACACGTAAGAAAAACTGCTGCACCCTTTGGGCATTGCAGGGAGGTTTTGACCAGCGGTGAAGAGGGCGCAGAGCGCTGTGACCACCCCATCCCATAATGAGCGCAGCTCAAGACGGGGCTCTGCCTGCACTGACCGACGGGTTGTATAAGGAGGGCTGGTGTTCCTTGCGTTGTGGCAAGCTAATACGAGCTCCCCGGTGCTCTCAGCGCTCGCCTGCTGTCCCAGAATCGGTCTGTCCCGTGGCCAAGTGCTGGGGAAAATCCGCCTAGTGCTGGGGCAGTGCTGCCAGTGCTACTCGTGGCAGCTCTCAGCGCAGAGCCCCATCCCGCTGCAGGTACGCGCTCGACCAGCCAGGCCCGAGTGTGCTCAGGGAGCCAAACGGGGCACAAAATACTTATTAAAAACCCAAATCCATCCCCTGGTCTGGCATCCATAAAAACAGCTGCGTCAGTGCAACCGGAGGGGTTGGGACAAGTGATGGGGAGCGATGGGAGGACGCTCACTCCCCACTGGCTGCTCACCTACATGAAAAATATGTCATTCTACTCACCTTCACCGATTTTTTTCCCCTGCAAAACATTACTCAACAACCTCTTTCAGCCAGGGGCAACTGTAACCTGTTCAGGATAGGCAGCAGTAGGATCCTGCTTGTTTTCAAGCGCAGCAACTTCACCAAAAACAAGTAGTTCACTGTCAGAACCTGGTTTTATTCTGTTTTAACCTCGGCTTTTGTCCTGCAGTTAAAGTCCTCCTTGCTGTTAAAATGTACAAGCTATTTGTACACAGTTGGTGTATTTCTGGTTTGTGACAATTTTTTCACAAGCAGGATTTACTCTGTTCCAAATAACAGAAGCCACAACATGACAGACGCCTGCATGTCATTTTACCCACACATTTTACACATGCAAGTCAACAGTCCTTCAGTAACTTCCATCGCTTTTTAAAACATTCAGATGAAGCCACGGTGGTTCAGCTGAGACCCAGTATGACCGTAAGTCTTTTACCACCCCGGTGCTCCGCTGGCAAGCTGAGGAGAACACGAAAGCACAACAATTTAAAGCATTATCGGGAAAAAAAGTGTAGCAACATCTAGATTTGTTTTAAACAGTTTGACAGTAAATACCAAGGAAACCAGGCGTACACAAACCCCCTTTGTAACCAGCTGAAGGTTTTTCTGTTTGCATAGTGAAGAGCTAATTCTAGAGCTGATGCTTCACGGTGTTTTACAGACACGGAGGAGAGAAAGGTTTGTGTCCGACGCATGCGACACGCAGGGATCATCCCAGCTTCTGCGCTGCAGTTCAAACCGGCGTTGCGTCCCAGTTCCACCCAGCTGCCATCCACGGGGACATCGCACAGGTCTCCATCACGGTGTCACGTGAGACCATTGCGTCCAAGAGTCGTTAGTTTTCATCTTGGGTCCCCCCAATGGGCGAGAGGAGCCAGGTTTTTGTCAAACGCTTCCCCCCATGCACGGGACAAACTCCTTGTCAACCTTTCACCGGACAACTGGGAGACGGCACAGGGCTGTTGGAGGGTCCCAGCGGAGCCCTGGGGTCTGTCCTCGGAGCATTGCTAAAGGCTTCTTTTTAAAATCAGTGATAGTCTTTAAGGCTTCAACCTCCCCCTTCGCTTTCATTGAGAAAATACAAAGAAGCGCTTGTTCAAGCTACACTTCATGACTACTGTGCACTGCATGTACAATAGCATTTGAAGAAAAATACTGACAATATAGAACAACATTATACAATCATCTCACATGATCCCTTCTTTTGGCACTTTTCCTTCATTTATCTGATCTCACTGACTCCAAACATGGACCTTTCCGTACGGCTTTTCCCAGGCAGAGAGCTCCGGAGGGTCAGAAAGCAACTTTCCAGAGTCGGTGGCATCTTTGGCAGATACGGTCCTTCTGTCGTCAAACCAATCCCAGCCCCTCCAGCGCTACCGGCACTGCAATCTCTTGACCTGTTTTTTTTCTAACAAGAGAAGGCAGCTTCACATTTTGGGAGGACGCTCGCCCGCCTGCGCTGACCCACAGCCGGCAAGGACTGCCTTCATCCCGCAGAGAAGGTGGCTGCAGAAAGGAGGAGGGTTAGAAATGACTTTCATGTAGGTGTAAATAAATACTTGGTTTCATCTTACAGCCTCTGCAGATCTTGTGCTGCATCCACCGTTCAGCAAGAGGTATTTTACTTCTCGGCTGGCATTATCTGTGGCAAAGGTAGCGTCATACCTGACCTTTAAAGGGTAGAGGCTGGGAATTCCTGCTCTTTCAAGTGTAATTATATACAATTATTTTTTTTTGTGCAAGCTTACACAAACTTACAGAGTGTTAAATTAATAAAACATTCATCCTAGCTTCACATCGCCTCAAGTCGTGAACCCGACACCGCCTTGGGTGGATTTCAGCTAAGGGCAGTCGCAGTATTGCTAGCTCAGGAAGAAGGAGAGAGGGTCTAGTTGAGCCGGCTGGAAAACAGCCCATGTTTTCCCCAGTCCTTAAGCAACGAGATGGAGAAGCAAATGTAGAAATGCAGCCAGCAGCTTCATCACACCTCACGAGAAAAGACCGACCCCACCCTGATGCTTTACTAAAAGCTGCTGCGACCGCAACCCTTCCACGACGTGACTGCGATGCCACGTCCAAAAGTCTCCTTCAATGCAGATGCAACGGACCGTGCGTGATGCTTAGGGAGCCGAGCAGCGCTGCCAGGATGCGGGTTCTCTGTTTCGGGGGGAGCTGGCTGCCCAGTGAAGGCGAGGTTTGGGAAGCCGGGGGCGCGAAGGGTCCCATTAAGCTTTTTTTTGGCTGGGGACAAGCTCCAGCTCAGGCATTGCCTCCTGCACTTCCGCCCAGCTCGGATTTAGAAAGAGGAAATTAACACACAAAAACCTAAATATTTATGTACTCTTTTAAAAAGAAGATATTTAAGACACTGGCCTGGTGCGTTGGACTGCAAAATCTATTTTAAGAGGGGAAAGAAAGGATACATTCAGCATGTAAATCCAGTTTTTTTTGTGGTGTAGGCTTGCTCAGAGAGTGCCTGGCAGCCTGAGCCTGGATGAAATCTGCACAGGCGCTGCGATAGGCGGAAACTGTTTCGCGAAGTCTGATTCGGGCTCAAGGGATCAACCGCAGGGAAGGGGCAGGGAGGAGGGGTCCTGTAAAAATAATTATAAATCTAAAGGCGCTTGGGAAGTGCACACTTTAGCTCAAAACGTTGGGAAAAAAAATGGCATGAATTCTGAGTAAAAGCTGTGGGTTTCCCTCCTGAGCTTATTTCACTGTAAAGGGCAAATCCAGGCTGTCGCTACTTCTCTCTGCGCCACTCTTCTAGGTCCGGTCAAGGCTCTAATTACTTAATTTCCTTCCAATTCACAGCTGGGTACGGGAGCAGGATTCGGTTTGGGTCAAAGGCGCCTACTTCAATCAGCACCTAACGAGGCTGTGGCGCGTGAGAGGGCACGGGAAGCCATCGCCCAGGAGCCGCAGCGGGTAGGCAGAGCAGGCCAGGTCTGGCCGGCCCTTGGTATGACTTTAAACATCCAGTAGTTTGTGTGTTAAGGAGATACAGAGATAGATATATATATTATGGAACCATTGCTATAAGATTTCTCAAAATGAAAGTGTCCATCTGTTGAAATATAGTATTTAAAATATATAAATTTTATCCATTAAAATAGAAGATTTCTTTTTTTTTTTTTAAAAAAATCCAGTTCAATTAGGAAAAAGCGCCAGGGTCCTTGCAGTTACGCAAGTATGCCAGGAGAGAAAAAGAAAACCAGTTTGTGGGGGTTTTTTAACCATCTAAGATGGAGGAAGAAATTCAACCGTGTTTTAGATAGAGGAATTTGGACAACAACCGTTCTCTTAGATCAGTTCCATCTGTTTAAATGCATCGGCTGTCCTCCCTTCACGCCATGGGTCACGCTAAGTTTGCCCCAGCACCGTGCTTCAGTTACGTCTTGAAAATAACACTCGTCATCTGGCACACGGGTTAGCAAGATCGTTAACGCCGCAGCCTCCATCCTGGAGGTCCCTGCGGGCACCGCGGATCCCCAGTGAATACTCTGCAAGGCAGCTTTCAAGTATCAAGCTGAGCTGACAGTTTTTGAGCCCGATTACTGGAAACAATCAACAAAATTATTGTGCTGTTAATGGATGATGGGGAAGAGCGTTAGAAACATGAAGAGCCCAGAGGGTGGGCTGCCACCGAAGGCCACATCTGGGCAGACAACACACGCTCCACCAAGCCCAGGCTCTGAGCTAACTCTGGGCCAGGCTGCCGTGCCCGACTTCATGCCTTTAAGGAGAAATTTTTTAGTGCATCGCTCATCTGAGCTTTCTTAGTGGTTTGAACCTGGAGACAGCTAGCTCGGAGCAGGGGCAGGGCAGGCTCGCATCGCCCTGAGCACCCATGTCGGTGTGCCCGCGGGCCGGGCAGGCTGGGCTCCCGTCCCAGCTCTCCCGCCAACCCATCGGGTGCCTGGGAGAGGACGGCGATGCGTCAGACACCTCGGGATGCCTCCTCGGGCCGCTCGTGGACATGTAAGGACAGGTCTTCGTTGTGCTGAGAGATCTCTTAACTGAGCAAGAACCTGCAGGGTACGTGTCAGCAGGGAGAACCTCCTTCCCGAAATCACCCGGCCAGCGTTTCCCTTTCTAGATTTCAATGTTAGTGGGAAGAACATGAAACCCTCTTGCCTCGGAAGAGGCAAGGACCGGGAGAAAAGCTGCATTAGCTCACTGAGTCACAGCGCCCAAAACACGGCTCCCAGCTGCTCTACCCGAGCTCTCTGCTGCGTCTCTAACACCAATGTGCAAGTTCCTATAAGGCTTTTCAGTAAAATCCTTATTTTACATCTTTCTTCATTGCATTCTACTTAAAGAAAGTAACCTGTGATCTGTACTGCCGGTGCAGACAGTGAGATACATTCATTTGTAAGTGCTACGGGTGGATCTATTTGGTACTTCCTAGCAGAAATACGGATCAGCCCCGCTCCCCAACAGCGCTCAAGTCAGGTCATGCGCACACACTGACATCAGTAACGGTCTGACCACCACAGCCAGCTGCAGCGTAAGGAAGAAAATGGGGCAGGCGGAGAGGAGAAGACTGTTTCTAGGACAGAAAAAGCCTATTTTTCGTGAGCAGAGCTCTGATTTCTCTTGGCATATTGAAGCGACAAGGCAAGGAACGGACGAGGTCCTTATCCCATACCCCATGTACTGCTCACACAACCCTCCCAGCTGGGGAACCCAAATGTCACCAACTGCAGGTAGAGGCGTTGCAGTGTATTCACGGGGACGACAGACAGTTCTTTCAGACCAACGGACCAGAAAGCTGGAGGATTTTTCTCTTTTTTTTTTTTTTTTTTTGTTAATCTGAAAGGACTCTGGCTTCTCTCTGAACTGGACCTACAAATGTCTTACCACCAAAACGAAAAAACAATTGTTGTGGGTGGAAGTATGACAAAAAATAGTTTTCCTATAAGATAATCTGATAAACCTCATCGTCCTCTAGAAAGGCAACATCGTCCACCAGTGCTACTTAGCACCCATAGTGCTCTTCGACCGCAGCAGATACCGATCGACTCTGACTTTCCGCCTATCCACTGTCCTATTCTCGCTGTCGAAAATCCGCTGCAGATGCAGGGCCAACCTCCTGTCCTCCTCCTCTTGCTGGAGCTTCTGCTCCATCTCCCGTACCAAGCGATCCTCCGGAGGTAAGCCCACCTCTCCTGCCGCATGCCTCAGTCTTTTGACGGAGCCATTGTGCTCCAAGTGCTTCGTTTTGCAGCGTCTCTTCCGGCCCCGTCTCAGCGACGGGGGCTGTTCCCCGATGATGTTCTCAACGGAATTGCAGGTGCTGTTCTGTACATTGATAAATTCGCTGTTGTTCAGGTATTTCAACTGCTTTTTTCCCGGTGCCTTGACAGGGACTCCTAGTGTGCTGTTGTCAGGCAGCGATACACTGACGCCCATGAGTCTTCTGCTCAGCATTTTTGGGCCAAGACTAAGACAGGATTTGTCCATGAACGCATTCACTTTCAGGTCAGGGACTTCAGAGACTCGTGTGTTTAGGGAGGTGACATTTGGCCTCGCATCTGGTTCAGCAGCACTGTCGTCTGTTGTTAAGGCCTGTGAATCTCTGTTCTTCTCACTCCCTCTTGCCGGCTTCGTTTCACTGATAGAAGGAAAGAAATCCAGCTCGGGGCGAGGGTCTCCTGTTGTGTCAGGTGGAAGATGATCATCCTGCACTTGCGGCTGCTCTTTAGGGCAACTGCTGGAGTTGGTGATGTCAGGAACTATAACGTCTTCCCCGGGCTCCGAAGCCAAGGACGTAAGGGTCGCTTTAGAGAGAGTCTTTTTGATCTGGCGCTCCTGAAATATCTGCTCCCATTTTTTCAGTATTCTAGGACTGGCCTCGTAGGTGGTCGGCTTCTGCAGGCTCCGGTTCAGGTTTCTTGGTGTGGATTTGATAATGAGAGGGCTCAGGACTCTGCCATCAGGAAGCCTCTTTGGAGGAGTACATGGGGAGCAGACGATCGGCTTAAAGTGGTTGAGCTCTTCTGAGATGCTGTCATTGCTCTCGGGGCTGATGGATCGCTCTGGCTTGTGCAGGGCTGAGAGGGACGAAACGGGGTTGAGAACCAGGCGTTTCTCTGCCGTCAGGTCTGGGGCCGAGAGGCAGCGGTTGTTTTGGGTGGACGACAAAACTCCAACCAGCGGCGTTGACGTGCTGGTGACGGGTGGCACCTGCAAGGCAAGGCACCACAGCTCAAAAAGATTGTCATTGGGAAGAATACGGACAAGCATGCAGGAGGAGAAGAGGAGAACGTGTGGCTACCATGCTCCGCTCCTGCAGCAGACCAGCTGGAGAGCTCCCTGGAACAGCCGTGGCAGCCTCTGCTGGTCACGACACCTTTCATGGCCAATATATAACATAAGCAGAGGACACCAGAGTCCAGCATGATCTGGGTCTCAAATTTATTTCACTGTAAAAACTGTTCTTGCCACAAGTGGCAACAGCTCCCGTGGCAAAATGCTTGAAGCAAGGCAAGCCGAGAAGCACCGCACCACCATGGCTGAAAGAAGCCACGCTCTTCAAGGGAAATGATCTCCAAAGGATTTTTTGCTCCCTACCAAGCTGTAGGAGAGAAAGAATAAATACTTGTCCCAGGTTTAACATAACGCACTGCAAAACGTCACGAGAAAAGGTGTGTATGCGCTTGAGGCAGACTGGTGGAACAACCTTGATGAGTGGTCCCGGACCACACTGTGGCCACCACACTGGACGCTGCCTGAGACAGCCTCTAGCAGAGCTTAAGAGCAACATTTCTTGTCATCTCCAAGACCATCTCCTAATGCTGCTGCGTTTGGAATGCGACAGAATCCAGCCACAAATACATCAGAAATAAAAGCTGCACATACACAATTGCAAATGGTATTATTCTTCTCTAAGACGAAATTATTTTATCCAGCAGCTCGTCTGAGACAGCGACAGCCTTTCCCTGCTTACCCCGAAAGAGAGTTGTTTCTACAAGCTTATTTTGGGGTCAAAACAAATTTGTGGAACACCCTGGTAGTGCATGTCTTAATTGGCCAGGTCCATAAACCATCTATTTAAAAAAACAAGTCCTGAGGAGGCAGGTCAGTTATAGACCCTTGCTTTGAGCTCAGCCCAGCTCCTGTCAGCTTAGATGGGAACTGGACCAGGTTTTGAATACAGACTCTCTGACCATGGTCCACGCCCATGACCTCAGAGATGTCAAGCTAGATGATCACTGAGGTCAACTTAGCGTGCCCAATGGGGATTTTACCATTTTCCAAGCAATATACACCGACCAAACTGACCTTCCAAAGGATGGCAGAGGCTTTTGTTCCTTTTGGGATCTCTGGAATTGAACCCTCCTCCCCTTCATCTGGGATGAAACTTTGCCCAGGAAGGAGGGGTGTCAGCAGAAGGAGGTGGAACGTCCTAGCAAGCGGCCCTGGCAGAGCAGTGCTGGAGCTGTTCCAGGCTGAGAACTCACAGCTCTCATGATTTAAGCTGCTGCTGCCGGCCACCAGGATCCCACGGACCAGAGAGGCACATCGGAAAGGAGGCAGAGTACGGCCCCTCAGACAGAGATTAGTACAAGAGCAAGCGTGCAAATTTGCTTCTGCTGGCAGGGCCAGAGAGGTCAGTGGTGCTCCCAGGCACGGCGCAAGGAAAGGCGTTGTCAAAGGTCATCTCCAATGAGTGGAAGGTACCCAGCGATTACTGCTGGAAGAGCCTGAAAAACCTCCGGCTCAGATTTTCAGCGGTGTTTCGTGATCACCACTCATTTTGAAGCATTGAGGTGCACTGAAAAGTCAGGCCTGTCGCACAGGGTAACAGATACGGTTAATTCCCTCGGTCTGCTGGATGCGAGGGGAAGCAAGACCAGGCCAGCTCTTGGTGAAGCTGGAAGTGCAAAAGAAAGCATCCTAACATCGGGAAAGCAAAGAGGTTTTCTTTGTTTAAACACCTTGGAAGGAACAGGAGAGAAAGGGGGAGGAAGAGAGGATTTTTTTTTCCTGAACTTCTAAAACATTTTTCTTGAATCGGCTGGGAATTCAGCCTTGAAAAGAAAATTAATTACAAAACAAAAGCATGACGAGTACCCTTCCAACTTCCAATTATCCTCCAACGCTAACAAACAACTCCGTAAGCTGTCTACTTTTCTGCTTAGTAATTTCTAACCTAGCAGGCTTTTATTGTGAGCTGCAAGGAAGTGATTGGCCCCATGGCGATAACACAGCACTGGCAGCGCCACAAACCCGGTATTTTATATCTCCAGATTACCGGCGCTGTGTAACCTCAGATAAGGACATTCACACATAGAAACACAACGTTTCCAGACGCAGCCGGTACCTTTGTTTTGTTGGCTGGGGCTGATCTCTGCCTGCTCTTTGATCTCTCCTGAATGGTGTCGTTGCAGCTCCGACTCCTTTCCACCTTGGCGGTTAGGTTCCTGGAAAGCAGATGGGTGAAAAGAGGAGATTGTTCATGACCTTAGGAACAACCGGCCCGACAGCCCTGGCAGCAGCTACCTGTGGGGGAGGCATCAGCCCCGCAGCGCCCAGCTGTAAGAGATGCCTCCTACGCCCTCAAGGTAAAGAGATCCAGGAATCTTGGATGTGTGGCGGAGCCCTGCTCTGTGTTGCACGGCTCTGCACTAAACACTCTGACACCTCCACCTACGGCTTATAATTAATTGGGGTCAGAGCTAACACTGCCGCTATGGAAACCTCTGTGCTTCTCATGTGAAAACACACCAAGTTGCTTCCACTGCATCACGCAAGAGCTTTCACTGATAAGCGGTTTGGGGCTGGTGCTCTCTCTCGTAATATCTGTGCTGGAGAAGCGCTCTTGAGTTCATCGCACAGAATTTTGTACCTTAATGATTTCCGTCATTTAAATCTACAGGCAATGATTTTTCTGCTTCATGGGATGAACACTAACTTTGTTAACCCCTCGGATTTTATAACAGGTAGGAAGTAATCAGACAGATGCTATATTCTACCAATTAGTCTGTTCTAAAATTCCAGAAAAAATATTACTTATTTTGGACTGCAACAACCATTTTAATGAAATTTAAAGCATTTCAGGTATGTTTAGAACAACAGTAAAAACGAACATCTGTAATGGACATTAATTGGCTTGAATAAAGTCTCAGCATCTTACCCTGAAAGGAAAGCAAAGGAGTAGGCACTGGTCTTGGAAACAAAAGCCGACCGATGTGTTTGCTTGCCCTGGAATGGTTCTTCATTCTCTGAATCCGAGAGACGTTCAGGAAACTGAAGTCAATCAAGGAAGAGTTAGCTGACACATACGACAAAAAGAATCACTTGGAAAATAAAGCTCTTTCTGGCAAAGATATTAAAGATTCCAAAACCCCCGTTCTGATTACACCTAGAGGACGTAACCCAAGATGCAACCTGCCAGCAGATACACACGCTCGTGCAGCTCTTCACTGGAGCTGTAACAGCATAAATAATGCAAAAATAAGCACACAGCTCCTATATGTAGCTGTCAGTCACTGAAGAAAGTCAATTTAATGATCAAGGAAATGTGAGGAAATCCTACAAGAAAGGTACTACGAGACGTTATTCAGCACCCACGTACCAGCCTATCAGTCTTTAAATCTAAAGACCGTTTCTTGCGGAGTCTCACAACTGAAATGAGAGGCAAAACTCGGCATGAAGGATCTGTTGGACCTACACCATAGAAGATTCATGCAGAAATGTTCATGGAATGCATATATGCCTGAAGACCAAGGATACACAAAGCAGACCCGTTACCTCTACAGGTTTAACTGATACGTTTGGAAGAGCTGCAGCTTCAGCCACAAGTACAGTGGGTAAAAGGGGCGACAGAAACCTCCAGAAGAACATCTGTAGTCATAACAAACCTTAGAAGACGGTTCTCACTAACATGGATCTTTATAATCTGTTAGCTCATAGCCTTCAAGGGCTACAACGAAGTCAATCCAATAATCCTGGGAAGCTCCCTATGTCAAGGATGAGAGCTCCCAGTTTCAGCGGGTAGGAACAGGAGATACTCAGCTAGTCAAGGCCTTAAAAAAATAGTTCTCATTCCAGGACTGTCTTAGCAGCATTTCACCTACCAGTCAGTGTCTATGATGTGGATAGGAAAGAGAAGCACACGCTTACTTACACACTCTTGGTTCACTTTAAACACTAAAGATTCATCTTTTTTCTGCTGTTCTTCCATTTTCCTTTTTCCTACGTCCATGTCATCTAGAATGAACTTGTGAATGAGATCCTCAGAAGCTTTTTCTTCTTGCAGTTTTTCTTCTCTCAGCTGGAAATAATGACAAAAGAGACAGCGTATTTGAAATGTCTTAAGTCCTACACCTGCTTGCCAAGAAGTGATTTAACTTTGTGTCTTCATTTCTGTACTCTAGAGTAGAGCCACTGCCTCCCTCACTAGCGATAATGCGAAGATCGGTTTGTTTCTGCAATGCTTTGACGTGCACTCTACACAAATACCATGGATATCTTCTTTGCAAAACAGCAAAGGCACTGTTAGGTCGAGGGTTTGACAAAGACTTCTCTGCCACACCATCTTCTAAAATAGAGAGACAAAAGCTTTTGTCTACTTGGAGATAATCATACTACAAATAAAGATGTGCAAAACAGTAGTTTCATGCCAGCTATGACATTTCAATTTTAGTCTTCAAATGGCCTGCAACACGGGGGACACAATTTGGCAGACATATAGACAGCATCACCTAAATTAAAATGGGTTAGATACAGCAATTCCCATGTTGAAACCCACACGCTATAGGGAATCCTATTGTTTCATTGATGCGTGGGGATGGAGAAGATCCGCAGAGATTACCTAACCCTCTGATGGCTAACTGGAGGCACAAAGCTTGAATTTAGTTTATCAGCTGAAGTGCAAATGGGGATGAGAAGTGCAAGTGTATGCCAGGATCTAGGACACAAGGTACGCGGATCCACGGGACCCTGCCTGCTGCACATCGAACAGCCGCTGAGTGCGCACCACACCGGACAGACTTGCTTTTACCTCCTGGCTTCCTACTCTGCCCTGCGTAGTTAGACCCACATTGAAATCCCCTTGCTTTTTTAATGCATTCCTGCAGTTTAAGAAGTCTGATCCAAAGAAGGTACCAAGCACTTTCAGCCTTTTTGGTATCACCTCCTATGATGAAAACTTGCCCTGTATTTCCTTTTGGTTTTCTCTAATCCCAATGCATTCCAAAACGTTCTTAGATGTTTTTGTTATGGTGTGAAGAACCCACAACAATTTATTGTCATTTAGCCAATAATTCTATTGCCCAATGACCCATCCCCACCCAGGAAGGGAAATCGGGAAAACACAAGGAAACCCAAGGGTTGAAATATAAACAGAATTTATTGAATAATCCTAAATAATTAACATTAATAATACTAAGGAACCAATATTGATCGTGATACCAATATAAAATATACGATGATTATACTCAGCCTATTCTATCAGTAGAAGCTATGCACTCCAGCAGTGGACACCAAATGTCGGACACTGCGAGCGCTGTGGCTTCAGGAGGAAGGGAAGAACTCAGGGCGCCAGCACCGCGGCAGTAAGTTCTCAGGATGGCAGCCATCATAGAAGAGGATAAACTCCTCAGCAAACTTTCTAATTTATATTGAATGTGAAGTTCATGGTATGAAATAATCCTGTTGGCCAGCTTGGGTCAAGTGCCTGGGTCTCGCTCCTCCTCGTCCCCACACCTGGCTAACTTGAAAAACTGAGACCTTGAAACCTGCATACCATAGCTGGCTATAAAGTAAATATTTTCACAAATTCAGACACTAGAGTCCTCTAAAAGTGCAGTTTCCCCAAGCACTAGAAGAGACCTTACTGAAAAGTAAAATTACTGAAAGAGACTTTAATCCAGTATTGCTCAAACCAGGACAGTTTTCTTGCTACTTTTTACCACCCTGGCAATTCAAAAAGGCTCCGATGCAATGTTATTTTATCCACATGTGCTGCGCTACTGCATTTCACAAACCTGAAGGCCGCGCAAGAAATCCTACCGAAGCGCCGGGGCAGCCTCAAGCTGCGTCCTGCTGCATTTCCCATCCTTTTTCTGCACGGCAGGCTCTTCTGCTGTGCCTTCTAAAGCGTGCTTCTTCTGTTAACTGCCAGCCCCTATATACTCCTTTATCTTCCCAGAAGATCCCCTACCCATTCTTGAGCTTGAGGAAGTCCAGTAATAAGGAAAGTAGGTAATAAGAAAAGTGGATTTCGGAGAAGTGCTGTTTCCTTCCTTCCCTCTCTCCAAAAATCACAATCCATCACTCAGTGATCCCTTTTAACCAACTGAGGTTGACTTTAGTGTCCACAAGCTCCTCCTCGCCAGGCTCTCCCTGCAGAGATTTCTCTCTCCCCGAACCAAAGGATTACCCCCGGCACAATCCACGACTCCAACAGGCTGCCTGCCCTGCTGCATTATTTTGTGCCCCTTATCTAAGGAATCAAACTCCCCATTTCTGCCTGGACCTCTTTTCTGCAGACTTGCTACTCAAAACCAACAACCCCCTTTTTCTCCCCCCTTCCGCCACATTTTTCTGATGAACAGGCTCTGCAGTACACATTTCAGGCAACACCATCCAATCGTCCCTGCCCAGGATCACATCACGCAGCTCCCCTCGCACTCATCACCCAGCCATTCACCCAGCTTGTCTCTCACCTCTTCCTCAACTTCAGGCTTACACAAAGGCCATGAATAGTCTACATATATATGTATATATACCAGGTTCTTCCTTCTTCCTCCACCCATCCTCTGTGCGTAAGTTATCCTTGTCTGGGACAAGCAGCCTGACCTTTGATTGACAGATCCCCATCACGCTGATGAATCACAGCTCTGGCTAAGCACTAGGAATTCAAACACTTCTGCTTATTGCTCACATTTGAGTGTAGGCATCTCAGATGCTTAAGAAGCCACCCTGATACATTCCTTCCTATCGTCTCACACCACTGCAACTTCTCCCTTGCCTCCCGGGGGAGCAGTACTACAGGACCTGCTGCTCTCCAGGAGCCCTCTGCACCTCTGCTCCCCTCTGGGGAGACCCCCCTGCAATGCTGCGAGTGCTGCCTCCAGCTCTGGAGCCCACAGCATAGGAAAGACATGGAGCTGGTGGAGC